>PVIH01001799.1:0-151131 GCA_004025045.1 Sigmodon hispidus
TGCTCCCTGCCCAGGGAGGGGATGGGGAGTTGCAGAGGAAAAAAATGACCAGATGTGTTGGGAGGGGGAAGAGACCTTGAATAAGGATATACAGGGATGAAAAAAAAAATTCAGAGGGAAAGATGAACACAAAGAAAATATAGGTGTAGCAATCTTATTTGTATTTCTTCCCTTGATAAGCCATGCCTATCATTCTTATACTCTGTATAGTTATTGTTAACTCTTCCACATTTTAAATTCTTTTTACTGTGTTTTTTTTTTTGATAAATACAAAATAAAGAAGGAAGAAAAAAAAAAACAAAGGAGTGAAAAAAACATTTCACGATTTGAAAATTGAGGGAGGCTTTTAAAGACAGCTTCAATTTCCTTAAGGGTTATAGGCCTATTTAGGTAATTAATCTTATCTTCTTTTAATTTTGGTAAATGGTACCTGTCCAGAAAGTGAACTGTTTCTTCTAGGTTTCCATTTTTGTGGAATACAGATTTTCAAAGTATGATCTGATTATTCTCTGGACTTCCTGGGAGTCTGTTGTTATGTCCCCCTTTATATTTCTGATTTTGTTGATTTGGACAAACTCTCTCTGTTTTTTGATTAGTTTGGATAAGGGCTTATCTATCTTGTTGACTTTCTCAAAGAACCAACTCTTAGATTCATTGATTCTTTGTATTGTTCTTTTTGTTTCAATTGTATTGATTTCAGCTCTAAGTTTGATTATTTCCTGCCGTCTACTCCTTCTAGGTAAGTTTGCTTCTAATTGTTCTAAAGCTTTCAACTGAGCTGTCAGGTCTCTAGTGTGGGATTTCTCTAGGTTTTTCATATAGGCATCTAGCGCTATTAATTTTCCTCTTAAGACTGCTTTCATTGTGTCCCACAAATTTGGGTACATTGTGGATTCATTTTCATTAAATTCTAGGAAGACTTTGATTTCTTTCTTAATTTCTTCCTTGGCCCAGAAGTGGTTCAGCTGAGTGATGTTTAGTTTCCATGAGATAATAGGCTTTCTGTGATATTTGATATTGTTGAATTATAACTTTAGGCCCTGGTAGTCCTATATGTTACAAGAGATTATTTTCTTTTTTTGTATCTATTGATACATAACTCTTTATGACCAATTATGTGGTCAATTTTGGAGAAAGTTCCATGACAAGATGAGAAGTATGTATATTCCTTTGCATTTGGGTGGAAGCTTCTGCAGATATCTATTAAATCCATTTGCATCATAACGTCTGGTAGACTCCTTATTTCTCTGTTGAGTCTCTGTCTGGTTGACATATCCAGGGTTGAGAGTGGGATACTGAAGTCTCCCACTATTAAGGTGTGAGAATTGATGTGGGATTCGAGCTTTAGCAGTGTTTCTTTTACATAAGTAGGTGCCCTTATATTAGGGGCATAAATATTCAGGATTGAAATCTTCCCTTGACCAATATTTCCTGTGATGAATAAGTAGTAACCATCTTGGTCCTTTTAATTGCTTTAAGCTTAAAGTCTACTTTTTTAGATATTAGGATAGCAACCCCTGCTTGTTTCTCAGAATCATTTGACTGGAAAATCTTTTCCCAACCCTTTACTCTAAGCCTGTGTCTGTCTTTGTGGTTGAGATGTGTTTCTTGTAGGCAACAGAAGGATAGCTTCTGTTGTTGTATCCATCTTGTTAGTGTGTGTCTTTTTATAGGAAAGTTGAGTCCATTGATATTAAGGGAAATTAGTGACCACTGATTGAAATTTCCTGCTATTTTTGGTGGTAACTTGTTTGTATTTCCTTTTTCTGGGGTATTCTTCTGTGGAGTTACTGATTGTTTGTGGTTTCCTGGGTGTATCTGGGGTCCTTAGGTTGGAGTTTTCCCTCTAATACTTTCTGTAGTGCTGGATTGGTGCCCTGGTCCAGATGGTTTCAGTGCAGAATTCTACCAGACATTCAAAGAAGAATTATTACTATTACTCCTCAAACTATTTCACACAGTAGAAACTGAAGGAATATTGCCAAATTCCTTTTATGAGGCCACAATTACCCTAATACTCAACCCATTCAAAGACACAAAAAAGAAGGAGAACTACAGACCGATTTCCCTCATGAATATTGATGCTAAAATTCTCAACAAAACTTTAGCAAACCGTATACAACAATATATAAAAAATATCATCTACCATGACCAAGTAAGCTTCATCCCAGAAATGCAGGGCTGGTTTAACTTATGAAAAACTGTAAATGTTATCCATCATATAAACAAACTAAAGGAACATAACCACATGATCATATCCTCAGATGCTGAATAAAACCTTTGACAAAATCCAACACCCCTTTATGATAAAAGCCCTGGAGAGATCAGGAATACAGGGAGAATACCTAAATATAATAGATACGATTTACAAGAAGCTGACAGCCAGCATCAAACTTAATGTAGAAAAGCTCTAAGCAATCCCACTAAAATCAGGAACTAGACAAGGATGTCCTCTCTCCTCTTATCCATTCAATATAGTTCTCAAAGTTTTAGCTAAAACAATGAGAACAAAAGGAGATTAAGGGGATACAAATTGGAAAAGAAATGAAACTATCTCTGTTTGCAGATGATATGATTGTATACATAAGTGACCCAAAAAAATTCTTCCAAGGAACTTCTAAAGCTGTAAAACACCCTCAGCAATGTAGCAGGATACAAGATTAACTCAAAGAAATCAGTAGCCCTTCTATACACTAAAGATAGAAGGGCTGAAAAAGAAACAAGGGAAACATTACCCTTCATAATAGCTGCCAATAGTATTAAATATCTTGAAGTAACTATAACCAAAGAAGTAACAGATCTATTTGACAAAAATTTTAAATCACTGAAGAAAAAAATTGAAGAGGATATCAGAAAATGGAAAGCTCTCCCATGTTCTTGGATTGGTAGGATCAACATAGGAAAAATGGCCCCACGTTGGGCGCCATCTGTCGTAGAAGGTTTCTTGGGCCCGTTTGGACCCAGGAGTTCTGGACCTGGCTTGCAGCAGCTTTTCCCCCCAATTTAATGTATCAGACACTTATATTAACTTCATACTGCCTAACCAATGTCTCATGCACATTACTAGCTAGCTCTTTCATCTTAAATCAACCCATTTCTATTAATCTGTCCACCACGTGGCAAGGCCCATGGCTCACCTGGATTTCTTACATGTCTGTTCTTCCGGGGGTCGGATGAGACTATCTAACTCCACCCTCCTTCTACCTGTCTGTCCTCTGATTCTCCACCCACTTCTATGGTACTCCACATAGGCCAAACCAGTTACTTTATTTACATCATACAGAGAACATTTCCACCACACTACCAAAAGCAATCTACAGATTCAATGCACTACCCATTAAAATCCCAACACAATATCTTTTGGACCTTGAAAGAACAATACTCAATTTCATCTGGAATAACAGGGAAGCCAGGATTGTCAAAACAATTTTGCTCAACAAACGAACCTCAGGAGGCATCACCATCCTTGACTTCAAGTTGTACTATAGAACTACAGTAATAAAAACAGCCTGGTACTGGCATAAAAACAGACTTACAGATCAATGGAATAGAATTGAGGATCCAGACATTAACCCAAAAACCTATGAACACCTGATATTCAACAAAGAGGCCCAAAATATTCAATGGAAAAAAGATAGTATATTTAACAAATGGTGTTGTCACAGCTGGATGGTAGTGTATAGAAAAATGCAAATAGATCCAAGCCTGTCACCCTGCACAAAACTCAAATCCAAGTTGTCAAAGACCTCAACATAAACCCAGCCACTTTAAACTTGATAGAAAAGAAAGTGTGAAATACAATTCTATGAATTGGCACAGGTGACCACTTCCTAAATATAACACCAGTGGCACAGACACTAAAATCAACAATCAATAAGTGGGATTTCCTGAAGCTGAGAAGCTTCTGTGAAGTAAAGGACACCATCAATAGGACAAAACGGCAGCCTACAGAATGGGAAAAGATTTTCACCAACCCTACAAGTGATAGAGGACTGGTCTCTAAGATATATAAAGAACTCAAGAATCTAGAGCCCAAAACCTTGAATAACCCAATCAAAAAATGGGGTTCAGATCTAAAAAGGGAATTCTCAGCAGAGAAATTACGAATGGCTGAAAGGCACCTGAAAAAGTGCTCATCACCTTGAGCCATCAGAGAAATGCAAATCAAAAAAACTTTGAGATACCACCTGACTTCTGTTAGATTGGGTAAGATAAAAAACACAGATGACAGACTATGCTGGAGAGGATGTGGAACAAGGGGAACCCTCCTCCATTGTTGGTGGGAGTGTAAGCTTGTTCAGCCACTTTGAAATGGAGTATTTTGGTTTCTTCGAAAATTGAGAATCAATGTCCCCAAGGAACCAGCAATACCACTTTTGGGTGTAGACATAGTCACACTCCAAAGGCATTAGCTCAACTATGTTCATAGCAGCATTATTTGTAATAACAAGAACCTGGAAACAACCTAGATGTCTCTCAACTGAAGAATGGATTAACAAACTGTGGTACATGTACACAATGGAATACTACTCAGCATTAAAAAAAAATGATATCCTAAAATTTGCAGGCAAATGGATGGATTTGGAGTATATTCTCCTGAGTGAGGTATCACAAACCCAGAAAGATAAGCAGGGGATGTTCTCACTCATTAGTGGACTCTGAACAAACAAACAAACAAGAGAAAAGCAAAGCATGCCCAAGCTGCAAACCACAACCACTGAACAGCTTGGGATCAGAAACACCTTGGACTGACTCCTTGAATCCCATTCCCTCTAGAGGAACACCTGACTCAGTCTTGATGTTGGGGGAGAAAACTGAATTTCCCAGAAGTGGAGGCTGAACTAAGCAATATTGGGACCGTGGTACCTTGGGACCACCTGCCAGGGGGGAAATGCGGAGTTGTGGATAAGAGAGAATGACCTGATGTGGTGGTAGTAGGAAGGGACCTTGAATAAGGATATACAAGGATAGAGAGTGTGACTTCTTTGTTCATAATAATAAAAAAAGAAAAAACAAACAAACAAAAAAAACCAAATTGAGGTGTTTTTTCAACATGACTATGTTTTATTGTATATGCCAAAAAAAGATTTATTAAATAAAGACCTGAATCTTCAAAAAAATTGAAAAAAATAAAAATTATTGCTATCTACACATACCTACACATAATAACACTAAATCGTAACGGCCTCAAATCTCATATTAAAAGACACAGGCTAGTTCAAAGCATTAAGAAGGAAAGTCTATCTATCTGTAATCTATAAGAAATTGATCTTCAAGAAAAGGGATAAGATGAGAAAGCTGGCAGTTGTTGACATTCTAATATCTGAAAAACAGACACTTAAACTAAAACTAATTAAGAGACAGAAAGGTACTTCATTCTAATCAAGGGAACAATTATTCAGAAAAACATCACAGCATTAAATCTATATGCACTAAAATATGGTGTTAAACCCTTGGAGGTTGGATAGTTGCTGTCAAATATTTAGTCTATGAAATCTCTGGAACAGCCAAGGCTTGTAGCACGAATTCTGACTGTATTGTACCAGACTCAGAGCTAGATATCAGGGAAAGGCTAAAATATCAGAGGAAACATCACAGTCAAACCTCACCCAGCTATCTTCCAACTTCCTCAGCCTTGCTCCTGGTCATTTCTGCCTCTGTTGTTTTCCTATGCCACTTTAAATACCGTTCTCACCAGCTGTATCCCATCCATGTTAGGAATAAAGGTGGGAGCTACTGTATTTGGTAGTCAGCCTTGAACTCACAGAAACATTGAAAGTTCTGTCTTTGGAGTTATGGGATTAAGGGCGTAGGTCACCACTCCTGGTTTTCACTGTTCTAGGATTAAAGGTGTGTGCCATTGAAACCCAGCTGTTTAGCCTTGTACTCAAAGCTGAATCACTTCCTGAGCTATGTCTTCCTAGTTTTTGACTGGGTTGATTTCTTGGTATTCTAGGTTTTATTAAATATGTAACATATCACCACACAGACTCTCACTAGCTTTGACATAGATCAGCAACTTGACATGTGTCATCCCTAAATTTACTCCATCTGTGTATTTTCATCCTAAGAAAGGGAACATAGTGAATCCTACTCAGTGTTGTTATAAGAAGCTTAATGTGGTTATTTTCACCATGCATAGATAATGCTATATGAGTGGAAGACATCATTTTGCATGTGACTTGATTCTATATCAACAGTCCACAAACCCTATATTTCACACCAGGAAAGTGTCTGGCAGTTGGTTCCTTCACCTCGTTAGCTTACATAGTTTGTTGAGATCTCAGCTCAAATGCTCTTCATTTAATGCATTTGTCTTTGCTGTGTTTGCCCTGTCCACTCTTCCCTTGCATACTCTTAACCCAAAGCTCTCTTAAAACACTCAGTGTACTTGAGAACCTGACACAGTAAAAATTAGGCAATGAATTGGGCTACTAGTATTAATAATATTTCTATTCATTTCCAAAGCCATGTTGATCATTATAAGTTTCACACAGGACAGACAGACATCTATACTAAAACATAAACATTGTGTCCCAAGTACTTGTCATGTTAATTTATATACGCTTTCAAGATTTACAAATACAGTAGTTTTGATTTTGCTATGAATTATTCTGTCTGTATTATGAATTTTTAGACTTCCTGACCAAGAGTAATTGACTAAAAATATTTATACATATTTTCCATAGTTATATCTGTGTCAATGACAACTAAATTACCACTTTATTCTCTCTTAAATATTAGATTTTGAAATGCAAGTACATTAAGTTCGCTAAGAAAACAAGACATAGACATCTTTTTATATTTTATGTACTGCTTTTAGACTGCATTTTGAATGTGTTCCTTGAAATTTACATAATCATTCATGGATTTCCTTGCATTTGAATACCACAGTAATGACAATTTAAGATATATTGTCTGTTGTTTATTCAAAATGGGCTTTAATTATGAAAGTCAAGCTTTATGGATGCACCTGTTTTTATATATGCTATGAATTCAGTGTACGATCATGTATACATATGCTATTTCAGAATATACTATTGTTACTTTTGAAATATTAAGGATCATCAGGTTTTATTTATCATGTTAAATTATCTAGTATGTAGTTCCAAAACTTGAAATCTCAAGCAAATATCATACTATATTCCTCACTATTTATACTGCTTATGGCATAAATCAAGACTGGATATTATGGAAATATTTTACTAACAGTAGTTCCATCAAGGATGAACGATGAACTTTAATTCCCAGAAAAATGTTTCTCCTCCATTGAGATGAGAACACAAAGAAATTATGCCCCAATATAAAAAAGGAAAAAAAAAAAGCTGTTACTTTATAGTGAAGACATTGAATTTTATTCATCATTTAACATGGTCTTAGAAATGTAGCAACCATTCTGTCTTAAAGTATTATAAATTATGAGTTATGAAAAACAGCTGTGTCTCCATCTATTGCACCAGCTCAATGATTTTTAACAAATCATTAACAAGAAATGTGTGTGTGCGCCTTTAAATGTGTGAGCATGCACCTGTGTGTCTGTGTATACTCATGGGTATGTGTGTGCATGCTCGCATGCGTATGTGGTTCCTCCAGTGATACCTCATCTAGTATGGGTTATTATCTTGGAATGTTAAATTTAATGTTCTTAAATATGTTTTAATTAAAATCACTTTTTGTCTCCTTTTTCTTCCCCCAGTCCTTCCCAGCTATCTTCCTCCAATCTCTGCCATGTTTCCATATTAAGTTGATACTATAATTTTTATTATAATTGTGCATACATACATATACATGTATGTATGCACAACTATGTAAATTAGTATTTACTGAACAATTTGTGTGTATATGGCTTCAGAGCTGATCATTGCATTGAACAGCTAATAGAAAAGTTCATTCCTAGAAAAGGCTAATACTCCTTTTTCTAGCAATCATTAATTACCTATAGTTTTCAGTCTAGGAGTTGGATCCCTGTGAAACTGTTGTCTTTCTGTGATAATATGTTCATTGCTGTTGCCATTTTTCCGGTCTTGCTTCAGCAGCCATCTCTAGGAAGGGCTGTGTCACAGCAGATTCCCTGGCATTCTGGTTCTTACAATCAATCCTCTGTCCCCTCTTCTTCAATGTTTCCTGAAACACAATAAACTATTATACAAATATATGTTAGGGCTGGGCTCCTGTTGTAGTGACTTTTTATTGCTGTAAGAATACACCATGTCCAAGGCAATTTATAGAAGTAAGAGTTTATTTGGAGTTTAAGAGGGTGAATCCATTACCATCATGGTAGGGAGCATGACATCAGACAGGCAGACATAGACCTGGACCTGGACCTGGAGCAGTGGCTAAGAACTCATCCCTTCATCTACAAATAGGAAGCAGAAGATCTAAGTAAGAATGGTATGGTTTTTAAAAACCTCAAAGCACAACTTCAGTGAAACACCTACTCCAAAAAACCAGACCTATTCCTTCTCCTACAGTTCCACCAATTGGAGGCTAAGCATTCAAGTGTATGAGCCTATTAAAGGCCATTCTCATTCAAACCACCATAAATCCCCATAATCTGCCGATCTTTGCATTGTATCCAGTTGTGGTTTTCTGTGATGGTCTCTGTTTACTGTAAAACTTAATTTTAAAGATGCTGAGCCAAAATTATAGAAAGACAATTATCCATTTGCAATTTATTTCTAGTGTCCATTACAATTGATCTCAATGAGGCAATACTTAAGTTTATGGTACTAGAAATGCTCTGAAATTTGGCATGGTCACTATTTTTTCTTCTTTTCTTTGTAGTAAGCATTGATGGACAAAAAATTCTAAAATCAAAGTAGTCTAATTGGCTCCTCATTCCATTTAATAGACTGTCTGGCAGACCTCCACAAAGAAAAGAAAGCACACTAGATATCCAAAAACCATGGCAGAGTGAAGCCCTGATAGTTGAAAGTGGTGAGCTGAGACAGAAGGCTGAGATCCAATGGTGAAGATGATTAATGCTAATGTTCACTGAAAAGGGAAAGCAATGAAAAACCACATTTAGAAATCAAGTTGGTATCTCTTAGGCAATGAGAAGAAATGATCTGAGAAGGACAATTTGGAATCAAGAATAGAAGTTAAAGTTGATGGAACAGGAGGGTATAAGGAAAGTTTTAACGAGAAAGAGAGGGTTGTGAGTTCAGACTCTACTATTAGTTATCTTCAGAAGGCAAGAAATGGAAGAATCAAATCCTTTTAGATATATGGGCTGCTTTCATAGATTTTTGCTTTGTATAGTTAAATATAATTTCAATAAAATGAAGAAACAACACACAAACACAAATGGAGGGACTGTGTGAGGGAAAGAGAGAGGGAGGGGGAGAGAGAGAGACCAGAAACAGAGTGTTTTAGAAAAATAGAGAACTTCATCAAAGGAGGTAAGGAATTTTAGAAAATCATTATAAGTGGGACTGTTAGATGAGAATGTAGATGAGACATGAGTGATGTATATGTATAAGAATGTGATTATTCATCATATTGATTTTTGTACATTTCTGAAATAAAATTACTATTACTGTAAGTGATTAGCATATCATAAATTTGGAGTGGATAGACTGACCTATCCATCATTAGCAAATTCTTCCCTTATTAGTTTGACTGTTAAAAATATCTTTTCCTAAACATTGAAGGGGAAGAGCTGGAGGAAATTACATCCAACCTTTTTTGGAGCTAGAAAGTAATATAAATTGAGGAAAGAACAAGAAGCATCTCATTGTCATGCTCATTCTTCAGAGAGGTCTGATTCTAGAGAAGTGTGATAACAGAGGTTCCTTGCTAGAAAACAGAACTGGTACATTAGTAACACCCAACCTACAGTAAGATGATTGGCTCAAAGTTGATTTAACTTTAGTTAGATAGACTCTGAACAGATCATTTTAATTTACCACATCTAGCTTATCACATAAAAATAACACTTTTAAATTGTTAAGTATCTTCCACAAAGGACCAATCTGTAAAGGACACATTATTATTTATCATTATCATTGTGAGTCTTTCTATGTCCTTATGTAGCAAGTCACACTGACATTGTCAACAAATTATGTGGGTTTGGACCTACTATGAATATGTGCCCCAGATATGATCAGATGAACAAGGTACATAGTCAACCTAAGAGAAAGACATATGAAACTGAAAGGTCAGACTGACTCAAAGTGAGCCAACTAAAAGAGAGTGTGGAAGCTGTGAATGCCAGACAGTGATGATAAAACATATTTTGTACACAGTATTGAAACCTTTATGGCAAATGTAGAGTAAGGAACATTGAATTTAAGTAGTTTAGGAAAGAGATCAAAAACTTCATTCTAAGTTCAACGAGTAACTTAGCATATGAAGTTTATATGACTCATAACTCAGTTTTCTTTTTTTCATTTACTTAAATACTGGGAGTTTTCCTTTTTTTGCTTTCATATAATTTTCTTTTTTATTGTTTATTTAGTATTTTCATTTTACACACAACAGTACATTACCACCTACAGATGTTTTACTTCTTTCACAACAGGCCCAAAAGAACTACCTAAAGAACGATCAGAATATATGTAATGAGGTTCAAATACATTTGTGGTCATGTTTTCCTATGTTAGGACTGATTAAAAAGTACAGTTTAAAACAACTCAAATTGCCTTCATGAAGAGATAAAACCATGCAAACTGCAAGTACATTTAATGTGAAATGTACAGGGCCTACAGAAAGAATGTAGAATCATATTCCTGAGAAACAAAGAATAAAGTTTAAGTAGTATCTTTGCTTGCTTTTTTCCTTTTTTTAAATTTTTTTTAGAAAATAAAGTCCTTTTTTTTCCATGTATCCCCTTGCTCCCCCTCCCTTCCCCCTCCCAATCTCTTTGTCTGCCTTTAGCCTCCCTCTTCTCCACCCCCCCATCCCATCCTGCAAAGAGCAATAAGTCTCAAGGTGGATTAGCTCAGCATCTACTCCAGGCAGGTCCTATTTCCTCATCGTAATGTCGTGACTGGTTTAGGAGTTCCTCTGGGGAAAATGGGCTCTGAAGTGCCAGTTCATGCATAGAAACACAGTTTGATCTCTCCCCTCAATGCTCCCCATACTGCCCATGTTAGTGGACAGCAGCAAAAAGTCTATATGAGCAAGGGGATAGGGCTTAGGAGTAAAATTCCCACAGTGATGACTGGCTGGAGCTATAGGGAGCTTACTGAATTAAGAACAGCAACTAGGGAATCTTCAAGAAAGGAAACTAGGCCCTCCAAGGACTGAGCGTGTTCTTGATGCAGGAAGCAAACCACATAAAATTATTGTATGATAAGATGAATGATGGAGGTCATTGGAGGTCAAGGGCTTTGAAACTCTACATGTAATATAAAATCCAGATTGGAAAAAAAAGTTTCTTCTACTGAAAGAGATTAGCAATGTAATAATCAAGCAGCTAAATATCCAGACAATCTTTGTGTAGCTATCTAATGATCATTATATGGGCACTTTCTCAGCTCCATGATAAAATTCATTTTTTATCAACAATCACAGTCTGAATTTCTGTATCCCCTGCAATTGTCACACCACAGTGATGTTCCAACTAGTCATAGACTAAGAAAGGCAAAAAGATTAGTGGTATATGAGAGGTCTTTCCTGTGAAATTTATTATCTTAAATGCTTGTGGTTTGTTCCCAGATAGCTTGTATATGATGTGATTGATCATATTCAATCTTCTGAGGTGTGTAGAGATTTCACTGAATGGAAAGCAATAAGGCTGAAAATGCTAAAATAATGGTGGGTGAAGAGAATATGACAAACTGAGGGAGCTGTAAATGTCAGAGAAAGAAATACAGTAGACAGAGATATTAGTTACTAAGATGAATAGTCATAGTTTTATTTGCATTTTATGTTGTATTTGTTTTGAATCAAGAGAATGAAGGGCCAACCAATAGGAAGACTTTCAATTGTTCTTCAAAATTCAAATGATAAGATGTTGGACATGTGAAGGAACAATAGGAAAATTTCATCTTTAATACACATATACTCCCATCTGTCATCGACACATTACTGATGAGTATCTCTGGGTCATTTCTCATAATGAAGAACTAAATTCCCCTTTCCATCTCTAGTCTAATTAAATGGCCTAGAGCTGATGTGGTGATTATTGTGTTAATGACAAGGATGTTTATTTCCTATTGGGAGTCATACTCATTATATATCTGTCTATCATTTTAACTCGTCATCATCAGCCAATCATAAAGAAAAGAAGCATGATACTACAAGAGCACAATGGACAAGTTTTGATCATTTACTGATATTCCACAGGCTGGCATCATCACATGTAGATGTAACATATAAGGGAAAATTAAACATGGTATCTGTGGCAGACATAGGCCTCTCTGGTAAAATCATAGATCTCTAACTGGAAACTAGCAGCGTTGACTGCAGTCTACTCCACCGTTCTTTACTAAGAATGCATATTTCTCCTTTGATACACTAACAACAATGTAAGAAGCCATGTGAAGACTCCAGGGAGTGCACTACATGCGATGTAAACAAGGACTTCAGACTTAATGTAACATTGGTTCTTTTCTTCTTTGCAGAAGTGACTCTTTTATGGGAAATAGTCTGATGTGGATGTGCAGTTGTCACAATGAAACTCATCATATTGAAGATGCTTCTATGTAACAGGAAGTGGATTCCACTCCTCTACTCCAATACAAAGTGGTGGGATGAGAATGGTTCGCATCTATTGATAACTTCTTTGGAAAGAAAAATGCGAACTTAAGGAAGTTATTTTCTGACAATCATCTAATTGTAAAAAAGTGATGTAAACCTTTTGTTTTGTGACTGCAGAAAGTTATTGAAATAACTTCTGGAAACTTTCATTTCTGTCCTTGGTATTTTTAACTGGGAGATTTCCTTGTCCTCATTTTTCTGAGCAAAGCAGAAGTTATATTCTTATTGGAGACAGGGTACTTTGTGCAGCCCACATCAAAATGGAAAAATTTAAGGATCACAAGAGATTGCCTTTAAATGAAACGAAAAACCTAAACCAAATATGTAGCTTACAGTTCTTGGAAATACACTCCTTAAGTAATTAGTGTGTTTCTAGTCAATCATTTCTGCACATATTACTTCTGTACATAGCTATAAACAAAGATTTTATTAAAAGATGTTTTTTGTCTTTAACAATAAGCTTTAAGAATTTTTGTCACACCAATGTTTTCTTTAATGAACTGAGCATCCAGTATGTGCTATTTTTTTTTTTTTACCCTGACATTACTTCCATTCTCTGAAAACACCAAATGAGATTTGCGTGGAAAGACTTGATGCTACAATATTTCATTATGGCTACCTCTCCATAACAGGGTTTAAATATCCTGCATTAATGTACCATAAGCTAGATTGTAAAAGAAAGCACAAACAACACCAAGTAATTTTCTGACCAACTCTATTAGAATTATCCAAGCTGCAATTCAATTCTGCTTCCTACATTATTTTGGAAAATAATGCTATGAAATACATATCTGCACAACTAAGATTTGTAAACTGGACAAAAGTTCTTTCCCTGCTAACTTACATCAGTCATAAAGGCATGGTAACATATTTCAGATATTTTAAAATTTGAATTGCTCTTATGGCTATTGCTACCTTATTACTCAAATGACTAAATGTCATTAATAATGTAAATTAAAGCATAAAGGTACACACCCTCTCTCAATAAATTTTAGACCCTTATGATCTGAGATAAATACAAAGGAAATTTTAAATAATAAAAATAAAAGATATGTTGTGTAGACAATAACCCAAAATTATTTAGAAATTAGTAGAGTCAAAAATTGTTTCTCATGATGTATAAAACAGTTTAAGCATACTTCTGGTAAAATTAATAAAGGAAAAGTGGAGATGTACTATTAGAATTTAGCTAATTTTTGTACATATTAAAAAGCAGTGATACCTTGGTCCAAAATCATCATCATCATTATTACCACCAATAACAATCAAAATCAAATGTACTGAAAAACAATTACTAAAAAACATCATAAACACTCATTGAAGAAATAGATTTCTATAAGCATGAATGAAATTTGTCAAACTTATTAATACAAAGTAAAGCCAAATTATAGGAATGCTGAGAGTTCAAAAACTTATTTGATGGAAAATTCTAATAATGCAGTTTCTACTAGCTAAAGAGGTAGGTTACTCAACTTACATAATTAAGCAAGGATTGCTTTGGTACCAATCCTGACAAGATAATTTTGTTACTAAAAATGGAGTGCTAATTTTACTTACAAGCATCAATGAAAATGATGCTAATCATATAAGTAAGAAATGAGAAGGATAATAATTTGTGACTCAGTTGAATATCTCAAGGATAATTAATTTAACATTATAAAACTAACAAGTATAATCCCCATGAGCTATAAAAACAAAAACAATCCAATTATAATGAAAGGTAAAATTTTACTCCACAATAAAACATTATATATTCTCATATTCTTAAACTTGAGCCATATCCAGAAAAAAATCAGGAGTCAAGAGCTTCCTCATAGCTACTCTGAGCTTTACTTTTTCTACCAACTATATGTGACTGGTGTCATGACTGCATGGGCACAGGATATGCTTAACTATTTCTGGATTACTTAAAAGGAAATTGTTCTGTTATTCAGCCAATGTCTCTATGGGTCAAGAGGGTCTGGGAAATTCCTATTCTTCTTTGTTGATGACATTTATCCCCTTGAACTAATTCATTTTCTCATGTTTGTCTACCTTTTATATCCCTCTAAATATTCTCATCCAAATCTATAGTAGATGGAGTGGCTCTACAAACATCTTCACCAAATACCCTTCTTTTGTGCTGAGTAGAAAAGAAATTTATCCCAAAGAACAGAAATAGGATGTTACAAGCTTAGTTAATACACGCTTCCAATGGAAACTTTCTATGCATCTGCAAATTCGTTTTTTCTCTATAGCAAGTAGAAGACAAATATATTCCAGTTAGAGAAATAGGAGTGTACCTGTGTTATTTTGCCCCAGAGCAATGTACTCTGTGTCAAAGGCACTGTTGTCGCATCTGGAGGAGTATCAATCTTCTCTACTGTGGTGATGTAGGTCTGACATGTTTTCTCTCGCAGACAGAAGCTAGGGAGGAAACAAGAGGAGAGAAGAAGATAAATATATGGAATAGAGAGAAGGGTAACATTAGGACAGAATATGAGAGGATAACAGTGTGCATGCATGAGTGTGCATGTGTGTGTATGGGTGTGCATGGGTAAATCTGATCAAAATACATATCTGCCTGCATGAAAATGTTACAATGAAGCCCATTAGTATACAATCTTTATAATTTATTCATATACACTAACAAATGTCTTAAATATTCATGGAGGTTTTATTGATTTAATTTTCATTAATAAAGAAGTTTACTCTAATTGTGTACTCTTATTGTATGGCTATTCCCTCACTTTGTCTTTGCTAACCTATCTTTATGTGTGACCATTCCTTTTAATCTTCCCCTATATTTATACCTTTGCTTTAAATTATTTTTGCCTTATTCATTTTCTTTTATGTGCAGGGATGTTTTGCTTGTGTGTATATATATGCACCACATTTGTGTCTGGTGTCTGCAGAATTCAGAAGAGGATGTGAGCCCCTAGAATTTAAGTTATGAATAGTTGTGAGCTACCATGTGAGTACTGGGAAACTAAATGCTGGTCTTTTCCAAGAGCAACAGGAGCTCCTCACAGCTGTGGCATCTCGCCAGTGCACACACCGCTCTTCTGGTGTACTGAGCATTGAACTATTTGCTTCAGACATGCTAGATCACTACTCCACTACTGAGCATCACTCCAGGCGCTTTGTGTTCTGGTTTATAGATTGTAGTGTTTGAAAATATGAAAAACAATATATATATTATCTATAATAAACTTTTGCTTGTTAAAACTGATTTACAGTGTATCCAGATTATAGATTCTATTGAATTTCTTCTACATTTTACAAAATCTTTCCTGTGCTCTATGTTGTCTTTTTTTTTAACATCTATTGTTTATTAAAGAACAACAACAATCTATGTGTGTAAGCCAGTTTCAAACTTCAGGGTAGATGTATTCTTGGTCTTCATTGGTTGTAACCAATATGAATCAACAAATCATTTCTTTTGTCTTGCGGTCTGTTTGCAATGCTGGGAATTGTATTAAGAATCTTTCACTTGCTAGGAAAGCACTCTACATTGCTCTAGATCTGCCCAACTACCACAATCATTTTTTATGGTTTTGAAGAAAATTGCATGGGTTCTCATTAAATTCTCATTGTCTGGAAAAAATATTATCAAGTGTTTCTTCAAATGCGATGAGTTGATTTGTTTAGCAGTATCTCAAAGAAGTGAAAGGGAAATTTACTTACTTTTAAATTCTTACTTTGCAAAAATAGACTATAAGTATTGTGAAGCTGTACATTACAATATTCCACATACTTTCTAATAAAGCAACCACAGTATCCTCAGCAGGAAGGAGTAATCTGATGTCTCTAGGAGCTTAAGACTCCAAAATGAACGTAGAAAGTAAGTCACTAAGAAGCTGAAATGATAACAACCATATTTGGTTTCCTTCAAAGGTAACTTGCATGACAAAATGAGTTGCTACTTGCAAAAGAGGGTACAAGGATTTTAAGAGCCAGAGGACAAGTATTTTGCAGTAGGGTTGTGTCTCCTAAGAATGTCAGAAGTTACACACAAAGTCTCACCAACATGACTGCTTAAATCAGAGCTAAAGCAAAATAGAAACAGATATACTAAAGTGGACAGAAAAAGCTCAGGAGGCCTCAACCTTATAAAAAAAAAAACTATAACCAACTAACTAAGTAATTCTGAGAGAGCGTGATTTTCTTTTGAAAAATTCTCATAATATAGCAGATACTCAAGAAATGGGACATGTAATTGGCCCTATATTGATAATATTCTTAGTTATCACACTAATTGATAATAATAATTTTCTCTGTTCCTCTCACTCTGTAACATTTCTTAACATTCACAGATTAGTCTTATACGTATACATACATCTAAAGCAAATATATCTGTTTCTTGGTTTCCACCTTCAAAGTCCTTCATACAGTAGATGGAATGCTATAAGGAATAATCCCTGGAACTGTAGTAAATGATTCCAAGATGTCAGGTTATTAGTTCAAATTTTAGAAATTGATGTATGAAAGCATTTTTAAAGATTCTGAATATTTTCTATGACACAGAGAAACATCTATTTTATTGAATGAATTTTTGAGACCAATTCAAGATCTTGGGTTGTCATGCAGACCAGCTTCAGTACTGACAGGCTTAAGAACTTCCCACCTAGAACCAGTAAGGGAGTTCTGCAAGTTAGCTGCAAGAAGGCCTGTCAAGAAATGAGAAACAGTAATTATCATGCCCTGTTCTGAAATAGTCTTAATCTACATCTAAGTGACTGTTAGGATGAGAGAGAGGTAGCTCTCCTGTTTGAATTTTAGTTTAAGCTTCTTTGGATCCTAAGAACGACAGGACAGCTGTGTTAGCACCAGTGTTTTCCTTCCCAAAGTGTGGTTTGAAATGCACAGAAATGGTGAGTTAGGATAAGCAACAGTCTGCAAACTAAGCCTTATCCTGCAGCCATGTGACTTTGCTGTATGCTGCCTCTAATGGATGGCATTAAGTTTGTCATCTTTTCAGTTAATACTCAATGGTAGATTACCAAGTTTTATAATAGTTTTTATGGCCTATAATAATGATATTTTCTTTAATCATTTCCCTGAGATTATCTTCATGTAGACAAAGGATGAGAGTTAATATTCTAGATATTAGGATGGTATCTGGGCTAACTAAAATAACATGTATTAAATTTGTGTTTTAGTCAAAGCCTTTGTTTTAAAAATGAGGGTATCAAGAATATTTTACCAAGTTTTGATTTGTTAAAATGGGCCTTATAAGAGATTCCTCTGAGGGAATAAGTAGCAGGTGCATATGTAGTGGGGAACAAGTGCATCACCTTGTCCTAGAAGCATGGATCTGGAATTCACCTATGACCATCAAGCCTGCAGAATTGAGGCATTTCTGAAGGCAGCTTAAGATGATATGTACATAGGCACTTGCTCCCCTTCTGCTTCCTTTTCAGCCTTGAAGGAGGACCTATTCTATTCTTCTGAGTTTCAGCACATAGATCCGACCAACCTTTGTTTAATCTCTTTGATCTGTGTTCCCTCACAACCCCTTAATAAATATTAACTTGTCTACATTTCACCACAGTAACTTATTCACTGCCCTAAATATAATTGTTCAATAATTATTCACTATTTCCTAACTGCATTATTTCAAACAACCACTGTGACTTGATAACACTGTGTTTCTTAAATATAAGGTAGTATCTTTTTTTCACATAAATCAGTTTGGTCTTTTAATATCTCTCTCCAGCTTCCCCCCCTTACTAAAGGTAGCTATGCAAAATGGCCTGATAATTTTCTTTAGGTCAGTTGCTCAAATAACTATTGCTCATTTCTATAATGACTATATTGATGCAATAATTTACATGTAAAAAATCCTTGTAGGAACTTCACTTATCATCACCATATATTATTTCTAAAAGGAAAATTAAATGACTGTTTGATTGCCTGGAAAGTGAAGACTTCCATATGCAGTTACAAATAGCTTAAAAACGAGATGCCTATAACTAAATTACTGAATAAAAACAGAGTATATCCAAGATATAATAAAAAGTATCTGTGAAGAGAGATGAGAATGCATTTATTGCTGTTTACTGGTAGGTAAAATTCTAATTGGAGAAAGCATCCGAAATTACATGTTAATAAATTCTTTGTTTCTATCTATTTTATATTTTATACCTCACAATGCATATGCAATCAGTATGTCATTGTTTGTTCCAAAATAAACTACAGCTAAAGTTTATTGTCTGCTTTTATATTATGGTTTATAAAGGAAATCAATATATCATCATCTGTACATATTTAATAAGCAGCTTGATACAAATACAATATTTCACAATTCTACAATACAGTGAAGTGTCACCCTTTGGTTCTTAGGACTTACAAGCTCCAAACACTACCAAAATTTCCTAATAATTTAATATTTCCTATATGCAAGATATTTTTGCAATGCTATCTCCCACACACATAAAGCAATGCACACCCTCATATACGTTTGAAGTCACATGGTGTTCCCTTAAAAAAGATTATTTTGGAACTGGGCAAAGACTGAAAAGAAAATGACAGCAAATGGAATTTTCAACTAAGAACACCCAGGAGTGGCTATGGAGTGAGTGATCTCAGGATACCACATTCCACATAAGGCTTTGCTTAGATGGGTGAATCTCCTTTTGTGGTTTGGGCATTGTGTTGGCCTGTCTATCTGGGTGAGTCAGCTTCCTACCAATGCTCTTGGTGTGCACAGTGGTTTTGCTCTGTTTGCAATTGCTGAAGTATGCACTTAGCAAAGCACCCCCTGCTGCTTTGAGCTTATCAGCCAGCAGTAGTTCAGCTATTCAGCTATATCTCCTTCCCTATACATCCTACCAGAAGGGTCTTGCTTCACATGCATTGCATCAGATACTGGCTACCTTCCAGGACCTCATTGTGGGTGATCCTAGCTCAATATTTAATTAAATAGGACTTCCCATGTAGCTTCTTTGGAAACCATTTATAGAGAATTGAACCATATGAGCCCTCAATGCTCTGTAAAGCATGATGGATCTGCAGACACTGCAGTTAATTTGGAGTTTGAGGGGAACTAGCTAGGCATCCATGGCTCATCAGAAGACACTGTGATGTATGAGTCCTTTTTCTGGATAATGTATAATATAGTCACTAAACACCAGTTTATGTCAGATAGGTGTAATGTATGGGATTCACACTTAAACATAACTAAAGTCCATGCCTCAAGGAAGGTACCATCCTGTAATTAGTATGAAAGCTGTAATGGATGTTTGTAAAATATATCTCAGAAGTAAAGAAGATAAAGGAACTCTTTTAACACGGTGTAGAGGGAAGGTTAAAGCAAAGAGGAACAAGCATTAGAAGACAGGCATTGTAAAAATAGCCCATTTCCACCAGGAATGAGTCATAAACTCTAAGAAACAGTATAGGTACCCTGTGACAACCCAGAATGTAGTCAGACACTTGGTTTAGCTTCTCTCAACATAGTTAATGTCTCCTTTGTCAGGTCATTGCAATATCATATACCCATTAAAAATGCCCTAGAACATTGCTAAGTGACTTCTCTACTATGTCCAATGACTCTAGGTCTAGTCTACCTGTGTACGCTGCTAAAGTATGAGATGCTCAGTATGAGAATAGTTCCCCACTCAACATCTGTAGACATATCTAGCACACAGTATCTGAGAATTTTCACATACCAACAGAGAAGCTGTGATAACTAACTTTTCCAGAGTATACTGAATTAAGAAAAGTAATAAAATAAACTACTTCTTTAATAATAAAGACTATTTATACACTAAATTAAGACCAAATTCAGATTTTAATGACAGTTTGAGTGTCTCTCATCAACATTTCTCTGAATGTTCTTTTTTGTTCTTCTGTTCCCAAAATACATTTTTATCTTTAATCCATTTATAACATGTATAACCTGCAGAGATGCTTCCATATACACATATACTTAAAATTATTCTGCTCTATCCAAATTGTTTTCAATCCAACTTTTAAAATCTTAGAAGGGGAGGAGATAAAGAGATGTGGAGAAGAGAGAGTGACTGGGATGGGCAGGAGGGGGAAGGGAGTTTGAGTAAGGGGATACATGGATAAAAAATGAGACTTTATTCATAATAAAAACAGAAAAAAAACTTAGAAGGGCCCTTATGGTATATCTATAGTCTAATTTCTCTGCACATAAATGAGGATTGCTTTCATCTCAGACACATCATCTGCATTAAGATCCCCAAACACAACTCTTGTCTACTAACATATTTACTTTATATCATTCCCAGATAATTTTTTTCCTGTTTTGTTTCTCATCTCCTCTACCAAATTCACACATCTTTTAAATACAAACTCTAGGCTTGTTACTTTGTGACAACTTTCTATAATTTAGAAATATTAACTTGTTCCCTAGTAATGCCTGTTGTTTGGCTCACTTCTCTATGATGTCATTATCCTAGAAGCTCCCAAAGATAAAGACTGATTTTTTTTTTTGATTTTGTATGTCCAACCTCTTAGATAGAGCTAAGAGTATACTTGACTGAATATGTAATTAAAATAAAACATGGCAGAAGAATTCTAAAACCAGGTTTTAGTTGAGATATGTTAGACATTCAAATGGAAATATAAAGTATGAGGTTGGCCCTTAGAGGGATGTTGGAGGGTGCAGTGTGTAGCATTGAGGATTATAGGGAAAGTATGCAAGCAATCTTTCAGTCCATCCCTGAAAACACTGACCTCTGATCATCATAGCAAACAGCAAACCTGGAAGAGAGCATTCAAATGAACATCCATGTGCGTGCCAGTCCCGCACTCCCCACTCAAGGTCAACTTGTCAACAGATTAGCATCCAGATGAAGGTCAACTGTACACTGAAGAGCAAAAGAGTGTGGCGCATGTTCAAATGGCAGTGTTGATCTGTCCTTAGTGAACCCACAGCACAGTGTCCTGTGCTAGGAATGGCTGGGACTATCTTCTAAAGGTATCAGATGGCTCCCAGGGGTCCTCTCATGGACAACTCTGGGTACAATGCTTAGTAAAGGCAATGGGTAGCCAAAAGTGGCCTGTGCCAATGCCAATGGAACTGACAAGAGTCTCGTGTGCAGGTTCGATTTACCTCCAAGGAGAATGAAGTGGGTATCCTGGAGGTGGGAAGACAAGGTGTGGGTAAATGTCCATGAAGAAGCCTTGAGGTTAAAAGAAAGTCTTATGGTGGGTGAGCTGTGTGATAAAAACATAGGCAATAAATCCAGCAAATGTGGCTGAGGGAGGCATCTACTTCAAATCAAACGTATTCATTTGATTAGGTGAAAATGTGTCAAATACAGTAACAAAGAATACTGAGCATTCAGCAGTAGGCATGGAGAATAAGGAGCACTCAGTGGTAGCCATGGCTACAATTATCTTTACAGGCAGGATTTAGGCCTCCGGTGTCTTCTGTTAATCGGTTATGAAGCATTTCCATCAAAGCCATATGGTGAGTTCACTCAAAAATGACATGCCTCGAAAGCCCTTAATTAGATGCACCTGACATCATGGTTTATTTTTTAAATGATCAAGTGCCATTGCCTCTCCATCCCAACTCTCCTACCGCCACTCCACACCCCCTGCCCCACTAAATGGTCCTACAGGATGGCACAGAAACCATTCTGGTGAACATAGGGGGCACTCCTGTGAATTCCATACATTTAAACGTAGAATTTTAGAAGTGTTAATTAACTTTACAATATTGGACAGTTAATGTATGAAATGTGAATATGTTCAAACAAAATATGTAGGATACATTGTGGTGATATGTTATATATTTAATAAAACCAGCCTATAATATCTGAGAACAGCGCCACCTCTTCCTTTGTTTGTTTTGTTTCTTTGAGACAGTTTTCTGTGTAACAGTCCTGGCTGTTTTAGAACTTACTTTGAAGACCAGGCTCCCTTGAACTCACAGAGATTCTCCTGTCTCTGCCTTTCAGTACTAGGACTAACTGCATGAACTACCACTGCCTGGCTGGAACTCCCTCTGTAAACCAAGATGACCTCAAACTCAACTCAGATCTGCTGGGATTAAAGGCATAGTTCACCAAGCCAAGTCCTGTCCTGAGTCTGTCTGTCCCCCGTCCCCCTCTTCCCCTGGCCTGGATTAAAGATGTGAGTTACCACTCTCTGATTCTCCTGGATTGAGTGTAGGGAGATCTCATGATATTCCAGACTTGTTTTATTAAATAGATATTGCCACAGTACATATTTCATCACTGGTCAAAATACTAGGGAATTGGAAGCAAAGGTGCTATTGCTCAGAAACACTTTGAACAACATTTATCCACAGGCAAAACATCACTATTCTTATTTTCTTTTTATGCTCACAGTTAATTTTCTGTGTACACATTTGCTTGCATAAGCTTTATATTTATCAATATTTTTAAATTCATAAAAACTACATTTAAGGAGTGGTCTCTTGAATATTAATGACATACAGTAATAATGATGCATTCGTGAAATTGAGAGATAATCATAGTGAATCACTGATAAACTACAGAGGTCTAGTCTTCACACCTGTCCTTTTTCTGTTGCTATATAGCATCAAGATTAAACACTGCATTACTTTTTTTTTCTAACCTTGGCCATTTTGAGTCATGATCAGATATTTTCTAGAATGCTCCTTAGCTTAGACTTGTCCAATGATTCTGTCAGGATCAGACTAGAGTTATGTGTTTACAGGATGAAAGCCACAGAAATGAAGTACTCTTTCTTTTTTTTTAAAGATATATTCATCTTTTTATTCAATTTACATATCAACCACAGCTCCTTCTCTCACTTCTCTTCCTGCTCCACACCCCAGCCTTCCCTAAAACACACCCCCATCCCTTTATTCAAATGGCAAGGCCACCCATGGGGAGTTAACAAAGTCTGATACATTCAGTTGAGGCAGATCCAGCTCCTCCCCTCTGCATCAAGGTTGTGCAAGGTGTCCATCCATAGACCTTGCTTTTACAGGGCTGTGTAAAAGTGTGTATTGTCTCTGAGGGTGTTAACTCTAATTACTTGGTTACAGTGGTGCCTACCACAATTCTCCACTGTAAAGGAGTTTTTCTTTTTAAAAAATTCTTTTCACATTCCATGCTTTAGAGGCAGACATTAAATTTAGCACACTCAATATGAGGGAAAATACTACACTGCACATCTTGGAGGAGAAATGTCTTTATCAGTTTTTGAACTTATTTGGAGTGCTCTATAAATGATACTGGTCTCTCCTCTCCATTTATTTAGTTATACAAACTTATTCATAAGAACTCATAAATACTGTCTTTTGCAATCCAGAGTGCTAAAACAAAATACTGCAGACTGGGTTAATGATAAACATGATCATTCATTTTCAGTTACAGAGTTTGAGAATCTAAGAATATGGTATATGGTGCAGATATACTCAGTGTCCCTAGGAGCTCATCTTCTGGCTCATAGACACACATCTGCATCTTTTCATTATTCATCCTATCCTCCATAAAGGAATCATCCGGGTACTTTTGTCAATCAGCTGGCTCTGCTCACATGAGAACTTAAATTACCTCACAAAGGCCTCTCCTCCAACACTATGTTGGCTTCCACAAACATTCACTCTACAGTGGATATGTAGGATTTTTTTACTCTGGATTAGTACCCGATCATTACATATGTAAATATTGTTTTTGTTGCACAAGTTGATCTATCTTTGACCACGGGGGAATTCCCTTAGGATGTTTCTTGTTTGACTTGCCACATAATTAGCTTAAACATTTTTCTTACTTACTCTATAAGATAGCATTTGGGAGACTGGATAGGAGGAAGGTCAATTCCAGGTCACTCTGGGCTGCATAGTAAGTCCCTGTATTACCCTGTTCTCCTCAGGTCTAGAATTTGCATTTCTCCAGAGTCTAGATCATTTTGTCAGAGATCAGTATCTAACAATTAGTGTTCAACAGCAATTGATCTCTTAGGTATTTGTTTCCTGATGATTCTTTACTGTTCTTAAAACAGATCACAATAGTCATCCTGTCCTGTTTTTGCTGTTAAAATCAGTTTTGGGGCTTGGGAATCATTTTTTAAAAATATAATTTCCTGGCTTCACCATTGAAACAACAGCTCAGTAAATTCATAGGTGGGCAGTGGGTGATGTTCTAGGTGTTGATGTTGCTATGTACCAGTGCCAGTCAGTACAGAAAAATGTTTAGGAATTGCTATATATGTAATTACTTCCATCCATTTCACATTGGTATAGAAAGAGGTCCAGAGTCTGCAGTACATGCCCAAAGCCACACAGCAAAGAAAGTGACTAACTTTTTTCTTCTACTACACCAGCTATTCTATTGATATATACTCTTAATGTGATACTCTTAACACATTTTGAATAAATGACTCAGTTCTGACTCTCCAGAGCTTTAAAAGGTATATGCTCAGACATTCTGGTTTCAGAGATCAAAGTGCCATGTTACAATTATTTTAAAGTCATAAAACGTGATCATTGAGCAGCCAGGGTTAATAAATTTTTCAAACAAATAAACCACTCTTAACTGGGCAAGATACCCATAGTGAGCTTTCTTTCTTCTGATGGATATTTGTTAGGTATTTAATAATCCTGAGATATCAGAGAGACCACACAGTCAAATGCTAGGCAGATAGCTCAGGAAATCCTTGATCCTTGAATACAAGGATAAACAACTGAGAGTCAATCACACACACCTTTAATCCCACCCAGCACAGGGAAAGCCAGGAGTGGTGACCAACAGCCTTATTCCCATAACTCCTGAGATAGAACTTCTTCTGTTTCTATGAGTTCAAGGCTACATGCTCTCAATCATAACCTGGATAGAATATGGTATATAAGGGCTCGTAGAAACACAGCTGAAGAAGCAACTGGCAGAAGCAATAGGCAGAAGAGACCAGGAGTGAGGCTGAGGAAATTTCAAGACACTTTGGTGAGAATTGACTGTGGTGCCTCCTCTCTCTGATATTTCAGCCTTCCCCCAATATTTGACTCAGAGTCTTCTTACAACCGAAATTTGTGCTAATACATCTCCAGGTAATGTTTTCTTGTTCATTACATAGCTTGCCTTCTCAACATCATCAATTTCCTTTAAGGAAAGGTTGTAACACCTACTTTATGTCATCTAGTAGGAGGAAGACAAGATTAGGGACACAAATCAGTTAATGTTCCTTCCCTTCAAGAGCTTCAAAAATACCAAGGAAGCCCTTACCTGCTGCTGATCAGTAGAATAACAGGAGGAGACAGGTGGGAGCAGCAAAAAAGCCCCAGGAAATGGCAGTTGAAGGCCTTGTTGACTTTATATGATTGATTTGTTGTCTGCCTGAGCAAGTGGTGCCTTACTTCTGAGATTTCTTTATCATTCATGAATGGCATTTACCAAAACTGTAGCTTTTTGGGGAATCTAGAAGTCTTATCATTTTCTCTGAAAACAAGAAAAGAAAAGAAAAACTCATTAGAATCATGTGTTAGCTAACACGGTTATTGGCCTAGGTCTTTATTAAGCTCCCTCAAGCAGGAGGCTGAGCAAACTATGTTAACAATGACTCCAGCTGTAGGAAAACTTACGTTATTTTTAGGCATCTCGAGTGAAAATTGCTTTGTCCCATCACTGGGCAATGCTTTTATTACTGTTTTTACTGCTGGTAAATTAGATTGCATGTTGTAGAAATTATGCATAACTAGCCTGTTTTTAATATTTGCCACTGTAATCATTTCTGTAATTATGATTCAGAAGCACTGCTGCAAGCTGTTCTGAGAAAGGCTACTTTACTGAGTTCTAATGACGGTATCCACAGAAAACTCTATTCTCAAAGGCCCTGCTAGCAAGTGCCTCCCTGGTGATGTGAGGCAGATAAGCTTCATCAGATGCTGTTAATGAGTTTGATTTATGATGATAGTGGCTCAGTATGACACGTTATTTGGGCATTTGAACATTTAGATTTGAGCCTTGAGTATATATTTCCTCATCACTTGGGAAAAGAAAGAAACCTGTTCGAATATGAAGCCAATAAGCTTTGTAAAGCGATAGTGTTCACACATCACTTTTCTTGTAAAAATTGTCTCTTGAGCACTGGGACAAGTCATGTAATGGCATACCACGAACAAGCTGTGTGAGGCTGTGTGTTGAATAAAGGCTGATTGTTAATCAGGTAATGGCTGCCACACTAGCTCTGGGTTCTCCTAAATGGGTCAGTTTGCCATTTTCACAGAGTAAGGTGCCTCCCACAGCTGTTGGCTTCCTGCTTGAGCTTCTGGTGTATTGGTTTCTATTCTTCCTGATGTGTACTATTGTCAAAAGATGAATATGTCCATGGCATGGAAACACATCCCTTTTTGGTGAATTAAGTCTTGGACATTAGCAATGGAAAGGTGACTCATAATGTGTAATTCATCAGTCTTCCCAGATTTCCTGTTCTTCAAGTGTGTCCTTTGTTTATTGTCTAAATATTATGGTATCTAAATCTTCCACATGAGCTTTTTATTGAGGGGGCAGGGAGGCAAGGAAAAGGTTCCTTCTTTGTTAATGTTATGAAATTTAGTTATCAATGGAATTACATGGTAAATTCTCATGGACTTATATAATTGTATTTCACTAAATTAGTGGAGTCACCTTGCCCAACATGAAATAGGTCACCTGTATTTGTAATCAATTACCCATGCTACAGCATCAGACTATTCAAGAGAGGTAAGTGGGCATTAGTAGGGGCTCACTTGGACTGATATTATATACAACTATATCATTTATCCTTGTTTGAATTTTTCTTTATAACTATAATTAGCAAATAAAAATTATATATACTAATGTGTGTGCACTGATGATTTGAGATAGATAGATAATTGTGAAATGCTTATCTTAATTAGTTGACAGCATCTCACATAATGTGATGGTTGATTCCATAGTCAACTTGACAGGATCATAATCCATTTTGGAGACACCTCTCTGGGTATGTTTCCAGAGAGAATTAACTGAAGGGAGGATCACTCTCATGGTAGACCACACCTTTTGATTTATTGCCCAGATATAAAGAAGTGGAGGAAAACAGTTGACATGACTTCACTTCCTAATTGTGTGTACCTGCCACTGTGACTGACATCAGACTTCAGCCTCTCCAGCCTTCCAAAGTACAATGAACAGTGACTCTTCAGGAACTCTGCAGATCTTCAACACTGGATGGGAACTCTGAAAGAGCCAACTTTATGGGTTGAGAAACTACAGGATTTCCTGCTTCTTCAATAGGTAGGTGCCTATTTGAGGACTATTCAGTCCCTTTGATGTAAGTCAATCCAATTATATACATATACATATACATACATACATATAACTTTGACTAATACATAGTCACCTTTTATGGGTGTACTTCTGTGCACCTCTGTGTGTGTGTGTGTGTGTGTGTGTGAACACTTGAGTTTTACTCTCAGCAAATTTCAACTCTATAATGTTACATTTTAAACTACAGTCATCAGTATGAAAAGACAAGCATCCTCTCTGATTCCTTTGTATTACTAGAAAATATATTTAGTATCTTTCCAACCTCATAACACCTTCTAATTTAGGCTGAAGTATAGGAGAAGACACCAGAACAAGAAGGCAAAGCAAAGGAACCCTCTGCAGAGATGCTTTACTACATCTCTGGAGGTGTGGTGCTTCTCTGCGGTGTGCTGAATTTACCCGGGACACTGAAGCATGGCTAGCTAAGAGTCCTCTCAGCTCAAAGGACATTTCTTTTTTCCAAAGTAACAGATCAGAAACACTTTGTTTCTCTTGGGAACAATTTTACATTCTCAGCTATTTGGTAAGCCTGACAGGTGCCATGCTATACGTCTATGGCAACATCTAAAAGTCCTTTAGATAAGACTGAAAGAGCAGTGGCCACAGGGCAGTCACCTCCTGACAAAGCCCATTGAAGTTTGAAAAACTTTGGAAACTCTCATCTGTCCTTCTGGCTGCCTACTTTCCTCACAGAGTCTCTTTCATCAGATTCTGAACAGTAACCTGTGACCTGGTTTCTGATCTTTTCTGCTGTTCATCCACCTGCATTTTCTGTTTCTCTCCTCCTCTCTGTTCTTCTCCATTTCCCTCCAAATACAGCTTTTTGTCTGAGAAAATTTTTGTTTGAGATCATAGAAAAAGATGAAAGTGCATAACATTTTTTTTCTTTATAACCACTAAGGATGACATCCAACCAAAAAAATGTTAAGGGTAAATAAATTTTAAATGGGATACTATTCCCACAGAACACCCCAATATCTTTATGTATGGCACTGGTTTTCTTTTCTTTCAGCTTTGGGAAATGTTGATGAAAATATTAACCCAACTAAAGCAGAGATAATTGGTGAAATCCATTTATAAGCATTCATCTTTGAATTCTCCTTTGTAAGTACCCTGTAAAGAACAGTGGCATCCTTTTGTCTTTCTTGATTTTTGTGTCACTAATCAGCTTTTCGTCTGCTTATCCATAACTAAAACTAAAAATGGTCTATGAGTTAGGTCAATGACATCACTCAAACACTGTCACCTATTAATGCAATAATTGCCATAGCAACAGTGCCTTTATCTTTTAGTGCCCACAACATTTTGACAGATGGAAAAGAATGTAGATTTAAAGCAGGACATAAATGTACTATATCTTACTGGCCAAAGTCATAGTAATATCTTACAAATCACTATATTTCATAAAGCTTAAATTGAATGTGAGGTGCTCATAATGCTGTTTACTTGAGGTTAACTTAGCTTTTGTGCAGAAAGGTATTCTCTTCTTTGAAAACCTCAGACTAGATCATTACTTGCAGAGATATTAATGCTAGTATGTTTAAAATATTGTAAAATTTTATGACAGTATAAAAGCTATTGTAGAATTATCCTACTAACCTGGTCACATAAATGTCTCCAATTCTTGCATTTATTATCTGTATCTCACAAAATTTTAAGAAATACTCTCTTTTAATATTTTCATGCATGTGTGTATGTGTCTAGTTGGCAAATGTACATGGGTGGATGTGGGTGTGCTCTTGTATCCTGTGTGTGCACCTGTGTGGAACGGAGGCTCAGGGATTGTCCTTTTCTATTCTTCTACACTTTGTATTTTGAGATAGGATTTCTTACAGAAACTACACTGCTGATTGGCTAAGAATCACTACCCACTGTCTCACTGATCTACTTGTATCTCCTCTACACTGTGCTCACAACGCTCAGCGCTAGAGTTGCAGATGTAGGTCAACATGCCTGGCTTTTATGTGGCTGCTACAAATCCAAATTTAGGAAAGTACTTTATCTACTAAGGCGTATTGTCTGCTCCTCCTTCATTTATGCATTTATAAGACTTAACTGACTTAAATCTTGATTGTGTTTACATCTTTGTAGTGTGTGTATGTGTGTGCATGGAGTTTTTCTTTGTAAACTCAATGTGCATTTCCAGGGAACTTGTTATCATATGGCTGAATTTACTTACTTGATAAAGAAAAGGAAAGTCAAAAGGTCACATATATTTTCTGCTGCCACCCAAATAATAAAACAAAACATGATAATCAATTTAATTTTTCACTCCTAATTGACTCATCTCTGAGGAAATTACTGCATAATAGGAGAAGTAGGCCCACAAATTATCATTCATTGAACAAATCTCAAAGCAATTCAGGGTACCACAGCAAGACAACAATTTGAATAAAAATAATTCTTAATAATAATATGTCTCTGACTTTTCCAGTGAATGAATATTAACTTTAATAAGAAGATCATCTCAGAGAAAGAATAATTTATCCTAATAAGTGGTAAGTGTATAGACATATCCACATAATGGTCATTTACCAAGCAACAGATAGTCTCAATTCCTAATCATGGCCTTGAAAAATACTATTAGAATATATTAATTGGGTAGTGTATGTAAACAGCACTCATTCATCTCTGAGATATTTGGCTTTGTCTAGTTCATTGAAACTAATCTAGCCAAGTAGAAGGTGCTTATTTCATTCACCTTTTTTTTCTTGCATAAAGCCAAGTAGAGAACCACACACGCAATTACATATGTGTGTGTGTCTGTGTGTCTGTGTGTGTGCATGCAAGACCATTTTAATTCCCTGCCAGTCTTCACTAATTGAATGAGAAGATCTTTATTTACTCAGGCAAGAAAATTAAGGTTTATTTTATTCATAGGGAGCACAGCAATCCTAAAAGTAGTCATGAACAGGTTGTAAAAATTAATCAGCCCTCAAGTAGTTACCTGTACAAATGGACAGTCTTTCACCCTATGTTAACCTTGCTTCAATTGATCAAAAGCTAGAACAGAGTTTAAAGAGACAGAAACGTATTTGAGTATTTGAACTAACAGCTTTCTAATGAAGTGACACTGCTCTTCTGCAGGCATCTTGTGATCAGGAAATTAGAAAGTTAGAAGAACATCTCCTCAGGAATATTTGAAAATGATTTCATGTACAATGGATATGAAGTACCTGATATAGAACTAGTACAAGATTGGTATCAGCAAACACTAACTGTTCCATATATTTATTCTAATTTCCCAATAGTGTGGCTTTGGCTGTGATTAGAGTTAAACCTGGGTTGAGTTGAAGGAGGAAATGATCAATTTAAATCTAGTCTGAAGCACTCATCTCAAGGGAAGTTGTAACAATGGAGGGCTAATGAGCTAATATATGTGGCAGCCCCCTGGTGAGATGCTCAAATGAGCCTCCTCTAGCTTATTATCTCAAGGATGTATGAGACATTTGAAATGCCAAAAAAAAAAGAATTATATTTTCAATGACAGTCTCTCTGTAGTGTTTCTCTCATTGGGGAAGAAGGAAACTCGTCCTAGTTACCACTACCTTATGATGAATGAAAGAAACACCAGAACAACATGGAAACCCTGTATTGCCTTCCTCTGAACCTTCCTGAAAGCAGCAATCACTGCTTGTTTCTGCTTAATGACGTAGAGAATTACATTGGCCAGCACCTGCAGGTCTTTAGTGGGGAGCCAAAAGAGTATCATCTCTGTCAGATGATGCAAGAGCAGTAACAAGTCTGCTCTCCTAAGATCCTAGGTCAGGAAAGCCTGATCATGAGATTTGGATGGCAAATCTTAGGATTAGAAGAAAGAATTTAAAGTAGGCAAAGAACAACAAGTTGTTGGAGAATTTAGTAAATATTTGTGAGATACCAAGTAAGAGGCTTTGGCAACACATTTGAAGATGACCCCTAAATTGTTTTATGACTGTGCTGTCAACTCCTGTCTGTCAAAATAACTATGTCTTACATAGAATGGCAAGGTGACATCCTTGTCATGCTTTCATCTATAAGGAGGTATGTCCCTGAAGGACCCTGGGTTCTAGGGCCTGACCCAGGCATTCAGTTCAGGTATTCCGCAGAGCGCCCCCCATGAGAACAAGGAACTAAAGTCTAAAAGTCTGTTCCAGGAAACAGAGTGACCCAGACCAGATAGCCGTAATCAACTTAGATAGGACATAATAATTGGACCTGTGATTAAAATACCAGAAGTTCCAAGCAGAATAGTGGTGACCAACACCTGGTTGTAAAAACCCCTAACCAGCTGACCTTAAGGCAACCCCATGACTATTGTGAGCAACCTTATGACTCTAAGTATGACCTTAAAAGGGACCGATCATGTATTGCCCCAGTTCCTATGGTGATTTTATGGTCTTAGTCTTTAAAAGAGATATGAGATTGTGAATTGCTGCTACTCCCTTGCTCCAGAGGCAGGGGGGCAGCCCACCTGTACAGAGGAAATAAATCCTCTTGCTATTTGCATCAACTGGACTAGAGTCTGGGTTCTTGGGGCCCCCCTTCCCGAGGATAGTACCCTGACTCCAGGGTCTATCAGTCCCCTATCCAAGCAAAACATTGCAGTCATTAGCTAAAAATAGGAAACACCTTCAGAGATAATAGCTTACAGATTCTGACCACTTGTGTTCCTCTGTATAATAACACAGCCTCTACCTTCTCACCATCCGCTACATTTCTATGGTTAAACCACCTCCAGAGAGTGTGGGTTAGGCATTCATTGACTGTGCTCATTCTTAGATACAAATGCTCCCAACAGAGGCAGAACACCTAAAGAGATCACTGACATAAAAGAAGAAGCAATCTAGGTGACAAGGTAGGCACAAGGGTGATACATGGATCTCCCTGGGAAGAAGAAATAGAAGAGATTTTCTAGGTGGACTTGGGGCAGGTGGGCATGGGAACATGAGCAGTCAGGTATTGAAGAGAGTCCTGAAAAAGCTGACTTGATGGAGCTGACTGGAAAAGAGAGGCATTTTGGGGTCAAACAGATAGCTGGTGCAAGGGAAAAACCCCAAGAATCTCCAAAAATGACCCCAGCTAAGACTCCTAGCATAGTGGATAAGTAGTCTGAACTGGCCAGCTCCTGTGTCCAGGCAAGACTTCTAGTGGAGGGATTGGGAAACCAACCCAACCACATAACCTTTGACCTACAGTCTTTCCTGCCTATGGAAAGTGCAGGGTTAAAAGTAGAACAGAGATTGTGGGAGTGGCCAACCAATGACTGGCCCAACCTGAGACCAATGGCAGAAAAGGGAGGCCAGTCAAGACACTATGTGGAGTGCCAAGACCCAGATGTTTGATGGCCCAGAAAGTAAGAATCCAACAAAACACAACTAGAGGGGGAGAAATGTCAATGTAATGATGCCTAAAGATATTTTGCTATACTCATAGATTGTTGCCTAGCCCAAAAGTCATCAGAAAGGCTTCATCCCGTAACTCCTAGAAACAGACACAGAGACTCACAGTCAAACATTAGACTGAGCTTCTAGGAATCCTGCTGAAAAGAGGGTGGAAGGATTGTAGGAGCCAGCAGGCTCAGAAAACCCACAGACTCAACTAATTTGGACTCATTGGAGCTCACAGAGTCTGAAACAACAACCAAGGAGTCTGCATGAGACTGATCTAGGCTCTCTGCATGTATGTGGCAGTTGGGGAGCATGGTCTTCTTGTGGCTGGGACTCTTAATTGTGGAAGCAGGGGCTATATTTGACTTCTTTACTTGCTTTTGGGACCCTTTTCCTTATACTGGGTTACATTGCTTAGCCTTACTACAAGGTGAGGTGCTTAGTCTTACTAATGATGGAAATGCCGTGTTTTGTCAATATCCACGGGAGGCCTGCCTTTTCTAAATAGAAATAAAGGAGGAGTGGGAAGTGTAGGAGTTTCCAAGGGGCCTCATGTTCAGCTGCAGCAGAGTAGCAATTGGGGAACAAAGGTCACGCCGCTAGGCGTGGCTATGTAGATCTGGGCCCACCAGTTCTCTTAAGGGAAAACACCCACATGGAAGCCATTCTCCTTCTCTTCCACTTCTCTCTCATGCTCCTCCCTCCCTGCTTCCTGGTTTAAAAAACTCTTGAGTGGCATCCAGTGGTATGTTTCTTATCACTCGAAAAAAAACAACAGGAGGTAGGAAGCAAAGGGAGGTGAGAGGAGAGACTGGGAGGAGGGAAACTGTAGTCAGGATGTGAAATCAATCAATCAATCAATCGAACAATTAGTTAACATTAAAAAAGAGAAAGGAGCAATCCAACCAGTTTGCAACAACAGTGAAAGTAATGTGGGGGCAAGAAGAGCAAGCATTCAAGGCTAGCCTCAGATGTTATATGGTGAGTTTGAGACAAGCCATGTTACATGAGACTGTCTCTAGAATAAAGGTAAACAATGTGATAGAAAAGATGAAAAATAATTGTGATTACTATCACCAGAGAAAAAATACCACGAAATAATAAATAAAAAATTTAAATATACTAAAAACAAATGGACTATTACAGCAACAGAAATATCACCGCACTAGAAATAATTTAATAATTTGTTTAGATAATAAAGTTCTTTCAAGTCTCAAGAAATTAGAAGTTGTTAGAGCAGAAGTATCTGCAAAAGAGATTGAGAGAAAGAAACAGCACAATGTTAGAGAACTGGTATCAGGAATAAAGTCTCCAACTGAAAAACATTATATTCTGAAAAAGAAAGAGAAAGTAGAGGGAATGGTAAAATTAATAAGTCAGAATATTGCTTAGAATTGAGAAAGTGGAGTTTTTCCCTTGAAAGGGCATTTTTTTCTAGTATCACGAATAAAAAACAAAACAATGAACTTTTCACTAAAATATATCATCTCTATATATCATAAACCCTAAATAAAATAAAAAGTTTAAAGTATTGTGGAGGAAGAAAAATAAGTTACAAAGGAAGAGAATTAAGATTCACGTTGGTAGCTGTGCAAAGATGGCTGCTCATTCTTGTAACTCTAGGATTCCAGAGGCTAAAGCTGGAGGATTTCTGTGAGTTCTAGGAGAGCCTGTACTACAGTATGAAACTCTGTCTTGATGTGATAGAAGTAGGCAATGTATGTGCTATACCAGAAAAAGTCATGGTGAAGTACATGTGCAGATCCTTACATATATACCAGAAGAGGTCATGATGAAGTATAGGAATCAAGGAGAACTGCCAACAATCAACTTCCAATGCTGTCATGTGTCAGCACTCAAAGATCACTGAGGGTACAGAGAAAAAGTGCACCTACAACCCCATCTCCTAGCATCAAGTGGAGCCTGTGAGAGCCAAAGAGATCTGAGAACCTTTCAACTCAATGAGGTTTCAGCAACAACTCACTTGATAAGTATTCTTTTCAAGACTCATCTCCCCATTTAATTTCCTGATTTAACTTTGGCATAGGTGCCTCATGGTGCTTTTGCTTTTGTTTGCATACTGCTCATTTGAGTTGTTAAATTGTTGTTTATTTTTCTACACTCAGTCTACAGTGGGCCATTCTTCACTCTAATGCCCATTCACATCTCACACACTTCTCTCTTCTTAGTAAGCCTTTTCTTCTTTCTCTCATCCCTATTCTCTCTTTTTAGGTCTTGATTTTAACCCGTTGATTTAGCAATCTCTAAAATCTATGGACCCTAATATCATCTCAATTTTCCCCTCTCAGACAACTTACTCACCTCAGTTTTCTTTCTTTATAAAGTTGAACTGGTATTGAATCCATATCCTTACCCAGCCTACTGCCCTCCAAACTTATACTCACTTGTTTATTCTTCAACAATTATTGAAGTCAAAGAAGTGAGTACTAATAACTGGAAAGCAAGACATTTACATAAAGATAATATTAAGGAGGCACTGCTCTCTCAGTTAATATCTTACTTGGGGAATAATATACACCTTGTAGGCACTCTGTGATCTTGGGCTGAGGAATTATTTTCTGAAAAATACCTCATCTCTAACATATCTAAGTCCCATTCAAACATTACAGATGCTTCAACTGAAGAAATATATCTCATGAACAAACAAACAACAATAAAAAGCAAAGCAACAGAACATTAGATGTACAAATCCCACTGCAAAAATACAAGACACACAGGAACCAAGACATCAAAATTGCTTCAAAAAGTGTTAACCCTACAGTAATGGAATCTAGTGAGAACAGAGAACCCAACTGGATGATTACAAATGTGTGGAGGAACACCCGACTCACTCTTGAGGGAGGGGGGAGAAAACTGCATCTGCCTGGAGTGGAGACTGAACTAACCAATATTGGAGCAGTGGGACCATGGGACTGCCTGTAGCCTGCCCAGGGATAAAATGGGGATTTGCGGAGAAGAAAGAATGACCTGATGTGGTGGGAGGGGGAAGGGACCTTGAATAAGGATATACAAGGTTAGAAAGTGTTCTTTGTTAATAATAATAATAATAATAATAATAATAATAATAATAATAAAATTTGTGGCAAGACAAAAATAGCAGAAAGCAAAAGAAGATGATGAAGAGAGGGTCAAAGAAGGAATTTAACAAATAGATAAAAACATTGAAGAAAACCAGTCTGAAATGCTAGAAATAAAAACAAAGCAAAACAAAAGCATAGTAAGTAAAATAAAAAGCTTTGTGGAAAGTCTCAGCACTTTCTCAAGGAGAGCACAGAATCTCTGTCTTTAAAGACAAAGCAGAAGAACTTAAATAGTCTAACATTTACAACATCAGTGGTTTACCAAGAGCTGGATGATGCATGTCATAATCTCCACCAGCTTGAAATAAGGGCCCACAGGTGCAAGAATGTCATGACTTGAATGGCAGTTATCAACTGCTTTCTGATTGGATTTGAAAGTAGCTCCAGAGAAAAGAGTTGATGCTAGGTACTGTAAACTCTATCAAAAGACCCCGCCTTGTTAGATCATGGGCCCAAGCTACTATTATTTTCCTACAAAGTCATGCTATCAAAGTGGCTTCTTAAAGTTTATGTTTTCACCCATAGATTTATGCTACTTTCAACAGGTCATAGAGTCCTCTTATGGAAGTGATTAACAGTGACTCAAAATTGCAGAAAAGTGAGCGACAGAGTGCTCAGTGCTAAATGCATCTATCCCTGTGACCCAGTGTTCAGGAAACATCCTAAAAGAAGAATAAAAAATAATGTAGAAGCCAGAGGATAGGAGGACTGAGCCCAATGGATTCCAGTATGGATTAAGGAGAGGCTCATGCACTCCCATCCCATCAAAGGAGTTATTGGCTATTGGTGGAGAAAAAGTCATTTTTCCCCCAGTGGCGTGGCCACTGATAGGTTACTCACTCTCCAGTAGATAGTTCCATACTAATATATATATAGTATATATATATAATGTAATATATATATAATGGAAGCACTAGTTGGTCTTAGACAATTATTTTTAAAAGGTAATAAGATGACATGAATTTGAAAGGGGTATGTGGGTAGAGGGGAGCTGGGAGGGGGAAAGATGGAAACGAGTGTAGGTGGATATAATCAAAATACATTGTATATGAACCAGCTGAATTTTAGATACTGCATTCATTTAACAGAAGACCTCTCTAGCAGAGAGGGCTGCAGTGCTACATTTTAGCAATACATCTTATAAGCTGCAAGCTTAAACAGTAAAATAATTTGTTTTAACTTTGTGAAGAATAAGTGATTCTAGTAAATCATCTTACAAGTCAGAACCCTAAAAATCATCCCAGAATTTATTTGCTCTAATCTTTACTAGTTAAATACCTCTTAAAAACAGCCCATAGATTTGGAGAGAACAGAGCTGTTGAGACTACCTGCTCTTGCAGAGAACCTAAATTTAATTCCTAGCACCTACATGGCTGCTCACAATCACCTATAACTCCAATTCTAGGCAATGGTCCTCTTCTGACCTCAGGGACATCAGACACACAGGCAGTGCACAGACATACATGTAGGTAAAACATTAATATACATACCCCCCCAAATGTTGCTTTTATTTTTGTAAATACCATTAATCCTTCTCTAAGTATTTTTCTCTGTGGAGTCCTGGCTGTCTTCAGATTCACAGAGATCTGCCTGTCCCTGTCTCCAGAGTGCTAGGATTAAAGGTGTGTTCCACCACAGCCTGGCCTTTCTCTAAATACTAAGCTAGTAACTAAACTGTGTTTGCCTCAGAGTATAATGATCAGGTTTCAGGTTGACTACATATGTTTAATATCTGTAAATGCACTTGCTTCTGAAGGCTACAGAGAGAAAACATCAATGGAAAACCAGAGACAGGGTCCTTTAAGAGAGCATTTGAATCTTTACTACCATGATCACCTGATTGAGAAAGAGTACCTGCAGTTAATAGAACTGCTAACCTGCTCCCATTGCTATTGAAACCTATGGATGACAAACAACCTGAAGTTCCTAAAAGCAAGATAGCAGCAAAGCTTCTGCTCCCAATGAACTTCACAAAATCTTGACTTCAAATAAAACAATGTAAAAACAAAGCAAACAAAAAAGAATTCCTAGTTTGAATCACAGTTATATGCTATGTAAAATTTATTAACTTTTATACATTCTGTCTATTTTCATTGCCTTAAAAATGAAGTAGACATAATCATACTTCCCATTCCATAGAGCTGATTGGAAGCGTAAGGTAGATAATATTTGTAGAACTAATGATGTCTAGCTCATAGGAAATTTGTGGCTGTTATTTAACACATAAAAACATTTTTCATTGTTTAAAAAACATAACTCTTAAAAAATTGAAAAAAAAACAAAATACATTGTATACATGTATTACATTCTCACATAACAAATACTTTCAATAAAAATAAGTTTAAATACAATAATGACATTTTCTGATATGTAAATAATTATCATTATACCCCCTCTGCCTTCATGAGATGAGCCTAAAATAGTTAAAGAAAAATAGAAAAGGAAATTATTACAGGAGTCAAGAATCTGGGTTTTCTGAAGGGAGAAGGGGGATCCCATACTAAGGGGAATGGAAGAGGCAGGCTCTTAGCCACTTATCAGAAAGCAAACAAATACAATGGAAATGGGGAAATAGAAACTCCTGAAGATACGAGCTCAAAGAACAAAGAACAATAGAAGAACTGAGAGATTTCTTGTGCTATGGTCCTATTAATGAGGATTAATATATTAATTATTTATTTTATATGTTTCTTCTTTCTTAATATTTTTACTTACAAAAAAGTCTTTTTTTATTCATATATCCCCCTGTTGACCCTCCCTTCTCTCCTCCCAATCCCTCCCAGTCAGCCTTCAGCCTCCTCCCTCTTCATCCTCTCATCCCCCTCCCCCAAAAAAGAGCAAGAAGTCCCAAGATTGGTGAGCTCAGCATGATGAATCCACTCCAGGCAAGTCCGATTTCCTCATCCCAACATCAAGACTGGGTTAGGTGTTTCTCCGCAGGGAATGGGCTCCAAGGTGTCAGCCCACATACAGGAACACAATCTAATCCCACCCCTCAAAGCTCCACATACTGCCCATGCCAATCAATAGTTGCCTACCCTAGGAGGGCCTAGCTACTTTTCCCAGTGACTGTTAGGGAAACCTCCAAGAACTCACAGGATGCCCCTGGCTAGGTCTCCAACCAATAGTGGAGGGAGTGCCTAGACAGGACTTCCCCTATAATCAAATGAATAACAACCCTAAGTGTCATCACAGAACCTATATCTAACAATGAATAGAGGTGGAGGAAGAGATACATGGCTGAGCACTGGGCCTAGCTCCTGGTCCAGCTGAGAGCAGTGGAGGAGAGTCTGTATAGGCAAGGGGGTGGGGATTATGAGGTAAATTCCCACAGTGATAGCTGGCTGGAGCGCTGGGGAGCTAATTGGATTAATACATTTTACACACCCTAAACTAAGACAATTATTTTTAATAGGGTACAATGGTGACATGAACACATGGTACAATGGAATTTTCATGAATGAAATGAAATATTCAAGAAGGACATCTGAAGAAATAGCAGTATGTGCTCACCACTGGTTTGATTGCAAATTTTAGCTTCTGAATCTGATCTGTAGAGGATTTAGATGTTCAAAGGAAATGAAAAAAATTTACTGTAGCAAGTTTTCTAAGTAATTCTTTGAAGGGAGTTGGGGAAGGAGGGTAATGAAGTGACAGGGATAAATCTGCCTAAAGTGCAATCAAACTGAGGTGAACATTAAGGTGTCTTGGTCACTGAAAATAGAAAGGGTGAGAACCCATTAATTATTTCAAGACTAATTTGACATTGATACCTAAATAGACAAGAAGAGAACTACAGAGAAAAATTATAAGCCAATATCCCTAATGAATATTAGCATAAAACATTCACCACTGAAACTAGGAATACACTTGAAAATCAGTAAAAATAACCTCTATGTTGAATTTATCTTGACAACACAGAAATGCCTTTAGATTTTAAAAAAATGAAAGGATTCATCATTGAAAAAGACTAAAAAGGTGAAAATCCAAATTATTATCTCAATGGCTGCTTAAAAATCATTCAACAGAATTCAGCATTAATTTGTGACTTAAAATCTTTAGGGAATTACTAAGAAAAAATTTCTTTTCCTAATGAAATGTGTTTACAGATCTCAAGGCCAAATCATAATAATGTACAATATAAGAAACATTGCTCTCAATAGCAAATACTAGACAAAGACTCCTGCTATCTTAGTTTCTATTTTATAATGAGAAAGGTTTCTTTTTCCATAAAGTTTTTTAAAAGATATAATTAAAAGTACATATTCTGGAGTGAAAGAAACAAATGTCATTATTTGCAGACATTATTATGGTTACCTACATAGAAACATAAGAGAATCTGCAGGCAAATAATCAGAATTAATGAGAAACCAGCAGGTACATAGACCCATATAAAAATAAATTGCATTTTATACAGAAACAGTAACAATAAGTGTATTTGAAGTAGATGTCTGTCATTGGTACAGATATTAAAGAATCCCAAGATTAAGTATAAACAAAGAGGCTCATGATTTTATGGAGAAAATCATAAAATGTTATTACTGTTTGAAAGATATTAAAGATGACCTACATAAAAGGAAATAACATGATCATTAGCAGTTCCAATGTATAGCATAGAAAATCTCATTAAAATTATCTATACATACAATGACAAACTGAAGAGATCACAACAGGGAATTTTAATGAAATATGAAAGGATACTTCTAAAATTAATTTAATAAAAAGTGTATCAAATTTGTAAGACATTATTGAAGAAGTAGAAAGTGGGTGTCTTAGGGGCTCTATTGCTGTGAAAAGATACCAGGGCCATGGCAGCTCTTATAAAGGAAAGCATTTAGTTGTGGTGGCCTTCAGAGGTTTAGTCCATTATTGTCATGGCAGGAAGAAAGGAGGAAAGCAGGTAAACATAGTGTTGGAGAGGTAGCTGAGAATTCTACAACTTAATCTGCAGGCAACAGGAAGTAAACTGTCCCACACTGGGCATTGCTTGAGTATTTATGAGACCTCAAATCCTGGTCCAACAGTAACATATTTCCTCTAACAAGGCCACACCTATACAACAAGATCATACTTCCTAATAATGTCACTTCTTATGGACCAAGGATTCAGACATGAATCTATGGGGGTCATACCTATTTTAACCACCACAGAGGAATTAGCCCTATAATAAATCTTACAAATGAGATTTATTTGGCAAAGTATTGATATAAAAGCAAATTAATAAACAAATAAAATAGAAAGTCTACAAGGCATATAGTATAAAAATTATATATTTAAAATAATTGGAATTGAACATCAGTTGGAAAATAATTTTTGAAGTTGTTCTGAAATGAACAATATAATAAAAGCAGAATAACCTCTCTGATGCTTGATTCATAAAATGTCCAGTATCAGTTTAAATAATTACATAATGTAAATAGTATAATATTATAGAAAAATATCTTTGTGATTTAAGAAATATAAAAATATACAATGGTGCATGAAATCTAAAACATAAGTAGATATATAAATATAAATATATTAAAATTATTTTTGTTTCTTCAAATATATAATATAATGAATATACAGGGATGTTAATAGTGAGAGATAGTCATACCATTTATTTACCAATGACTACAAATCCTACACATCAATAAAAAGCTTAAAAAGCAACTTAAAGATACATATATAATAGATATATGTATTCATGTATATGTAAAATAAACTAAGTAGTACTTATTTAGCAAAGAATATAATTTTACAATGAACTATGTAAGATATGAAAATGCTACAGACTATAAACACAAACACATACCTATTAGAAATAGTGAATGAATTCAATAACATTTGAGGATACAAGTTTAGCATGTACATGTGAGTGCTATATCCATACAATAAAAGTGTGTAACCTTAAAAAAGAAAATGAAAAGAAAAACTTAATTTCAAGAGTTGTAAAATATTTAAGGGTAAGATAAACACAGGAGATGTGAGATCTCAACTGAAAACATCAAAAGCAAGTGAAGTTGATATAAATAAACAGAAAGATAACATAGACTCTATTTGTGGATTGGAAGAAAGACATTGTTAAAAAGCCCTTCTCACATCCCACATTTTGATTTACAGATTCTCTAAAAGCCCTGTGAATATCTATTGGTTATTATAATAAAAACCCAGAGCCAGATATTGGGGAAAAGCTGAAATATCAGAGAGAGAAAGGAACAAACCATAGCCAATTTTCACCCAGCCAACACCTCAGGCCTGTCTCCACAAATCCTCCAACTCCAAGCTTTTCCTTTCTCAGCCAACCAGGGAAGAAGCAGGTGAAGCTGAACTTCCCCTTCTCTCCCTCTGCTTAGACATCTTCATGGCTCAACTTTCCTAGAGCTAAGATTAAAGGTGTGTGTTACAACCACCTTGCTCTGTTAGGCCTTTAATTCACAGAGATCCAAACTGATCTTGCGTCCTGAGTTGATGTAGTTAAAAGTTTGGGTCACCACTCCCTCACTTTCATGATTTGGCTCTGTGATTGGTTCTATTCTCTGATATTCCAGACTATATTTTTATTAAACATACAATATATCACCACAAATATTAATGGCATTCCATACAGAACTAGGAAAAATAATCTTGAATTTGTGAGAAAATCAAAAGACCTTGACTAGCCAATTCAATTTTTTTGCAAAAGAACAGAACTTGAGGCACCATATTACTTGACTTTAAAATATAATCCACAGGTAGAATTTTAAAAAAAATTCAGACATAAAAGTATTCTAGTATTAAAAAGATATATTAACCACTTACAGCAAGTAATATTTGACAGAAGAGCTAAAAACACACAAAAGAGAACTGATACCTTCTTTAGTAACTCATTTTGGGAAAATTGAATATTCATATGCAGAAAAAGGAAGTGTCATTCTAAATCATAGCAAATACAAAAATAACTCAAAATGAATTTATACTGTAAATATGAGACATAAAAGTACATGGAGCAGACAACTTCAGGCATTTTCCTGGGCATAAGGACATTGATTTCTGGGTATAAAGGACAAAGGCAATAAAAGCAGAAATGGGTGAATAGAAAAAAATAAACTGAGAAGCAAAGGAAACAATCAGTAAGTAGAAAAATTCATAAGCTAAGCATCTGAAAGGAAGTATCAAAATTCAGAATACCTACGGAATTTAGCTTAATGCCAAGAGAAAGATAACTCTATTTAAAAATAGACAAAGTATCTAAAATGTCTTAGAAGACAAAAAGACCAACATGTGTTACTAACAACCCCTTAGCATCACTCATCCCTAAGGAAGCATAGACACAGATCACAAGATATCACTCATCCCACCTAGAATGACTATTCTTGGACTAAGGCTAACAAGTGTCAGTGTGGGTACAGGTAAGAGAGAGCCGTTGAGTACTTACTTACGAAATGACTTACTGATGCAAATTTAAGTAAATACACCAATAGTTAGGTTATTACAGAAATTGGTGCCAAGTTTCTATAGAAATGTAAAAAGAGAACTGCTGTGTAATCCAGTGATCCCACTACAAATATATATCCAAAGGAAATAAAAACCCGCATGCTGAGGAACTATCTACACACCCATGCTTATCAAAGCACTATTGACAACAGCCAAAAGGTAGAATAAATAGCAAATTGCTTGAGTCCTGTGTTTTTAGAGATGACTGTGGAGGTGCTCAAAACCCTGGCATCAGGCACAGCAGATGTTGTTGCATCTTGTCTTTCTGTTGTGGCACCCATGTCCCTTCAATGCTATGGCTGACTTTTGATACACTATGATGTTCCAGAAATATATGTGTGTGTATATATATATATATATATATGTGTGTGTGTGTGTGTGTGTGTGTGTGTGTGCACATGAACACACACACACAAATGTGTAGAGATCAGAAGACAATTTATTAGAGTCAGCTGTCTCTCCTAAGAATCAAAAGGGTCCCAGGTATCTGGGCATGGCAGCAAATGCCTTTTCAAGCTACACCAACTCCCTGGACAATATATAATTTTCTGAAAATCATAAACCTTATTTGGTAGGGCAAAATTATATACAAGTAACATATTGCGGACTGAGTAGGATATATTTATGTATTTAATAATATGTATATATATGTGATAACAAAAATAAACACTATGAAAAGACTGAATAATTGTATGTTAGATTAAAATAATGAATAAAATGTGACAGCTAATATCAATAAATGACCTTAGACTGGTACTTAGAATGAAATGTGAAAGAAGAGAATGAGAATAAAATACATTTTAGAAGGTAAGTGATGGAATTTAAGGCTGGGAAAATCAAAAATAGCATTATTAATGTTAATACTCTAACTTTGATAGTCTCAATTATTGCTTTATTCAGAGAAATTATAAAAGAAAAAAATGTAAGTAGTTTAGAAAAATATGTAATGCGTATTCATATATATATGAATATATGCAAATATTGGTTATAAGTTACTTTCTGCTGTGGTCATTGCTGTTTTTATTGAATTATTGTAATGAAGTGGCCCAGCTCTAAGGATAATATCAAAATCAATGCGAAATAATAGATGTCATAAAGTTTAAAAATGCAAGAACACCTAAAAAGCATTAAATATTTCCTAATAACTACTTCTACCCTTCATGTTTATTCACATAGAAAGCTTAGCTGTTCTTTGCTGGAATTCTGGGGGAAAATTCCATATTAAAAAGCAAAGAGGATGAAAGAAGAAAGGACGGAAGGAAGGATAGAAGGGAGGCAGGATTGGGGGACAGGTCAGGGTAGGGAAGCCTGAACTCAAACCAAAAAAAGAAAGAAAGGAAGGAAGGAAGGAAGGAAGGAAGGAAGAAAGAAAGAAAGAAAGAAAGAAAGAAAGAAAGAAAGAAAGAAAGAGAAGGTGGGGAGGGAGGGAGAGAGGGAGGGAGGGAGAGAGGAAGGAAAGGAAAGAAAGGAAAAAAACATAGAACCTTTCAGCTGAGGATGAGTTCCGGATCAAAAATTTGGCAGGTGTGGTACTTAGGCTTAAAAGAAATACTTTTTTGTTTATTTATCCCTAATAGAAGAAAAGCCTTCATGGTCGTTCAGATCACATAAGTATAAGCCAGGCTACAAATAATCTCTATGACTTGCACCAAGTTTACTTAAACCAGTTACTCCTGCCTGGTAGTATTATATCATACCAAGCCAGCTCAAAGTATTCAGGTATGTATTTGTGATGGGGGCAGTAGAGGGAGTATGTCTGTAATCATTACTAATTTATAGCCATAAATTAATGTGCAAACAGCTTAGGCTTCCACAATTTGGTAGCATCTAGACCACAAGACAATATGGATAACTGACTTCCTTGTCTATATTCAGGAGATATTTGAGCCATGTGTAGAAGCAAATGTTTAACTTTCTTATGCTATTAGTTTTCCCCAAAAGCTTATTTGAAAATTTAGAAAAAGTAAAGGGGAGAGTTTAGAGGAAAATAAGAGAAAGAAGAAATAATGTAATCATACTGTAATCTTAAAAGAAGGAAATAACAAAAATAAATAAATGTATGCCACCAAGGCATTCATCATGGTCTTGTCTACTACCACAGTGCCTTTGGGTCTTGAGGAATCTCTTTCAGGTATTAAAGAATAACCGTATAGCAACTGACAAGCAATAAAACTTAAATGTCCTGTGTAAAATATGTACATAGTTCCTATGTGATGCAATCTATAACATTCACTTCGTTGTTTTTAAAACATAAATTTAAAAAAGAAAATTTAGGTTTGAAAAAAATCACCATTATTTTGGAGACTGAGAAGCAGCTCCTAGCCAAATAGCACACAGACCTAAAGATCATTGCTGCTTATAGAGTTTATTTTAAGACCCAGAAATAGCTTTGCTCCTTGTAGTCTCAGAAATTTTTATGAGCAAGAAAATTTCATGTTAGCAGTTGAAAAATTAACTTTTAATATACCTTTCAACTCCCTCTAGGTTATTTTTTCATATGAAATGGGTTTTCTATGCAACACAGACCAAGAAATTGATTAATTTGTCTCTTGTGATATAAATTGCTGCCTATATTTATCCCTCACTGTTGGAAGTATTTTGTGTGACTGAAAAGGCCCAAATATTCTTCCCTCCTTCACAACATGTGTAGAATGATGGAGGAATGCTTATGCATAAACAGCACTCTAAAATTTAGAATTATAGGTGATAGATTCTATATTTATATTTTGTAATCAGAGTAGTGTTTGTGCCTAAATAGGCCATGATAGCTGGCCCATAGGTAATATATCTAGACAATATAGAAATATAAAATATTAAAGTTAAAACACTTTATTACAATTGAGACAATTTTTAGTAGTCAACTTAAAATTAAAAGTCACACCATTTACTATCAGTTCACCAATGTTTGTTGAAAAACTGAAATGATTAATCAGGAAAAGTACTCCTGGAATCTAGAATGAGGGCTACTGTAAAATCAATTACTTCTAGTATATGGAAATTACAATATAAACATGTGTAGGACACATTAGGACATAGACAAGTGTGGTTTGAAATAGAGTGGCCCCATAGGAGGTGGCATTAGGAGGTCATACCTTGTTGAAGTAGACGTGGCCTTACTAGAGGAAGTGTATCACTGAGAGTGGGCTTTGAGGTTTCAAATGCTCAAACCAGTCCCATTCTCTCTCTCTCTCTCTCTCTCTCTCTCTCTCTCTCTCTCTCTCTCTCTCTCTCTTTCTCTCTTTCTCTCTCTCTCCTGCCTGTGGATCTGGATGGAGAAGTCTCATCTACTCTCCATCTCCATTTCTGCTATTCTTCTCCCCACAATGACAATAGACTAAACCCCTAAATGGTTTCCTTCATAAGAATTGCTGTAGTTATGTTTTCTTTTCGAAGCAACAGAAATCCTAAGGCAACATATAATTAAATATTTACAAAAGATAAGAAAGTCCTAGAGAGATCAGGAATATAGTGAAAATATCTAAATATAATAAAGGTGATTTAGAAAAAGCCAACAGCCAACATCAAGCTGAATGGAGGAAAACGCAAAGCAATCTACAGATTCAATGTAATTCCCATCAAAATCCCAACACAATTTTTGCAGACTTTGAAAGAACAATACTCAATTGTGACCACTTTCTAAATATAACACCAGTAGCACAGACACTAAGAAAATCAATCAATAAGTGGGACCTCCTGAAACTGAGAAGCTTCTGTAAAGCCAAGGACAAAGTCAATAAGACAAAACAACAGCCTACAGAATGGGAAAAGATTTTTACCAACCCTGCAAATGACAGAGGATTGATCTCTAAAATGTTTGAGAATTCAAGAAACTAAACAACCCAACTAAAAAATGGGGTTCAGAACTAAAAAGAGAATTTTCAGTAGAAGAATTATAAATGGCTGAAAGATACATGAAAAAAATGTTCAACATCTTTAGCTATCAGAAAAATGCAAATCTAAGCAACTTTGAAAGTTTGAAAATGCAAATCTAAACACCTTATACATGTCAGAATGGCTAAGATTAAAAACACAGGTGATAGCCTATGCTGGAGAGGATGCAGAGCAAGGGGAACACTCCTCCATTGTTGGTGGGAGTGTAAGCTTGTTCAGCCACTCTGGAATGCAGTATGGCAGTTTCTGAAAAACACTGGGAAACAATCTCTCCAAGGATGCAGCAATACCAGTATTGGGTATATACCCTAAAGATGCACAATAGCCCTCCAAAGGCATTAGCTCAACTATGTTCATAGCAGCATTATTCTTAATAGCAAGAATCTGGAAATAATCTAGATGTTCCTCAACTGAAGAATGGATTAACAAACTGTGGTACATCTACACAATGGAGTACTACTCATCACTGAAAAAAAATGATATCCTAATGCAGGCAAATGGATGAATTTGGAGAATATCTTTCTGAGCAAGTTATAACAATCACAGAAAGAGAAGCTGAGAATGTATTCACTCATTAGTGTACTTTAAAAGAAAAAAAAAAGTTGTCATTGTATAAAGAGCTCAAGGCTAGACCATAGCTACATGACACAGTACCTCATTTCTGCATTGATGGCCTCTGACAGAGGTGTAAGTGAAGAAAGACTTGTTTTCTTTAAGGGGCTGGCCTCAGGGAGTTTAATTATGCTCCAGTAAGTAAATGAGTAGCATGAATGGGCATTTTTGTAAATGGGGAGATCGAAAGGATTGGTATGAATCTGAGAGGACTAAAAACTGAGTTTGATGGGGTGCATGATATAAAATCACCAAAAATATATATATTTTAAAAAACAATTTAAAAAGATAAGAAAGTTGTCCTCTTTGCCCCCTAATATGTCTAAGGGGCAGATCTTAGACATATTAGATCTCCCTTTTTCTAAGCATTAGAAGATTTTGGGGAGGATAGAGAGAAGTCGATACTTTCATTTCTGTTTTTTTTTCCATAGCTTTGTTACATTCCATGTTCACTACAGTTTTGTTGGAGTCCAAAATAAACTATTTTTAGGATGGAATGAGAACAATAGGATGTTAGAGTGAAGACGGTTTTGAACACTAGTATTTAGTCACTTAAAAAATTATCATCTGAAGTTACACAATTGAACTTAATGGTTGTAAACAATGAAAAGTCAAACTTTAAGTCAATATCATCAAATAAGTCATTTTCTGTGACTGACTGTATTTGTTTGAGATTGTTATAATCATGGGTAATAAAGTGAGAATGATTGCTACAAGGACAAAAATGGAGTTAGACTGTGACAAAAGCCACTGACTCTCCTCTAGTGCTAAGGTCTGATCTACAAGATTAGTGATACATGCTCCCATTCCAAAAGTAAGGGGAAAGTTCAAATATTTTATTTTTCAGGAAACATGACAGGCTTTTGGCCAGTGAGAAATAATCCCCTGTCCTTAGGTGTCACATGGTACTTTTATCTCTGATTTTTCTATAGCTATCATCATTTTCTGTGATGGAATTATGTTCTGATCTTTGTGTTGTACTATAAGCCTTTGATGGAAAGAATCTGCTCCTGTCATTCTTAAATTCCTCACAATCCCTACTACAGGGTCATGTAGGAAAAAAATGTCAACTATAAGAACTGAGTTGAACTCTTTATAAACTATAATAAACTGAGCCCAAACTATCTCTCAGATTACATACTGCCACACACTATGAAAGAATGGACAATGCCACTTCCAGTTTCTTTTCCTAGTGTCCTCTGCACAGGCTCTGTTCCCTGAGGGAAGGTATTTAATAGTTAGCTGTCAGACTCATGAAAATATCTCATGCATTTTTGCATTCCTAAGATATGTAAGCTGCACAGATTGCAAATAAATCAAGTCAACAAAATTAAAGATAATGATAGGACAATGCTTGATGTGAGGATAATCATAACCCATGTAGAAAGAAAATGACATGAGATGGGAGGGACAAAGAGCTGTGGGTGAGCTGAGAGCCAGAAAACATCCTCCTACAAGTTAACACATCAGTCTTCAGAAAAGATGACTGGGAAACCAATGGTCTACAAGTCAGAGTTCACCTTTTCTAAGCCTTTCGAGGGAAAAGGAGAAAATGGCTGTGAACACATTATTTTGAATAGTGCTTAATTTATGAAGGGGCTGCAGTTAATGAGGCATCAGGAAAGAAATGGAGTGGACAGCAGGCAACTTCTATCTGAGCAGTACAGAATAGTGGTGTGTGTGTTATTTTAAAAATGTCATGTTGTAGCAAGAACAGACATCAGCACATATGATTCAAAATGGCATTTAGTCATGATAATTTATCCCCCAAAATGTAAATTAGTGAATTGCCATTTTGAAGTTTGGGCTCTAAAATATGCATTTGTGCTATTTCCTGTTCCTTGCACATCTTCGTGGAAAGGGTAGGAGTTCTTCATGTGCAACAAACCTGAGAGTTACTATTCCCACATATTCTTTTTGGTTGCTTTGTTTTACATTTTTGTTTCTTTATTATACATGCCTTCTTCATGTTCTTATCCTTATCACTGAAATTTTTATCATCCCTTTTCCCGTAATTGATCTAATGGTAGTTTTTCTTACTACAATCAAACTTTCTCTTTGGAAGAAAAATAAATAAATAAAACAACTTTTAAAAAGTTCTTACTTTAATAGATTCCTTCTGTCTTTGTTGAAATTTCAATTAGTGTGAAGAGATACCATGACCATGGCAACTTTTTTTTTTTTTTATTTAAGAAAGTTTTATTTTTCCAAATGTACAGGTGATTGAAATTGCTCATGCATCTTCAGCAGCTGGGGTCCACCCTCTGTGTCTCTGGTGTAAATTATTCGAGTTCTATGCTTTGAAACCAGCTTGATAAGGCCTTTATTAAGCAGCTGCTGAAGGGCTGCCCTGGCCACAGACCCTCGAATCCTCAATCTCTGAGAGACCACAGCTGGAGTAATAAGCTTATAGTTGGGAACTTCCTTACAGAGTCTATCGTATGTAGTTTGTCAAATAGGACTAGATTGTTGAGCTTGTCTTGAACTTTGCGCTTGGACCACTTCCCTTTGGTCTTGCCACCGGATTTATTTACTGGGTCTTTGTCTTTTTTGGCTGACTTTCCTACATCTTTCATCTTCTTTTCATCTTTCGGAGGCAGGGTGGAGCAGGGAGTGTGGCACAAATGGCCGCAGCCTTTCTAAGATGTCAGGGAAAAAAACAGCATCTCTTATAATAAAAATAAAAAAAGTTCATTGAGGATAGCTTATAGTTCTAGGTAATTAGTTTTTTATAATCATGGTGGGAAATAGTGGCATGCAGGAAGGTTCTGGGGAAGGAGCTAAGCATTCTACAGTTTGATTTTTCAGGCAGCAGAAGGAAACTGTGTGTCATACTGAGCTTAATTTGAGCAAAGCAGTTCTCAAAGCCCACCTCCACAGGGACACACTTCCTCCAACCAGGCCATATCTCCTAATAGTGCCATTCCCTACAGGCCAAACATTCAAAACATTTGAATCCACGGGAACCATAAACCACCATAACTTGTGTTATGGCTTTGATAACTTATCAGAAAAATCTACTATAAGCCATCATTGTGTCCTTGTGGTGAATATCAATCCCTTCAAGGAAATGGTCTCTGTTTTCTGGCTTCTTTGCATGTGGGCATTACAATCCTCTTGACTGTTCTACTACTGAGTTTAAAAGTACGATTATTTCCAATACTATTGATAATGGTATTCTCTGAAGGTTTTATGTTCCATGTAGTGCGCAGATTTGGTGGGAACTTAATATGGAGATTGTAGACCTTCTGACTTGTGTGTGGTAAAAGACCAGTGGTTCAGCTACCAACAAATGTTGAAAGTTCACTGGCTATAGAGAAAGTAGCACAATACCCTGTGCTATTTTTCCATGGCACTGATTGTTTAACATGTGTAGTATTTAACCAAACCACAGAAGCAAAATAAGACAGATTATGTCCTCTTTATATATTTATATTTATTTATTATATATATTTATATATATTATAAAAATAATATATTATTTTTATCTAAATTAGGAATCCAATTTTACATGTAGCAAAAATGCAAATGAACATATAGTGGGGCTGGGGTTGTACATTAATTCATAGCACATTTGTCTACTGTGCATGAAGCCCTGGACTATCTTTTCAGCACTGTCTAAACTAGCTATGGTGGTGCACCCCTGTTATCTCAACACTCTGAGGTGAAAACACAAAGCTTAGATGTTCAAGGTCAACATTTAGTACAAAGTGAATTCAAGGGAAGAATGAGCTATACATGAGGTCCTGTCTCAATAAAAAAAATCATAATAAATAAGCAAAAAAAGATGAAAACTTAAGTATCAAGAAGTTTAATTAATAGGTTTTCAGAGTCAATACAGGTTTGATAGAATGTCAATAACTGATCGATTAATGCATTCTTTTTCCTCCTTTATATACCTTAGTAAGTTGAATTCCTGCTACATGCCAGTCATTGAGTTAACCATAAGTACATGTAAATTATAGAGTTATGTTGCCACAATTAAGCTTTAATCACATGACAGTCAAGCAACATTTTCATCAACAAGTTTCTTACTCTTTTGAAACTCAGTTTACCATCTGTAAAGTGATGTTGAGCCCAATAACTTTGTAATTTAAGTTGAGGTCACAACCAAGTAACCCTCCATATAAATTATGTGGGTGTCATTTAGAAATGTTTACTAAATGTCCATAATATCATCATTGTCAACATTGTCACTGTCATCACCATTGTTCACATCGTTGTTGATTTGGACTTCCTGTGATTATCCCTACAGATTTCTCTAAATATTGTGTTAATAGAGCACATCAATAAAACTAAATTTTAAAATCATCTGCTTTTTGTCCTTTCTGTAGTGATAACAATACCTGTAGTCTCAGTTAGCTATATACACATTCCATTATATGTAGTGGATATTGCTATGATTAATGATATTATTAAAATTAACCAAAATAAGAAAAGCAAGTGATATTTATTCAAGGTTTTATATAACCAGAGCTAACTATCATTGCTTGCATTTCAACACCCTCAAAGAAAAGTAAGAAATAGCAGATTTTCATGACTTTGACCTAGGAGTGGGATTCAAAATGGCTGCTTGGAACTGCAAATTTGACTTTTCCCTGGTTAGTACTAAATTAAGGGAAGCTGGCACTTATTGATCAAGTCCTGACTACTTTGAGTCAATTGTTTTAGTTATGTAACAAGAGGTTTCTGTCCTGCCTATCACCATTGTTTACACCTGCCCACCACTGCTTATCTGGCCCATCAATCCCAAAGTCCCAAAGAAACACACAGATGCTTATATAAATGCCATCCTGCTTGGCCTATGTCTCAGGCATATTGCTAGGTAGCTCTTTTATCTTAATTCAGCCCATTTATAACAATCTGTCCTGCTACATGCCCTGTGGCTCACCTATTTTGTTACATATTTCTTCCTGGATGCCTGGATTGAGTCTCTCTCTCACCTCCACTCTCCTTCTACCTATGCTCTAATGTATGCCTACCTACAGTGCTTGCCATGGCCAAAAAAGCTTTTTTATTTAAAGAATGATATTCACAGCATACAGAAAGACATTCCCACATCAAGGTTACTGTTTTGCTTTTAGCATTGTTACTTGAGATCTCAGTTTGGTTTACAGCATGTTGATTTCCTGGGCTAGTAATAGATAATATTTAAGTTTTAAGGCACATTGATATATACTGGGAGCATCATGTTATATTTTTAGACATTGTCAAGCTATTGTCCATTTGTACAATTCTCTATAGGTTTAAGATCTGGATCTGGACATCACAGGAAACTTGAGATCTGTATCACACTGACAAATCTCTCTGTGTCTAACTATGTTAAGGCTAATATAGTCATAGAAATCGTAATAGTTATCTTCTTTTAGAATTTGTATAACTAAGAAGTTAATACACAAACACACCTTAAACTATTAGACCCTTATGACTATTGTATGATTAAAACAGAACAACTCAAGGATATGATTTGCAGAATCTGTAAAACCATGGCAGCTGAAGTGACATGAACATTTTGTACCAATATATGTGCTACTTTCATTTAAGCAATTGTATTCTCGCTAGTACAATTTTATGAAAGAACAAGTTATGCTTCCTTAAAAACCATGTATATGCTCAAGCCTTTAGTATTTGCTGCTCCCATGACCTTGGAATTTATCACAGTGGGAGAAGAGACTCTCTCTGTTCATCCAATGAACATGATGCATGAGAAAATCCTGTCTTTGCCTCCACTGAAGAAACACTTGAATTAGTGTGAGCAAAGATCTTAAGTATGTTTAGACAATTTTGTCTAACCTCTTGTTTCTGTGATTTTCTTTAAAAGTATTTTTTACAGCCAACCTTGTCCCTTTTACTAGTGATTTGAACCTTCCTAATGCTGCAATTCTTCAATACAGTTCCTTGTGTTGTCCTGACCCTTAACTGTTGTATAAGGTTTCTGGCCCAGACTTTCCAGTTTAGCCCTGAGGGTCTGACCCACAAACCCACAGTTTTGCAGTCCCACAAAAACACACAGATACTTACATTAATTTTATGCTGATCAGCCTAGGGCCCAGGCATATAACTTGCTAACTGTTTACCCTTAAAATGCCCATTATTCTTATGTTTTTAGCCATGTGGCTTGGTACCTTTTCTCTGAGCAGCATAGCTGTTCTCTGCATCTGTTGTCTTTTCTGGCGACTCTGTTCTCCTCTGAGATGTTCCCAGAGTTTTCTTAGTCTGGTAGCCCTGCTCACACGTCCTGTCTGCCTCTGGCCAATCAGCTTTTTATTAAACCAGTACAAGGGACAATTATTTACAGTTCATAATCCCATTACATTAACCATGAAACTATTTTTATTGCTACTTTACCAACATCAAACTAAATGGAGAAAAACTCAAAGCAATCCTACTAAAATCATGAACTAGACAAAGCTGCCCCCTCTCCCCTTATCTATTCAATATAGTCTTGAAGTTTTAGCTAAAGAAATAAGAGAATGGGTGGATATTAAGGGGATACAAATGGAAAAAAACAAGTGAAACTATCTCTATTTGCAGATGATATGATTGTATACATAAGTGACCCACAAAATTCTATCACAGAACTTCTACAGCTGGTAAGCACCTTCAACAATGTAGTAGGATATAAGGTTAACTCAAAGAAATCAGTAGCCCTCCTATACACTAAAGATAAAAGGGCTGAAAAAGAAGTAAGGGAAACATCACCCTTTATAATAGCTGCAAATAGCATTAAATACCATGGTGTAACTATAATCAAAGAAGTACCATATCTGTTTGATAAAAACTTTAAATCACTGAACAAAAAAATTGAAGAGGATATAATAAAATGGAAAGATCTTCCATGATCCTGGATAGGTAGTATCAAAACAGTGAAAATGACAATCTTACTAAAAGCAATCTACAGATTCAGTGCAATTTCCATCAAAATCCCAAAACAATTTTTTACAGAACTAGAAAAAACAATACTCAATTTCATTTGGAATAACAGGAAAGCCAGGATTGCCACAAGAATTTTGCTCAACAAAAGAACCTCAAGAGACATCATCATCCCTGACTTCAAATTATACTATACAGCTACAGTAATAAAAACAGATTGGTACTGGCATAAAAACAGACTTTCAGATCCATGGAATTAAATTGAAGACCCTGGCATTAACGGTTACACCAATAAACACCTAACTTTTCACAAAGAGGCCAAAAATATTCAATGGAAGAAAGATAGTATCTTCAACAAATGATGTTGGCATAAGTGAATGATAGTTTATAGAAAAATGCAAATAGATCCAAACTATTGCCCTGCAAAAAATTCAAATCCAAGTGGATAAAGATCTCAACATAAACCCAGCCACACTGAACTTAAGAGAAAAGAAAGTGGGAAATACCCTCCAATGCATTGGTACAGGTGACCACTTACTAAATGTAACACCAGTAGCACAGACACAAAGAACAACAATCCATAAGTGTCATTGTATACAAGAGTTCAAGGCTGGAACATAAGTAAATGACACAGTGCCTCACTTCTGCACTGATGGCCTCTGGCAGCAGTGTGGGTGAGGGAGGACTTGTTTTCTTTAAAGCGCTGGGCACAGGGAGTCTAATTATGCTCCAGTAAGTAAATGGGCAGCATGAATGGGCTTTTTTGTAAATGGGGAGATCATAAGAGTACATATGAAACTGAGAGGACTGATAACTGAGTTTGATGGGGTATATGATGTAAAATCCCCATAAACTAAATAAAAATATATAAAATTATAAAAAGAAAAAACCAAATAACGTCACATAGTTGTAGGTACCATCTCTTTGTGTTCTTTTATGATCCAATATGTCATTTCTGGCTAATCTCATGCCATCTTTCAAGAACAAAGAGCTTTTCTGCTGCAATCACCATGTCACCATACAGGGTTGTTGCATTCACCATGTCACTGTCCTTGTAACTTGTTTTTTTTTTCCAAAATATCACAACTTTTCCAGCCTCTGCAGCTTCCAATACCATTTACTCCATGGTAACTGACACAATTCATCATGCCATACCACCCATCATTCCACAGTGAATTTTGACTTCAAAAGATGATAAAAAATTGCAATATGAGTAGCAGATATATAGGATATTTGATATTTGACCCCTGTGAAAGGATTGCTTAACCCCAAAGGGGTTACAAACAAGTTGAGAACCATGGCTTTAGTCCAAGTCCAGGAATAAGTTATGTGATATTGTGTCTAAGTATGATCAAAATCAAGGCTCATCTGACAGAATATCTTAGTTGCTGCTCATATCTGGAAGAAATATAAACACTTATTTTTGTAAGTGAATAGGTTCATGCAATAGTCTGTACTATGCAACATTATTGCAATGATAATAGGTAATAGAGAAAAAATAGGCTAAATCTTTCACCATCAACTTCATTAGCACTGGATTAAAAGTGAGTTTTTTATCATTTTTAACTGAAGTGAAATGATCAGAAGCTGAGACAAAGAGTAGCAGTGCTTTGGGGAGGCAAAAGTGGCTGAGGAAGTCAGGGGCCCATGTTAAAGTAATATGTTAGTAGCTGGGGCTGTGCAGAATGTGGTTGTTAACCTTGGCACATAGTAAAAGGAATTATATTTAAAGAGACAGAAGGAAGCATGCAAAGAGTGAACTTCCTTCCATTGGCATAAATATAAGTGAAATAGTTAATTCCTCTCCCTAAAGCAAATATTCTAACAGTGTGCAGACATCTGCACAAGGAAGGAAAAAATAATTCAAGATTAATAATAACCAGTCAAAAAAACATACGCCTTTCAAAAAAACTCATAATTTCATGGAAAATTCAACTATTTGAAGCATGCTGGTGGTTAGAATTTAATATTTACAGCTACTCAAGCCAGGTTTTTAGAAATACTATACCTATTTGAGTTGATTCTCCGTTTCTGGCACTAGATTGAAATTTAATTCCATGAAACTCCTGATGATTTTGTTTAGAACACAGGCCTTCATAATGAATTCTGTTGGCATGTGCAGCAAAACCTTCCTATGTTTCTGGCTGTCCCAGATCGGTATGAGTTCTGAATGACACATCAGGGTTTATGTAGACAGAAATATTACTTTTTTGGAAATGCAGAATCCTTATGTGTTCTGCATCAGGCAAAGTATGCAGTATTATTACTAATTATCTTCACTCATGAGAAGTCTGTAGATTTCAAGAAGTAGCCCTATTTCACCAGTGGGTGAGCCGGCATATACTCTGGCCAGTTCTTATTTGGTGTGTTCCTTTTAACCATCACTTTTGTTTGCCAAAGCTGTGGACTTACAGGATTCACTGTCAGAGGAATGTAGGGTTTATAATAAAAGAAAAAAAAAAAACCCGTTCTCTTAATTGCCATTCTGAACTGAAAAGGAATACAAAAGTGAGAAAAGTTAGGCTGGTAAGCGGCTCCTGTGAGTAAACACACTTGCCAAAGAAGCCCAGAGAACACAGACACAGGTTCAATTCCCAGAATCCCATGAAATCTGAAGAAGGAAAGCAACTCTACAAAGCTATCATTTGACCCCCCCCACCCCCGCCCGATTCACAGCCACAATCTGTGTACATGAACCATTGTGTTTTCACATACATACACAGTAATAATTAAAGACTCTTAAAGTGAGAAACCATGAAGGTAAAATACCACAAGAATGAGTTGTAAGCAGTTATGGAAAATAGAAACACAATGACCTCAAACTCAGAGGTATCAAAAAATTCTCTGTCTCATCTCCCAATAGTGGGACCTCCTTAGCAGCATCATTTCTTGCCTCTTCATGTTTTCTAGAAAGGACTGTATAAAACAGATCTACCCAACAGTTTCAACGACTGGCTAGAAAAGTAATGTGTTTCACCTCCTTTCCAGGCAATTTGAGCTTTAAGACAAATTACTATTCTAAAGCACACAGAATAAAGCCAAATGTGCTGAGATACAAGTAACCTTGAGGAGCTGTGGGACTGAATGCCCAAAGTGACACATGGAGGGCAGAACAGACTTTCCCTGAGATTGCCACCCACAGATTCCATCTTGTCTGAGTAGCCTTGACAGTTAAACAGCTCACTGCCATGACTTCTCAGAAAGCAATGATAAAAGCAGATGAAACATGTGCTTTCACCTTAGAGGTTATAAGCCAAGACATCTAGATAATTGTATTGAAATACTCTCCCCCACCATTGTATATTTTGTCTCTTTAGAGGTAACAGTGATGTGAGCTATGCCAGAATCACAAGGAACCTATAGCAAGGCAAGCTATGGTCATCAGGTCATTTATATTTGCCCTATATGACTAAGAAATGACTGATACCCATTATTTGTCTACCTGGGGAGTCCATGTGATGCTAATTTTATTTTGTTTTCTGTTCTGCCTCCAGCCCTTTATTATCCTCATTAATGAAAATATATATTTAAATAACAATGAACAATATATATGTGTCTATATTTATAATATTTGTGAACTTTTGAAAGATAAAAAACAAAAAAATGCTCCACAAAGCCCCAAACAAATTTTTAACTTTTAAAAAACTTAAAGAATGCCTTATAAATTCAAAAATACATAAATACAAGGTATAAAGCTCTCACTTTTCTAAAAATTAATTATTATTGACAGTATTTCTGAAGCATATATACATACATATATACATATTTCATAATACTCTTTATGTACCAAGGCAATAATGATTTCATACGTGAACTATTTGTTCACGTTACAGAATCTGCTTGCATGTACACAAGCTGGACATGCCACAGTGCTGCTATGGAGGCAAAAGGATAGCTTGGAAGAGTTGGTTCTATCCTTTTACTCTGTGCATCCTGGGAATCAAACCCAAGTCACCAGGCTTGGCAGGATGCTTCTTCATCCATGGAGCCATCTCATCAACCTTCATATATTTCGAAATCAATGTGTAAACTGTCATTGTATAGTTTGTTCCCACTGACATTCATTTAGATTGTTTTCAGACTTTAGTGTGCATAGATATTTAGGTTGTTGCCACACATATTATCAGATTGAGTATCCTTATTCAGGTACTTTCGGGTAGTTTTTAAATCATTTTGCACATTGCAGTTACTCTACTTGCTGTAGAACCCTGAATCAAAAGATATAAGTATCAAATGTCCCCGAAGTATTATCAAGATAGTTTCTGAAAAAGTTCATACAGCTTAGATGTGCGCCAACTAAATAAAGACTTGCCTCATTAAAAATTTATAAACTTTTGACAATTTTAAATGTTGTGTGTGTGTGTGTGTATGTGTGTGTAAAACAATTAAAGAGAAAAAGACCTTAGAATGGGAAGAGAGCAAAGGGCTGAAGGAAGGAAAAGAAGGAGCAGAAATGATATAATTACATAATAATTTCAAAAATAGCAAACAATTAAAACAATCTCCATTTGCTTTAGATTTATTTAATTGCAATTCTAGTTTATCACATACTATAAGTTGACTGGTATTTTGGATTTGGATTTACATTAAATCTAAGGTCATATGTGTTTTTGAAGATCTCTACAAGCTCTTTTTATTTAGCAGCAAAGAGTGGTAGGAAAGAGGAAGAAGGAGAGAGAATGACCTGGAAAGACACTCCAATTTAAGGCACATTTTGAAAACAACTGTGCTCCATGAAAAGTGTAGTGTGGACATGAGAGAAAATGGAGGCGAACCGGTGATTTTCCCACCAGCAAGAGTCAATATTTGTTTAAAAAACTGAATAAAGAAAACTCTGTGTGTTCTTTAAAATGAAATGACCTTGCATTTGTGATAACTTCTGTTAATGCTCATATTAGTTAGTGACCCTCCTAGAGGGCAGTTGGCACTTACTCTCTCATTGCTGGCAAGGTTGAAGTGTGATTGCACAGTCACGCCTGGAAATGTCTGATAGAGCTATAGAAACCTGATTTCCTTAGTGACCTCATGGTAGAGTGTGGGCACTGTAACAAGAGGTTTCCAGCTCCATAAGGCCAGAGGTCCAGGCCTGCCCAGGGCTTCTTTTCCCCCCAAAATGACTCAGATGTTGGTATTAAGTTCATACTGCTTTGCCTAAGTCTCAGGCATATTGCTAACTGGCTCTTTCATCGTAATTCAACCCATTTCCATTAATCTGTCTTGCCACATGTTCCATGGCTTACCTGTGTTTTTTTACATGTTGATTCTCTCAAGGCTGGATTGTGTCTGTCTGACTCCACCTTCTTCTCCTACTTATGCTTCAATTTTACTGCCTACCTACAGAGCCTACCATGGCGAAAACAGGTCTTTTATTTAAAGAATGATATTCACAGCATACAGAAAGACATTCCCACATCAGGGCATAGGTGACCACTAAGAAATGTATAACTTAAATATGGACTAAACACTTTGGTGGCAAGCACTAAGATTTGGGGTAGTGTCTTTCACATAAGTATAATTTACCCTCATCTAAGAATCAATAAGAATTTAGTCAAGACAAAGTAGACCTAGTTTGAATAATTCAGTACATCAAGAAATAAAATGTGTAAGAAGAAACAGCCACCTGAAATTCCACTATCCACAACTAACCTTGTTAGCTTTGGGTAATCTCTCTCTCTCTTTCTCTCTCTCTCTCTCTCTCTCTCTCTCTCTCTCTCTCTCTCTCTCTCTCTCTCTCTCCTCTCTCTCTCTCTCTCTCTCTCTCTCTCTCTCTCTCTCTCTCTCTCTCTCTCTCTCTCTCCTCTCTGTCTCTCTCTCTGTTTCTTTCTCTCTCTCTCCCCTGTCTTTCTCTATGTGTGTATGTGTGTGTGTGTGTGTATGAATAATATTGTTGGAACTCAGGCCAATAATTAAGGCATACAAAGGTTAATCTGAGTGCTTGTGAGAAAACTACAAATAAACAAGTCAAGATTCCCATGATCTCAGTTTCTTCAAAATCACAAATTCTTCTTAGAATGTGCTTTTATGTCTCTCTCAGGTTTGGTAGATAAGAATGAGTTTAGATTATTTATTGGTTCTGGTTATTGTTATTTATGTGCCTCCATGAAAAAACATGTTTTCACACATATGGCTTGTTCTTGTGATTGAAAGTTCACTCATGAGATTTTTCTTAATTCTCAGAGGATAAATTCTATGACTTCTGAATAAAGTTGGCTAGGAGACCTTAGGCTACTTCAATTTTAGGGTCTTCTCTCTCAGGTCCAACCACCTCTAGAGCAGTGAACCAAATATGTGTGAAGATTATGTTTGTTTAAAATTTATTTTACTACAATTTGACTTTTATTTTACCTTAAGAACAACAAAGACAAAACAATTAAAGGAATTTCTCTTTTTCAGAAGAAAGTTAATTCAGTACCAGAACCACAAGGTTCTTAATGATCCTTCCAGACATAAAGATCTTACAATTTTTTAAACTTGTAGTTATGATTATTCTATACCATCTGCATTAGTTTAAGTCAGTGCCCCAGCCTGTGTTGTGAAGACCTACAAATGGGAATTCTTCCACCACATCACTGTCTCCTTTCACACTGCTTCCTTCTGCTGTTACTATTCTTTTATTATACTGTGGATGGTTATAATATTAAAATCCTGTTCTGCTACTACAAATAGACTCATAATTGCAGTTCTGTATCTCAGTTCTATATTCAAATATAATCATTTTTTAAAGATTGATGGATTTCTCAGAAATTCTCTGTGCCTCTTTCTATCATCCTCTTTATGTCTTTTGTACATCAAGCTATTCCTCTTACTGTAGATTCTAAGTGTTAAATGGAAATCTCTTTCCCTTTAAGAGACTATCGCGTTGTCTCTGATTTGATGGGTTCTTCCTTTTTTATGGCTTTCCAAGACTGATCACCACTACCATGGTGACAAAGCTTCCTGTCTTAATAAAGCCCATCTTTGGAGAGGTAACAAAGAAAAGATTTTATTGCTTCTGATAGACAGATTTCTGGAAGTGATAGCAGCAGTAGGTTTTGCTTTACGAAGGCTTGCAGGAGTATTTCAGGTGTGCGAGCTTGCATTTTATATTTAAAGAAAAACTTGCTTGCTATGACTGTCCTGAGAGAAATTAACGTCATAAGTAAATGAATTGATGCTAATTTAGTATCTTCTGGTGTATAAGCTTCTGGGGTGAAAATGATGTCTCAATTTATCTGACTTACCTTGTTATACCTAACAATCGAAATGGATCTTGATCTCTCCTCATATTTGAAGTTCAATAATTTGGCTCTGCTATGGCTGGCACTGGAATCATTGTGTTTTTCTTCAGACACAACATTCTTCCAATCACATGCCCTATCTTTATCTCAAAAATGCTTTTCCCTTTTTTTTTCAGAGATGGTAACTATACAGCCTGCTTTGTCTTCCATTTTTTATTATCTCAAAACATTATAGTTTATTATTAATACTGTAAATTTTCTTCCAGCCAGCTGCCATATTTTCTATTGTCTTAGCTGCCCTTAGTCTGGCTCAACTTTTACTTCCTACATGAGACTTTCTCACATATATTTTTCAAAAAGTAATATATTCTATAAGTATGGGAAGAAACATATTTATTTGTGTTCTTGAAAATATATTTACCATGACTAAAAGTAAATCACATTAGAGCATCAATGAATATGTAAGTCTCCATTGCTGAAAATATCATGTACTTTAGACACAGGCCCAACGAAACCAAGCTGGATCTAACATGAAAGCTTACTCCCCAAGAAATAGTTTTAATGGTACCAGGAGGTGACATGCAAGTTTCCAAATGAGGGATGCAATCAAGAGTTGCAGCTATGATGTCTGTGAACCACAACAATGACCAGTATGGCATGGTAATGCCTAAGGTGAAATAATGTCATGCATACCTTGGTAGTAAGCAACACCAATCTGGTTGAAGCGAAGACATGCTCAGCAAGAGGAAAATCATGCCTGGTACTAGAAATCTTGTCAACTCCCCAGGGTTACACTGACATGATAGATTTTAGAGTATAACATACAACTGACACATTACAAAACCAGCATCAGCCCTAGCTACATTCTAAATCTTACTCTCATACCAATAGGTAAGTATAGTTCTTGTCTTTCCTCAAGGCAACTTCTTTTTTTGCAACAGACTAAGACCATTATAGAAACAACAGATGATCAAAATGCAGGGCTGTGGAGTTCAGCCCTAATTGCCGTATCTACCATGTAATTTCTACACCTTAGACTCAAGAATAATTCTGGAAGAGGAATTAGAGATTGTAAAAGCCAGAGAAAAAGAAAGTTTACTATGGGATCCCATCTTCTAGAAATGTAAGAGAAGCTATAGCTTGTCACATGAGGTTTCTGGCCCACCTAGTTCCATGGTTGAGAGCTGACTGCCACTTACATGAACCAGCAATCCCAAAGTCCCAAGGAAACACATAGACACTTATATTAATTTCATCATCCCTGGCCTATGTCTCAAGCATATTGTTAACTAGCTCTTTCATTTTAATTCAATCCATTTTCATTCATCTACTTGCCACGTGGCCCGTAGCTCACCTCTGTTGTCTTACATGTTGAATCTTAGGCAGCTGGATAGTGTCTCTGTCTGACTCCACCCTCCTTCTCCTACCTATGCTCTGATTTCCCTACCTATGATACCTTCCAAGGGCCAAGACAGATCCTTTCTTTAAAGAATGATATTCACAGCATACAGAAAAACATTCCTACATCAATGGCCATCACCTAAACCGGGACAAAAACAATACACACGATTGTGGACATCCCAAGAGGCTTCAACTCAAAGAAAACTGAAAGTGTGATAAAAATCTTCCCCAGGGAAGTGTATACCAGTTGATTATCCGATATCAAATGGTCAGCCCTGAAAGTATATATGCACAGATAATATAGAGTCTGAAAAGCTTATGTTTTATATTTAGGAACACACATACCACACACACACACACACACACACACACACACACACACACACATCTGTAACAACAATTAAAGAAAAAGGCACCATGAATTTTACCAAGAATGGGGTGGGGGTTAGATAGGAGAGAAGAAAGACAATTGAGATTATATAATTATATTCCCAAAATCTTTAAATTACTTTATAAAAGAAAACAATGGTATTTGTCCTCAAATAATGAGAAATCTGAGACTTTCTGAATGAATTTGTCCTCCAGGCCATCTGCTTACAGGTGGTATATAGAACTGAGTATGGATGAAAATGTAAATAATTGGGCAAATATTTATTCTATTATTATAAACCAAATGTAAGAAAACTGATTTAGATTGTTAATAATAGAAAATAAGGATAGAGAATAAGTTAAGTTAGAGAAACAAAAACAAAACCAGATCACTCTCAGTTTTTATTTTGTGTGTGTGTGTGTGTGTGTGTGTGTGTGTGTGTGTGTGTGTGTTATGTAGAAGTTTTCAATGTAATAAGAGTTCAGTAAGATTTCCCAAATCAGATCCTTCAAATACAGTGTCTACCATCTGGCACATTTCTTTGGAAACATCTGGATAATAACTCAGTATTGTGGTGGCCATGTAAATGTCTAGAATAGTATATATACAGTCTTAGAGTAGAATGTTAATGAAGATCAAGAGAGTAAGTTGAACATTTTCAGAAATCTTTAAGGTTATAAATCTGTATAACTATAAATCTTGTATTTTTATTTTAATACAGTTGTTCTCCCTATATACTTATATCTATCTATAGATATCTATCTACATATATGTATATTGTTCTAGATGCACATGTTATCACTATTTATCTCTATGTATCTGTGTATATACATAGAGATGTAGCTAGATGATAGAGCTAGAGAGAGATAGTGATATTATCATTTGTATCTAAAACAACTGTAGTTTCTCATTTGGTGACATTTCTTGTGTTCTTGTTGTTTATATATTTACTTAAGCCAAGGGCCATAGAGTCTCTAACAAAAAGAAAAACACAACAAGAACAAGATATGGGAAACCTACCTGGAGTTGCTTGTCAAGAGAGGTCAAGAGACTCCCCAGACAATGTAGGGTGTTGTTATTGCCCTTGCTTGCCTCCCAGAACTTATAGGTAAGACTGTATTGCTGATGAGACCATACATCTCAGACACAGGACTTTGAGAAAGTGAGTTATAACTGACTTGGAAGCCTCACCACTGAGGACTAGCTCTTAAAGCGTCTGGTGATGCTATGCAAGCTGCCAAGAGAGAAAAGCAGTTAATAGTATTACACAACCTAAAGCCTGCCAACAATAATGAGCCAGCATGGTATGATATACCAAGGGGTAAAATAAAGGCACTTATATCTTGGGGAGCAACTAATAGCCATCACTTTAAACATACAGGCCATTCTATAGGAGGCAGTTTATTCCTAGTACTGTAACCTGGCAGGTGAGGTCCTGGAACCTTGAGGAGAACCTACTATTGTGACTAGCCTAACTGATAAATCACAATTGGGCTTGAAATACCTGACCTCACAGCTAAAGATAAATTGACCTCTCTCTCCTTATTGAATATGTTCCCTTTTAAGCAAACATAGAAATCCACACCTACTCATAATTTATAAACCAACTGACCCTCGGGTTTCTTCTTCAGTTGATGCATCTACAATGCAACTCTTAAGGTTCAGAAGCATCATGGAAGAGAGGGAAAAAAGATTGTAACAGCCAGAAGAGCAGGAATCTGTTATGAGACAACACATCCTACATATGACAGAGAGCTATACCCATGAGCTCCAAACAAGACTTACACAATGACAACATTATCAGATGTGTCAACATGGATGGGGAAATCTCATTAAGCTCCACCCCTAGACGAAGTGTTATAGGCAATTAATGGCCACTCAGACAGGGAAAAATCAAGCCTTCAGTGTAGCTATGAGATACAAGCCTCTTGATAGCTTATTTCATTTCTAGTGGCCATCCATAAATACATATAAATATAGGTAACAATAAGTGGATTCACCAGGTTATATTCATATATTTGTCTAGTGTACACATATACATATATATGCATGTGACTATCATAATTAATGATGAAGTTATGAATTACAGAGGAATGGGGACACAAGAGTTACAGTGAAATAAATGTGGGATAAAAATGACATAAATGCACAAAAAGTGAAATTTGAAATTTTAACTTCATTGATTGGTTGACTGACTCATTCAGTCATTCATAGTCATAATTGTAGTTGTGTTAAAGTTCAATCTTTTGATGTGGAGGCAAAGTTCAGCCTTTGCTATTTGGCTCCTACTTGACTCTTTGCCCTGTTCCATTTTTATGCCAGATTTATGCCATTTTATACAGATACTGTGTCTCCAGCCAAGTTTCAAGAATAAGAGCTCTTCAGTACTGTACATAAGAATCATTTCATGCCCCTAAGTAAAGTAATAACTAATCTTTGTCATAAAGTTTAGATCAGGGTCAAAAGAGACTAGGCATTAAAGCTTCCAGCCCAGTGATGCCCATGGCCCTCATAGTGTGCCAGTCTCTGCCATGGCTTCAAAGCCAAAAAAGGCTTGGTTGTATGTTTTCTTCTTAAAAATTCCCACACAAGTGCAGGACAAAAAAAGATCAATGGATTTTTGGCTCAGTGGTTCTCACTGAAACTAACAGAGAGGTGGGTAAAACTTCAAAGTGTTCCACATCCATGGTTTAAGGACTATCATGACAGCAGGAATCGTTGGTTTAAATATTATTTAAACATAGTAGAAAGGAATGAAAGGGAAGAAAATTTTTGGAGTGTGGACAGTAAGGAACCCAAAGTAGAAAGCCTTTCTATACTTTAGAGGAAAGCTGTTGATAAAGAACTAGCAAAAGAGATAACAGGTAGGTGAAGGCCGGACAATCCTCAATAATATAAAGAGAGGGTGACAAAAGTTTTTGCTCTGTGTTTCTCTCTATTTTTATTCCTCTTTTTGTGCCTCCTTCCATAAATATATGTTTAATCAACCCCCTCATGTACCATGCCAGGATAGTCATCTCCTTTGGGGAGAAGATTGGAGGAAGGCTACATTCTTCTAAAGCCTCAACATACAGGTGTATCATTATATAGCAAGGTAAAGAGTACAAAGTATTTCATATCTTAGAAGAAATGCTGAGGGCATTACTCTCTGTTTATCATTTAAGCACAGAGTTAAATTAAAAAAGGAAGTCAAGAAAACACATTATAAAGGACTGATTCTGAAGCATGGACAAAGACTAATCTCTACAGTCAGTGCATTTCACATTATAAAAGAATCAAGGAAGCTGTTCTAGCATTGGAAGACTGGGTTCAAGAAGATGTAGGAAGAAAGAATGGATCCCATAGCCTGGGGTAGGCTTATATATCATTGTAAATATGATGGGAAGCTAATATAATGTGAAAGCACATCTCACATCTGATGTCTAACATGGTCTAACACCTTGCATGGCTAACTGTAGACTCAGATACCAGTGTTAAGAGTCTCTAACCTTTAGGTTGTTGTTAAATTACTTATCTTAGATCTAAATTTCTTCAAGGGTGGAAAGGGCATATCATAGCTTACAGGAATGTTGTGGAGGTGGTACAAAAAGTCACCCTGGTAATGCTCCCAGAAATCTGTTTGAGAAAGAGTGTTCCCCAAGTATAATTGAGTGATGTTATTGTCTTTGCTACATAATCATCAATCACAGTTATCGAGTAAATCTACTGAAAGCCTCAGGGAAAGAGAACACTTGTATCCAAAACTGATGGAATTTAAAGAATGGGAAGGTTGGGGTAGAGATGAATTATTAAAAATGAATTGAGACATGAATGAGGAAAGGAGAATTATTGGGGAGGGGCAGTAAATGTAGTCAGTGGGGAAGAGGGTAAATAGGAAAATGTACAATGGCATGCATGTTAGAAAGCCATCAAAGAACACATGACTTTGTATATTAACTTTAGAGATTAATTTAAAAAGAAATACTCTCTGTTGAAATAATCATTTTAAAAATAGATGAGGGTAATGGTCAAAATAAAACTTTGCTTTTAAAAATTATGCTGGGATGTTTTCCATCTAATTTTACTTTCATTACTTTTGCTTCTCTCTCTCTGTCTCTCTCTCTTAATGAACCATAACAGTGCAAAAAAATGAGGTAATACATGACCTTTGACCCCACTCCTATAACACATTTAGTACTCTTGTCTAATTTACAGCAGAAGTGTTAAAAGAAGAATATGTGTGAAGCAATTAACCAAAAATATGTGATTACTTACTCTCATGTGGTCCTGAAGATAGAGTGCCGAATACTAGCTTGTATAGATCAGTTTTACTCACTTTATTCATTAAACTTTTTACCAAGACAAACTTGATGGCATGCAGTCACTTTCAAAGACTTGTAAACATGGAAGTGTCTTTATACTTATTGTCAACATCAGTTCTATTTATTACATTTTACTTTAAATTCTACTGTTTATTTTATATTTATATCTGTGAAAGAGCCAAGAGTAATAAGTTTAGAGCATTCATAGTAGCAATGAATAATTTAGTAGGCTGAAAGCCTTTCCTCATTTTCATATGAACGCCAATTAGGAAAAATTGGAATTTCTTTTTAGCTGTGCTGTACATTAATGTGATACTGTCTGGAGCCAAGCTGGGATCTTAGGTTGCTGGAGACTTTTTGTGCAAAATTAAAATAGTATAAATAGTTTCAAGCGTGATCACTGCTTTTAAAAATTCAGGTTTGAAAATAGGCTCAAAGTCAGATTGGGCAATAGGGCACAAAGCGGGATAGAATTAAGCAAACTGATACCCACCTATAGCCTATATTTTCTACATTTTCATGACCCGAGTCATCTGTCAATCTGTTACTATCACACATCCATAGCAGGTGGCCATTCAAGAAGTCAGAGAAGTTCTGAGCCAGAAAAGCTTATTGCTAGCCTATATAGAAACTGCAGCTGTGGATAGAATCCACCTAGGAGAATAAACAAGGACAAAATTAGAGCCTGATCAAATCTGCATGCCGACCAGCAAGTGTGTTTTTTATTACAGTGCTATTGTACATATGCAATTGTGTTTATTGATTTATATTTACTATTTAATCTTTTAATTTATGCATAAAAATTATAAGTTCAATAAAATATAAACATATTGATGTCTATCTATGCCCAAATGAGCCTTCTTTTAGAAGATCTGTTCATGCAATGTTGAGTGGGTGAAAGTACCCAGTTAGTTATAGCGCTTTTCATTTTAACACCAAAAAAATGTCCTTTGTTGAAATCAGCCTGGAAATCAGCAGTAAGAAAAAATGATATCCTAACATTTGCTGGCAAATGGATGGATTTGGAGAATATCCTCCTGTGGGAGGTATCACAAATGCAGAAAGATAAGCAGGGGATATACTCACTCATTAGTGGACTCTAAAGAAAAAAGAAAAAAGAAAAAAGCAAAGCATGTCCAAACTGCAAACCACAACCACTGAACAGCTTGGGATCTGAAACACCTTGGACTGGCACCTCGGATCCCACTCCCTCTAGAGGAACACCTGACTCAGTCTTGATTTGGGGGTGAGGAAACTGCATCTGCCAGGAGTGGATGCTGAACTGAGCCATATTGGGACCTTGGGACCTTTTACCCTTGCTGGGGAAAAGATGGGGAGATGTGGAGAAGAGAGAGTGACTGGAGGGGGTGGGAGGGGGAAGGGACCTTGTACAAGTATATACACAGATAGAAAATGTGACTTTATTAATTATATATATATATGCATATATATGTATATAAATATATATATATATATATATATACCAAAGGCAATAAATTAACAGTTAGACTACAGGTAGATGTGTAGACATGTATGAAAATGTATGTTTATACATTTATGTTTATGCTTCATTCATATTTATCAATATGTATAAGAAAAAAGAAGAAAATGAAATGAGAATGTCCTATTTGTATAATAAGGTTTGAGCCATGGGAATGACTTCTCTAAGACCTTGGTGGAAAGAAGTATGAAATCTCTGAGATATTTGAAAATAAAATGAATTGGCAATTGAAGTCTAGATAGGGAATAGAATAGTCTAGAATCTCTCTATTTTCATCTTTGTAAGTTGAATCAGAAATCAAAGAACTTTACATGTACCAATTAAGGCTGCAGTGGAAACATTATGATATTTACTCATCATTAAAACTTTATTATCAGTAGAAAGCTATGGAAGCAAAGTAGAAATATAAATTCTCATTTTATCACAGGAATAAGAGTGGCTTTATCTGTCTATCAGGATGTAATGAGCCTGAAGAAACCCACACTGAAGAGAAATGTCAATGGTTACCACCAAGAAAGCAGGCTACAAGTAGAACCTGGGCCCACCAACAATCTAAAGATTGCTTCTCAGCAAATCTTAATAAACAAAGCTGCCTACAATCATGCAAGGTATGGGAGTCTGTAAAAGGCAAAAGAGGTTTAATGGAACCAGTGTAGGCTGTCATATCTGGATGTTATTGAGTGTTATATGAGAGCTCATTTCAGCAACAATACAGTAAAACTCTGTGTTATTTTCATTAGATGTGCCTTTCTGGCTTCCACTTAGGCTCTGTCACTGAATTGCAGGTACTTTTCTGAGATAATTTGTAATGATTGATTTAACAAGATTGATGTACAACACCAAATGTATTAAACCTGCAATCACCTCTGCATGTGGTGAAGCATATTATCCCACACACAAGATGAGGTTCATTTGGCAATCAACTCACTATTTTATCAATATATGTTATATATTGGACCACAGCCTTTCCATATTAAAGCATTAAAACTTTTACGGAAAATTCTTCTCATCAAAATTTAAAAGCAAACCTGCAAAGATAAATACAAAACCACAAGCTTCATTTCACCTTCAGTATCTAAACTGTGCCTTCTTCTTTACCTGCAACTGAATTCCTATATGCCATTAACCTTGCTTTTGACTTTTTATTGGTGTCTTTCATTATTGATGCCAAATGAACAGAGTCTTTTTTAAATTTAAGGTTATGCCTCTCTATATAATGATGTTGCTAAATGGATCTGATTAATTATTTAATTGAAAGAAATGGATGTGCACCTCCTGTGTCTTTTTCACAGACAAAGTGATGAAAATACTTCAATTGGGTAGAAAATATTAATTAATTCTATTTTTATGTTTAACTTATTGAAATTTAGCCAGGAAATCTGTTGTTGGAATACCTCCTCTGAATCATCCAAATGTGAAAAGTTTATACTCAGTGTGATTTGTCATATTTCAAATGTTACAATAAAGAAATAGGAAATGGATACAAGATGAGAAACAGAAAACAATTTTTTGAGATTTTTTACTTTAAAAAAAGTTCAATTAGTACAAAACAATCAGGTCCTTTGCCTCAATTTTCTTTTTACAAAACATGCTTTATTAAATCCAGGACACAAAGGTGCCTTGAAGAAGTTGAGAGGCTTATCCTAAAGTCTGGACATCAGTTTGAATTTATGGGAAAACTAACTTGTGAAATTTGACAGTTATTTAAAGTGAATGCCAACATTTCTTGTCGTTTTAAGGCCTTTATCTGAGCATCATGTCCTCACTGAGGTGCTCATGGTTTCTGGTGAAGCTAATATCCAGCTAATTAGAACCAGCACTGGTTCTGAGCAAACCTGCCCCAAACCAGGCTATTTCTTAAAATATGTAAGAAATGCTAGACACATAAATATGGTGGGGATAATTTCTAAAAATATTCACTGATATAGAGCTTCATTAAAATACTATGCTCATGTGTGTTTGTGTGTGTGTGTTTATATGTGTGTCTGTATGTGTGTGTACATGTATCTGTTTGTATGTCTATGTGTGTGCATGTGGCTGTATGTGTGTATATCTATATGTATTTGTATGTGTATGTCTATTTTTAACAGTGTTCTTAAGAAAATTTAGCTTGAAAAGTAAGAAATAAAAAAATCTAATTTAAAAAAGAAAGAGAAGAAAAGTATCTACCCATTGTTTTGACACACACTAGTCAGCCATGTGTTTTTCAAGTCAGAGAGTTTAATTATTCATTGAGTAAGTTGTTGGCAAGTATTTTAGTTATTTATCACAACACCTGCTGCCCTCTTCATGTAACTTCCTAGGCAGTAGCATCCCTTTCTAAATATACAGTTTTACTTATATGGCTTATACATCTTAAATATGCAAATCACTGTACATATGAAATGTTTATAGAACAATGAAGACAACACAAAGAAATCATTTGACTTTCACATGACTTTATTCTTCTAGAAGAATGCTTTGATTCCTTGTTGTTTTCAGGCTGTGTCATTATCTACAATTATAGGACTTCTTACTTTTACCTTATGTGTATATGTTGTCTTTGCTCTCGCAGTAAAAATGGTTCAACACAAGGAGACTTGCCTTGCAGATTACCTGTACTGATGCACACATGTTATTCCATAAATGTCCATATGGAATTCACACTCTTGTCTATTCATAGATATTTTTTCCTCCTGGAGAAAACCCACCTAGCACAATTTACCTTAGTCATCTCATTATTATTAACAGCACAGACATCTTGATCTCATGGCTCCATTAAGTACTGATTTTTACAATACTAAAGTGGGTTAATTACTGAGAATAGGTGATTTTTGTTTGTTTTTGTTTCTGTTTTTGAGACTGTGTTTCTCTGTGTAGCCCTGGATATTATAGAACTCACTCTATAGACAAGGTTGGCCGCAAACTTAGAGATCTGCTTGCCTATGTCTCCTTAGTGCTGGGATTTAAAGTGGTCACCAAAAACCTAGGGTGTTAATGAGGAGTTCTGGCTCTCAGAAGTCTTCCTTGCTTGCCTGGGATTAGATCCATATCTGTCACCCTACACAAAACTCAAGTCCAAATGGATCAAAGATGTCAACAAAAACCCACTTACACTGAACCCAATAGAAAAGAAAGTGGGAAATAGCCTTGAATGCATTGGCATAGGAAACCACTTCCTAAATATAATACCAGTAGCACAAACACTGAGAGCAACAATGAATAAATGGGACCTCCTAGAAATGAAAAGCTTCTTTAAGCAAAAGACAAGGTCAATAAGAGAAAATTACAACCTACAGAATGAAAAAAGATCTTCACCAACCTTACATTTGACAATGAATTGATCTCTAAAATAAAGAACTCAAGACACTAGAGATCAAAAAAGCAAATAATCCACTTAAAATGGGGTACAGAGATAGAGAATTTCTCAACAGAAGAACTTCAAATGATTGAAAGACACTTAAAGAGTTTCTCAACATCCTTAGCCAAGAGGGAAATGAAAATTTTAACAACTCTAAGATATCCTCTAACACCTGTCAGAATGGTTAAGATCAAAAACACAAATAACAGTCAATGCTGGAGGGGATGTAGAGCAAGGGAAACATTCCTCCATTGTTGGTGGGGGCAAAAAATTGTACAGCCACTTTGGAAATAAGTATGGCAGTTTCTCAGAAAACTGGAAATCAAGCTACTCAATGATCCAGAAATACTACAACTTGGCGTATACCCAAAAGATTTATATTCTTATCCCAAGGATATTAGCTCAACAATGTTCATATCAGCATTATTCATAATACTCAGAACCTGGAGGCAACCTAGATGCCCATCAACTGAAAAGTGGATGAAAAAATGTGGTACAGCAGTAATAAATAAATAAATAAATAAATAACATGCTGAAATTTGCAGGCAAACGGATGTATCTGGAAAGCATCATCCTGAGTGAAGTAACACAGACCCAAAGAGAGACATAGTATGTATTCATTCATAAGATGATTTTAGACATAAAGTAAAGGATAACTAGGCTACAATCCATAACTCCTGAGCAACTAAGCAATAAACAAAAACTTAAGAGGGACATCCATGGATTTGCTGGGAAGGGAAAATAGAGAAGATCACCTGAGCAAATTGGGATTATACAGGAGGAGGTAGCAAGGGGAGGTTAGAAGAGAAAATGAAAGAATGGGATGCTTGAATAGATAGGGCAACATAGAGGGATAACAAAGAAATATAGGTATCTTGATTGATGGAGCCATTGTGGGGTTAGAGAGAAACCCAATGCTAGAGAAATGTCCAAGAACCCACAAAATGATCTGGGCTAAGACTCCAAGCAATAGTGGAGAGGGTACTTAAACTGGCCTTTCCCTATAATCAAATGAATATCCACCCTAATTGCCATTATAGAACCTTTATCTAGCAACTGATGGAAGTAGATGCAGAGATCCACAGCTAAGCACTGGGTTGAGCTCACAATCTAGCTGAATGAGGAAGGAGAGGTTATATGAGCAAAGGGGTGAAGATCATGAGGAGGAACTTACTGGGACAGCCAACCTGAGTTATTGGGAGCTCACTGACTCTGAAATGAGAGCTGAAGAACCTTCATGGAACAAATGTAAACACTCTGAATGTAGGTGACAGTCTACATGGGCAGTTTGTGGAGTCTCTTGCAATCAGACCAGAATTTATTCCCTTGTGCATGTACTGACTTGGAGCCCATTCCCTACATAGGAACTCCTTGCTCAGCCCTGAGAGTGGGCAGAGGGTCTTGGTCCTACTTCAACTGAATATGCCAGCCAGAGGGAGTTCTTACCCTCTCTGCAAAATGGATGGAGCATGGTGATGGAAATGCTCTCTGTATGATGTAAATAAAGTAACTGGTTTGGCCTATATGAAACACCATAGAAGTGGGTAGAGAATCAGAGGACAGACAGGTCGAAGGAGGGTGGAGTTAGCCAGTCACCATCCAACCCGAGAAGAAGAGACATGTAAGAAATACAGGTGAGCCATGGGGCTGGGACACATGGTGGGTAGATTAGTAGATTAAAAGAAATGGGTTGAATTAATATGAAAGAGCTAGCTAGTAATATGCATGAGACATGGGCCCAACAGTATGAAGTTAATATAAGTGCCTGATTCATTTCTTTGGGGGACAAAAGCCGCCACTGGCAAGGTCCGAACCTCGGGCCCAAATGGGCCAGGAAACCTACTACAACAGAGCATGGGGTGGTAGGAAGATGGAAAAGGACTGGGAAGAGGGGAGGGAGGGGGTGCTAGTGGTAATTATGAAAAAAATTCAAAATAAAATATAAATACAGTTTAAAAAGTGTGCACCAACACATTTGGCTGACATAACTTTCGAAAGCCCCCCTTTTTATTTATTATTATTATTATTATTATAGCTTTTTTATTATGAATAAAGAAGTCACATTTTTATCCTTTTATATCCTTATTCAAGGTCCCTTTCCCCTCCCACCACATCAGGTCATTCTCCCCATCCTTTCCCCAGCATGGGCAGGAGGTCCCAAGGTCCCAAGGTCCCAATATTGCTCAGTTCAGCCTCCACTCCTGGCACACATGAGTTTAGAAACTGGATTTTTGTTGTATATTTATCACTAATATGGCGTTTCATATAAACAGTTGAACTACTGAAATTCCACAGTGTCTATCTCATTAGCAATTTAGAGCACAGCCTTCCATTCATATTCTCAATACTCATGACCTACATCTTGATTTAAAAGCGTTGAAAGCCTATAATAGTATAATAATTGATTCCAAGAAAATAAGCTTGGGTCTTTTCTGTATTTTTATTTTAATTTTGTCTATTGATATCCTACCAATGAAATGTAGGAGTGTGAGTGTGTACGAACTGAAAGTAAAAGGAAACCATTTCTGGGGAAGAGGAGCGCGCCTAGGTATTAAACTAGTTGCAAAGTCATGCAAATGTGAATGCGTCTTAAATGAAGCGTATTATTTGTACCTCAGCTAAACATAATTTTAAAATGACACTATGGGATTCATGCTGTGTCACATAAAGAGAAAATAGGATCTAGCTTCCTAATCATAATGAAGCTCGGGTGAGTAGAAGATTCTCAATCAGGTCCTTCATAAATGAATACCAAAATAATAACTAAATAAATAAATGACTATCATATTTTTTATCTATTAAGAGTAATGAGCTAAAATAGTTATCTTATGGAAGACTGAAAATGATATTTCCTAAATGGGTTTCTCTTTACCTATTATATAAAATATCACCTACTAGCTTAGGCTGACTACTAAGAACTATAACATATAGGTGAATGGCATAATAAACCCTTTGGTCAATTCTGACTAAGGGATTGATCTCTGAGTTACTTCTTCATATATCCCAAGAAATTTTGTTTTCTTTTTGCCATCACACTTCTTTGTTGCTTGATTTTTGTTGATGTCTGTTGTTTTTTTTTAGTAGCATAAAACACATAATTTTAAATATATTCAATATATTACAATCAATCAGTGTTCAATATTTTTTTCACCTGTAAACTGTCTCAAAATTAAACAGAAGATTTTCTCTACATTTGCAACTGTGCTTCTGTGACTGACTTCATTTAACTCTGACAGTGATTCTACTCTTTATTACAAAAATAGTTTATAAATCTATATATTCTTTATGTTTTTTTATCTCCAGTATGGAGTCACTCATTCTCCAAAGAACATCATCTTATATCTATGGGATCTTATAAATTGTCATCTGGGCTCCCAGAGTAATCAGTGCCATTGTGTTGGCATTGTTTCAAGATTTCTCCAGAAAAGAGTTTAGTTTTGGGGTTTATTTTATTGTTATGTATATGAACATGCTTGTGTCTGTCTGTATGTATGTGCACACAGAGAACAGTGTAGGTATCATGGTTCTTTTGATCTCGAGTTACAGTCATGTTCTTTTATTTGAAATTAAGCTTTTTTATTCTTCATGTGTATATGTGCATGTTAGTATTTTGAGCATGGGAAAGATGAAACATTCGCTGCCAGGGTGCCATTAGAGTTTTACTGCGGGGGAGGGGGTTGGATATCCATAGATGGGAGGGGGAGAAGAAAAAGAGGGAGCAAAGAGGGGAGAGCAGAGAAAAAAGGAATCACTGCCACTTGTTATTCTTCTTTACAGGAATGGGTGAGCATACAGACACACTCAGGGGATTGCCCTGGGAGACACAGCTGAGCCTGTGGGCGGGGGCATGGTTGCAACATGGCCAAGCAAGAGAAGCTGGGCTATGTCCAGGAGGTGAACTGGAGCTATGTCTGGAACACACTGATAGTGAATACATCCTTTATCCAATGAAAAACATTTTGCAAACTGTTTGGTGCCCTTTTTCTTTCAAGTAATAATATGTAATTGATAAAATTTATATTTTTGTCAGGGATTATCTTTATTTTTTTACTATTTTTTTATATCCTGATGATAATATCCTCTCCTCCCAGACCTGCATCCAACCCTCTCTGTCCCTGCCACCCCATCTACTCCTCCTCTATTTTTATTGCAGCCACCCCCATGGATATCAACAATACATGGCATATCAAGTTGTAGTAGGACAACCTTGGATTAAGGTATATTGTTTTTATATAAGTTTTTTTTATTACCATTAAAGACTCAGAAGTCAGTTATTGGAATTAAACCCTGATAGATCAAAGAAGGTGTGGAGGGGCACCAAGGTGACCCCTTTTATTGGGGACCCAATAAGTCCATCTCTCCACATAGCCCAAACCAAAATGACTTTAGATATCTATGCTCCTTCCTATCTCTTTCTGTATTTCTCTACTCATCTTCCTGGATCCTTGATGTGGAATATTATTTTAAGCTGTGGTTTATTCATTTATGCTATGGAATATTTGTTTGATGATTCAAAAATGTTTTGATTTTTTATGTTTCATTAGTTTAACCCTGTGAAGCTGTGTTACTTTGCCTGCCTAGAATGCCTGATTGGTCTAATAAAGAGCTGAACAACAAATAGCAAGGCAGCAGAAAGGATAGGCAGGGCTGGCAGACAGAAAGAATAAATAGGAGGAGAAATCTAGGAAGAGAGTTCAAGGAACAGGAAAAGGAAGTGAAGAGGACTCCAGGTCATGCAGCTACACAGCAAGTCATAATTCAAGAAGTAAAGAGTAGAGAAAGAGAAAAGCCAAGAGGCAAAACTTAGATGGGATGATTTAAAGCTGGCTAGAAAAAAAAAAAAACAAGCTGAAGCCAGACATTTATAAGTAAGAGTAAGCATCCATATGTGATTTATTTGGGAGCTGTATGCAGGCCCGCCATCCCAAAAGAGCAAAAAAGAAAAGAGCTAAGGAGTTAAAAAAAAAAAAAAGCTACAGATTTTCTGTACTTGATGTACTTGATATGGGTAAGCCTTATCATCTAGTCACTGGCTTTAGCCCACTCCCACCCCCCACCTGTATCCATGGTTAATTTTATTAACATAGACTTGGTATTTCACAGTGCAATCAAATATTCAACACAAATCCTGGGCATGTCAACCCATATGAGGAATAGGATCCTAAACATCAGTAAAAGAGACAAAGTCAGCCAGCTCCCATTGGTAGGAGTCACACAAGAAGATCAATGTATACAATATATATGCAGAAGGCCTTAGTCAGTGCATCAGGTGGGAGGAGAATCGAGTGAGATAATACTGGGAGAGACAACTGGAATTGGGGATATCTTAGGCAAAACCTAGAAACCCAAGGTAATGGAAACTACCAGGAATCTGTAAAAGTGACCATAGCTAAGATTCCTGGCGATGGGGAATATGGCTCTTGAACTAACCATCTCCTGTAACCAGACAGGACTTCCAGTGGAAGCACTGGGACACAAAACCAGCCTACAATTTGTCCTGCCTATAAGATGTGTTGAGGTATACATGGCACAGAAACTGGGGGAGTGGGCAACCAATGACTGGTCCAGCTTGAGACCCATGCCAAGAGAGGCAGCCTGTACCAAGCTTTCTGTTTTGGGCCACCAACTAGCTCCTCAATCATGACATGAAAACTTAATATTAGTTATGAATTCTTGGCCTTATCATATGCATGTTTCCTGCTAGCTCTTATAACTTAACCAGTTTCTCTTTATGTACATTTTGCCTCGGGACTTTTTACCTTTCTTGCCTTCTATATCTATATATCTTGCTTTATCTGCTTCTGCTGTCTGGCCAGCTGCCTGGCTACTGTCTCTCTCCTTTTTCCTCATTCTTTTCTCCCTCTGTCCTGAGCCTAGATTCCTCCTTCTGTTTATTCTCTCTGCTTGCCAGCCCCACCTATCCATTTTCTGCCTTGCTATTGGCCATGAAGCTTTTCATTAGGCAAGTCAGATGCCTTAGACAGCCAAGGTGAAACAAATGTAACACATCTTTTCAGCATTAATAAAGGCAACAGAAACAAATGTAACACATCTTTACATAGTTAAATACTCTGCAACATAAATAAATGTAACACATTTCTACATAGTAAATATTCCACAGCAGATCAAAAGTGACTAATAAAGTAATTAATGAAATGATTCTTATTGGTACTCTGCTATATTCATAGATTGGTGCCTAGCCTAATTATCATCAGAGAGGCTTCATCCAACAACAGACAGGAGCACATGCAGAGACCCACAGCCAAACAGGCAGAGAGGTCCGGAAATCTTGTGGCAGAAGGGGAAGAAGGATTATAGGAGCCAGAAGAGTCAAGGACACCACAAAAATCAACTAACCTGGACTCATAGTGACTCAGAGAGGCTGAACAACCAGGGAGCCTTCATGAGACTATTGTTCTCATTTTATATAGTTTTACATTTTGTATGTTATAATTTGTAGTACATGACTGTAACCCTGGCACTTGGTAGGCTAAGATCAGAGAAATGTAGATTCAAATTCAGCTTATATGCTACTATATAACATTTCCAAGTGTTGAGCTACAAACCATCATCTATTGGGTTGTTGTCTTTTTCCTGGACATTTAGTATGGCTTCTCTCTCTCTCACTAAGAAGTGGTGTGAGTTAAGACAGATACTTAGATGTAGTCACTATGATAAATACTAAATCTAAAGGTGAAATGGTTGATTTTGGTTCATAACTTCAGTGATTTGGATCCATGACTATTTGGCCTAGATATCTAGACTGCTATAGTTCAGCATGATATAGTAGCAGGAGCTCATAGGAGAGAAAATTTGTTTACCTTATGGCACCCAAAAAGCAAAGACAGAAAGAAAATATCTGAGGTCCCAGTATTCTATTCAGGTGTATCCTTCACTGAACTAACTTGCTTTTAGTAGGCCCATGACCTACTAAAGGCATAGAGAGCTTTTTACATACAAGCCCTGAGTGAACATTTCAGATTAAAATTCAAATCAAAACATTCTACCCATGACCCCCGCTAAAAGCTCACATTACCTTGAAGCATAAAGCCATGTACCTTGCAGCATAAAGCCATGTGTCCATCTTCCAGACTACCTACAGTCCTAACAGTTCAGTATTTATCAAATGCCAAGTCAAATCTCTCAGGAAAAGTTTAACTACTTAGTCTCCAAATCAATAGTTCCACAGTCTAACACTGGGGTACCATGTGAACCAAGTACCATGAATGGACTAATCAGACTAAATTTGTTTTTGTGGAAGACTGTTTTCACCCAGGAGTTTCAGCACTGTACTGTTGTCACACAGTGTGGATCTTTTGGTAGCAGATTTTTATTAAGTTTAACAAGCACACTCTGACTTGAAGCTGCTTTGTGTGGACATGATTTGAGTAGCATTTAGTTGATTCAAGTGTTGAGGCCCAAAGCTTTGTCTTTTCAGAGTTGGCCAGTTGAAGTCTCTTGCTTTCCAGCATCCAATAAATTACTGATTGAGCAGAACCTCTTCCAATACTTCCAGTGATATATTGTCCATTGAATGTCATGGATTGTTATTTTCCTCTCTGTTATTGCTAAGACACAAAATAAAGGTTGTTATTGAGTTCCTATTCCTTAAAATAAAATTCTATTTTTTCATCACTCTTCTAAGAAGCAAGAATTTATGAATGGTCCGAAAAAGAAATATTAATTTTCATCTTAGTTTCCTTTTAATTTTATCTTTCAATTTCTCTAGCATCATGGACTACAAAAACACATTCTGAATCTGACAAGGTGTAATTAGGAGATATATCATCCTAGAAATCATTTCTTAATATGCTATGGGCAGAGAAATACTTTTATAGGAAAGAAGAGGAAGATACACTAGTTGACTGAATCTAATCTCATTTTGTTTGAGAGGTTTTATTTCTGCTTTTTCTGTGTCTTATTTTTCTTGTTACTGAGAAGGGATGATAGGAAGCAATTAATGGCTGTCTTTCCTTTAAAGTCCTTCTCTTCTGGTGAGAATGTTTCTTGGGAAGAAAGGAGAAAATCATTGTTTATTTTCAATCATAATAAGACAAAGGCTTGAGTCTGTGTTGGGCTCATGGCTTCACTGATGACAAGCAGTAAATTTGATCAGAAAGGAAGCAAGGAAGATACCAAAAAAATCAAAGTGCTCTGATAACAAGATAAGTTGTGACCTTTACTCTTTGCAAAGGGAAAATAAGTTTCCTATATATTTCAAAATTATCTGTTCTGTACGTTTGGTGTCCAGATTGAATTTGTTAAAAAAAAGGTGATAACACAAGCTTTAAAATCAACATTGATTGCCACAGACTGAATAAGCACAGTCTTTGAGGAAACTAATCCTTATATATTTCTTATCCACACATAATTTTGTTTGAAATAATATTTCTTGACCATATGCTCTTTTGATAATTAATTAAAAGAGTCAGTAATATATAACTGTTGAGAAACTAGGTAGAGTTTATGTATCATTAATTGTAATAAAAATACCTGTCAAGAGAAAGAATTGATAATAAATTATTAACATGAATCGGGCAATTATTTAATAACATACTATGTTAAGTATAAAAATGCAGCTTTATAGCATGATAATATTGGGATTTACTTTCTATAAAGCTCTATACATTATTGACTGTTTATGGCAGTGTACCTCTAAGCTGGTTTGTTCACTTTGTATTTTTCATATGAAATCTTTTTATATATTCTCTGGCTGATGTAAGTTTTGGAAAATTATTATTAACAATAAATGTATTTAATGACTGATAAGTGAGTACATATAATGTTTGTCTTTCTAGTTCTGGGTTGCCTCACTTAGGATAATTTTTTTTCAAGTTTCATTTATTTGGAGGCAGAGGAGACAAGGACACCGGGAGACCATGGCACACAGAACCAGCTAAGCTGGTTCAAGGGGCTCACGGGGACTGAAATGGAGATCATGTAGCCCCCATGGGTCTGATCTAGGTCCTCTGCATATATGTTTGGTTGTTTAGCTTGGGGTTATTGTGGGACTCCAAACAGTGGGAGTTGGGGAGGGGTATCTCTAACCAGCTCATTTGCCTGCTCTTGGGACCATTTTCCTCCTGCTGGGTTACCTCCTCTAGCCTTACTATGAGAGATTGTGCCTAGACTTATTGCATCTTGTTATTTTGTGTTCAGTTGATGCACTTAGAAGGCCTGCTCATTTCTGAAGTGAAACAGAGGAGCAGTAGATGGGAAAAAGGAGAGGTATGGGAGAGACTTGGAGGAGTATAGGGAGGGTTTGCTGCAGTTGGGATGTATTGTATGAGAGATAAAGAATTTTTTTTAAAAAAGGAAATAAGCACATTGAACATCACTATTTGAATTATTAGGGCCTGTTATATATACTTTAATCTAATGAAATTCAATGATGCCATCCCTGCATTGTTTTTCCTTTATGATCATTGAATGTGGCTTGCCTAGGAATAGTTTGGAAAGTTTCTTTGGCCAATGATGTTAGTTGGCCAACCTTAACTATAAGACTAGTCACTTTGATTTTATGTACAATATTTTTATTATCAGAAATTCACACCTTTCATTGGAAGTTGCACAGTTGGTAGGGAATAAAACTGCCATTGTTAAGGGTTAGGTCAAAGTCTCTTACAGCACACATTGTACACCACACTTAGCTGTGCAATGTTCCTCACTCACTATGACCTGGAAGAAACAGTATTCATACTGGTAACAACTTAATTTGGGGGCAGTTTGAGACAAGCCTAAACTATAAGTACACCAAGGATTTGGTGCAACCACACCAAAGTCCTCTGAAACTCAAACCTTGCAAATATCTGTTGACTGTCTATGCAGTGGTCACCTGCAAGTCAGTTTTATAAGACAAGAATGCCCTGCTATATCTGCAGTTTGGGGGATCCACAATGCATCACCTTCCTCTTATTTGATACATGCTTCTATACTTGTCATGAAATGGAGCCACCACTAAAGGTTGAGGCAGATGTTCCTAAAATTATTTTGAGAATAGTGAAGCAGCATTTAAAATTTGCTCATATAAAATTTATAGCATTTTCTGTTAGTTTGGTTAAAAATGAAACCACCACCAACAACAAAGAAAACTAAATAAAACATAATGCCTACATATTTTTCTTTGCGTTGGATCTTGGTTAAAATATTTGGAAATGTTTGAATCCCTCTAAAATTTGCTTCTAATATCTGATAGGAGATGAATAAATGCATGTTTAAAAAAGGAAATAAATGTATTGACTGTCATTATTTGATATAGCACTCTATCCAAAGCTAATTGATATCACTGCTGAATATTTTTCCTGGAACTCTGGCTACTAGCGAGATTTTCTCACTGTTACCTTTAGTAGAAACTAGTCCCAAGCCTGTGTGCACTGCAAGAATTCTCCCGCCATTCCCAGTTGCTCATACTTCATCTCAATGTATCTTCATGAATCATTCATCATCTTCATATTCGATCAGATTGATTTAGTCACCTTGGGAAGAATAGAAAGCAGAAAGACATCTCCAAAAGCAGAATTTTTTCTTCAATCAGAACAACCGAAGGGCCATAGACTCTCTGCAGGAGCACAGACTGTAGTACACTTGACACAGGAAGCTTTGGGTTTTATAGTGTGAAAAAAGGTCGAAACTTTGAGGATGGAAGATTCCACCTTCAGTTCAGTTCTCCTGTGGTCTAAAAGTGGTAGATATCAGGGCGAGTAGATCTTCCTACCAGGACATTCCTCAGGTTTTATCAGTCAACTTTCCTGTCAAGAGTTTCTTAGTCTACCTGAGACTTTTAGGTCATTAACCCTTCATGCCAGACATACAAGGGAAACCTTTTAGGTCTCCAGAACTCCTTGAATGGGTAACTTTCTTCTCCTGTCCTCTGCTTTATGCTCCTCAAACTGACTACACTGCATCGACCCAAGGAAAACACTAGAAGGCTTGCATTCTCTTTCCCTGATCTGCAATTTTAAAATCCTTTGCAGTCCAAAGAAATCTTCTCCTTAAAAATCACTTTCAATTTTAGCCTGGTGTCCAAAGTCAGATAAACATTACACACACACACACACACACACACACACACACACACACACACACACTACAAAAGTAAGTATAAATATTATTTGTAGCGGGAATCAGGCATTAATCGCTTTGACCCAGGGCTATGGTTTTTAGGTATTGAGGACCCATGTACAAGGTGTGGCCAGACCAGTCTAAGATCTCATGTGTACTGTCTCCCTTTCCTGTTTGTTCCCTTGAGGTCTTGGAGAAAGGATCTGAATCATATCAGCCGCTGCTGCATGGACCACTCAGGCTTACCAGGAATTGCCCTGTCAGTGAGTATTTTATATAAAACTCTTAATAAATATTAATCCTTTTATATTATCAGTTGCTAGTGATTAATATCTACTTTATATACTTTTGTAATTTATTTAAGATAAGAATTTTCTAGTTCTTTTTTAAATTATAAATCAAAAAGTCACTAGTTTTTTTAATGTTATATTGGATCTATAAATACTGTCTTGCTCATATTTATTAATATTTATCTCATTCTTTATCTTTTATGTCATGGAAATATTCTTGAGAATTATATATAAGCCTCTATTTCTTGTAGCTTCCAAATTTTTATTATTAAGTAGTCATGTTTAATGCAGTCATAATAGATTGCTATAAAATAGACAAGATTTTAATTTTTGTGTGCTTACAGTTCTTCATCATATTTAAATAGTTTATTATTATCTCATTTTAAAATAAGACACTTTACAATTATTTTCTATAGGCACCTTTACGTCTCTTTAATTGGCTTATGTTTTCCAGACAAAATTTCTATTCAAATATTATATTTTATAGTAGTACAGCATACTTCTGTGATGAAGTTTTACTGTTTCCTATTTTGTTGCTTTTTCTTGGGGATTCTCATTATTTATGATAATTAATGTAGTTCAATAATCTGAACTAGAGTAGTTTCTTTTGTTGTTCAGCATTGTTGCATATTTTATATCAGTAAATAATAATGCTAAAAATGTAAGTTCTAAGTTCTATTATTTTAAATGTCACATTAATTAAAAGTTGAAATTTTGTAGGTTGGAATGAACTAATATCAGTTATCTAGGACCATCACATTGAGGAAGTACAAAGTATAATAAAATAGGAGTCCTTTAATCAGCATCTCCCACTCTCCATCTCTGCCTCTGGTACCCACGGTCCTACTCTCTCACTTCTTGCAATGAACAAAGGAACTTCATCTGTTCCCCCCTTTCTTATGATCCCTTTTTAATGTCCTCAATTATATTCTGAGGATTTTGAACAAAAGTGTCAAAGTCTTCTGGCTTTAGTAACCACAAAAGACACACCGAAATGCACTCAGACTGTGTTCCCACACTCTCTCTCCCAAAAAGAGAAAGAAAGGATCATCAATAGCAAGAGACAGCTAAGGAAAGCAGCACCTGGAGCCAACTTCATGCTCAGAAGAGAATGTTACATCTAGTCCTCATGGTCTTGGGTCTTGACATGATCAGAGAAATTTCTCTAGTAATAAACTGAAAGTATAATTTTGAGAAGCTTCTCATTGACACATGTTTTAAACAAATGTATGTGTGAAAGATGAACAGATTTTATAATCTCACAAAAATTATGTATGCTAATGCATTTGTAAAGCTTTAATAGTTCTTTAGCTGTAGTATTTTCTATATATTTACTTGCTTATTTGTTTTTCAAGACAGGGTTTCTCTGTGTAGCTTTGTCTGTCCTGGAACTCTGTAGACCAGGCTTGTTTCAAACTCACAGAGATTCTCTTATCTCTGCCTCTAGAGTACTGGGATTAAAGGCACTGTGGTGGAATGTTCTTTGTATGCTGTAAATAAAGCACTGTTTTGGCCTATGCACAGCCCCGTAGAAGTGGGTGGAGAATTAGAGGGGAGGCAGGTAGGAAATGGTGGAGTTAGTCAGTCTCCATCCAACCTACGAAGAAGACAGACTTGTAGAGGTACTGGCTCAGCCATGGGCTGAGCCACGTGGTAGGAAGATAAATGGAAATGGGTTGAATTAAGATGAAAGAGCTAGCTAGTAATGTGCTTAAGATATGGGCCAAACAGTGTAAAGGATATAAGCATGTGATTCATTTCTTTGGGGGACAAAAGCCATGTGAACCAGGTTCCAAGCCACCACCGCACGCCAGGTCACAAACCTCCCGGGCCCAAATGGCCCACGAAAAACTACAAGGCACGTGCCACCACAGACTGGTTTAGTGATATTTTCAAAGGGCTTTCTATAAATATGATCTCTCCTAATTATAAGCTTCTAACACACACACACACACACACACATGTATTTTCACAAAAATATTTAATTGGGGTTGCCCTACACTAAGGGGATATTTTTTCCTAAAAAACATGACCTGGAAAAAAGGTTCCAAGTGTGAGATACTTTCAACAAGCTGTTTGTCAGGTTTATGCAAAAAATCCTCATGCAAATTAGGCTATCACCACTGCTCTTTTTTATCCACCAGAACTGGATAGGAAGACCCTGTTGCTGAAGACCAAAGAAACATTGGTCCCAAGACCTGGAGAAATGAAGTTGGTACTGACTAGAAATAGCCATTCTTGCTAGCTTTTATAGTATCAGTAGATAGTATGCATGATGCTGATGGACAATGGTCACCAATAGGCTTATCCAACTGTGAGCCCCATGAGCTATCATAACAACCTACTTGGTAACATATATCTGTGGATGAAATAGCAGCACAAATTTTTGGGTGTAAACACCCACTTAAAGATAGGTTTAAGGTCTATTCTATAGAAGGAGATGTATACCCAATACTATAAATATAGCCAAGAATCCATAGTTGATGAGCTTGTAAGCCCATGGGTAAACCTGCCACTATTATTCTGCTAAACGGATATAATATTAAACTGCCTTCTAAATTCATATCTTTATGCACATGTTATTATAACTCTCAGACCTCATCAGAGATGTTTCTTTGTGTAGTGCATCATAATTAAAACAGAATGACTGACACAAGACGTGAGCAGATTCCAGCACCTGGACCACCCATCCGGAGATTCCTTCTCAGGGAGTGGGATCAATTCCTAGAGTCTGATCTCAGCTCTCCCTAGCAGACAGGAGCTAGGGTTAGGCTATGAGGGGCTTCTCCAGCCACACCTAAAAGAGGGAACCTTGCAGGCCCCACCTCCAGGGCAAACTGCATCATCAGAGAAGGACTGAGGATTTGAAATTCAGACCCCTGTCCAGAGCATAGTCAGACATTGAGCAGACCCCTTGCTCAGAGGAGACAGGAGACACACAAGTCCTCTTGCCACAACTGACTAGGAGCTGCCTAACCGTGAACCACTGAAGCCATGGGCAGATACCAGTGCAAAAAATACATATAACAATATAAAAAACAACAAGGCAACACCAGAAGAAACTGGTGGTTCTCCAACTACAACACCTGAACAGAGCAATGAAGAGGAAACAGAAGAAAACAACACCAAAAACACCTTTATGAAGATTATTGAAGACTTCAAAGAAGATATAAAAAATTCCTTTAAAGTAAAAAAAAAATACAAAGAAAAATTTGGAAGAGATAAACAAATCCTTGAAAGAAAACCAAGAAAAGGTAAACAAAAAAATCAAAGAAACATTCCAAGAATTAAAAACAGAAATAGAAGCAATAAAAAAGGCACAATAGGAGGCAAAGTTCGAAATAGAAAATCTGAAGAAAACAGCTGAAACTACATATACAAGCATAACCAACAGAATCCAAGAGATGGAAGAGAGACTCTCTGGAGTGGAAGACTCAGTAGCAGAAATAGATACATCAGTCAAAGAAAATACTAAAACCAAAAAGTCATACAACAAAATGTTCAGGATATCTGGGACACCATGAAAAGACCTAACCAGAGAATAATAGGAATAGAAGAAGGAGAAGAATACCAGCTCAAAGGCACAGATAATGTATTCAATAAAATCATAGAAGAAAATTTTTCTAATTTAAAGAAGGAAATGCCTATAAAGATACAAGAAGCTTACAGAACATAGAAGAAAATTTTTCTAATTTAAAGAAGGAAATGCCTATAAAGATACAAGAAGCTTACAGAACACCAAATAGATATGACCCTCCCCAAAAGGCCATGTGTCATATAATAATCAAGCCACAAAACATACAGAGCAAAGAAAAAATTTTAAGAGCTGCAAAAGAAAAAGGCCAACTTACCTATAAAGACAGACTCATCAGAATAACACCTGACTATTGAACAGAAACAATGAAAGCAAGAAGGGCTTGGTCAGAAGTTATACAGACACTAAAAGAGCATGGCTCTCTACTTAGACTAGTATACCCAGCAAAATTATCAATCACCATAGATGGAGTAAACAAGATATTTTATGACAAAGTCAGACTGAAACAATACCTATCTACCAATCCAGCCCTCCAGAAAGCATTAGAAAGAAAACTCCAAACTAAGGATCCCAAATACATCCATGAAACCACAAACATTCAATAATCCCGCAGAAGAATAGTGCAGAGAGAGGAAATACATACAAGCTACCACCAAAAATAGCAGGAAACATTAATAAGTGGTTAATAATATCACTTAATATCCATGGATTCAACTCACCTATAAAAAGACACACACTAACAAGAAGGTTACAAAAACAGAAGCCATTCTTCTGTTGACTACAAGAAACACACCTCAAACAAAAAGACAGACACAGGCTCAGAGTAAAGGGTTGGGAAAAGATTTTCCAATCAAATGGTCCTAAGAAACAAGCTGGGATTGCCATGCTAGTATCTAACAAAGTAGACAGTAAAAAAAAAAAAAAAAATCAATTAAAAGGGACCAAGATGGTCACTACTTATTCATCACAGGAAAAATTGGTCAAGAGGAGATTTCAATCCTGAATATTTATGCCCCAAATATAAGGGCACCTACCTATGTAAAAGAAACCCTGCTAAAGCTCAAATCCCACATCAATTTTCACACCCTAATAGTGGGAAACTTCAGTACCTCACTTTCACCCATGGATAGGTCAACCAGACAGAGACTCAACAGAGAAAAAAGGAGTCTAACAGAGGTTATGATGCAAATGGATTTAATAGATATCTACAGAAGCTTCCACCCAAATACAGAGGAATATACATATTTCTCAGCTCCTCATGGAACTTTCTCCAAAATTGACCACATAATTGGTCATAAAGCAAGTATCAGCAGATACAAAAAAATGGAAATAATCCCTTGTAACATATCGGACCACCAGGGCCTAAAGTTAGAGTTCAACATCATCAAAACCCAAAGAGAGCCTACCAATTCATGGAGACTAAACACCACTCAGCTGAACCATCTCTGGGTTAAGGAAGAAATTAAGAAAGAAATCAAAGTCTTCCTAAAATTTAATGAAAATGAATCCACAACATATCCAAATTTGTGGAACACAATGAAAGCAGTCTTAAGAGGAAAATTCATAGCGCTAGATGCCTATATGAAAAACCTAGAGAAATCCCACACTAGAGACCTAACAGCTCAGCTGAAAGCCTTAGAACAATTAGAAGCGAACTCACCTAGAAGGAGCAGACGGCAGGAAATAATCAAACTTAGAGCTGAAATCAATACAATTGAAACAAAAAGAACAATACAAAGAATCAACGAATCTAAGAGTTGGTTCTTTGAGAAAGTTAACAACAATGTAGCAGGATACAAGATTAACTCTAAGAAATAAGTAGCCTTCCTATACATTAAAGATAAAAAGTCTGAAAAAGAAATAAGTGAAATATCACCATTTATAATAGCTGCAAACAATATTAAATACCTTGGAGTAACTATAACCAAAGAAGTAACAGATCTATTTGACAAAAACTTTAAATCACTGAGAAAAGAAATTGAAGAGGATATCAGAAAATGGAAAGCTCTCCTAAGTTCTTGGATAGGTAGGATCAACATAGGAAAAATGGCAGTTCTGCCAAAAAGCAATCTACAGATTCAATCCACTGCTCATAAAAATCCAACACAATATTTTACGGCCCTTGAAAGACCAATACTAAACTTCATTTGGTATAACAGGAAAGCCAGGATTGCCAAAACAATTTTGATCAACAAAAGAACCTCAGGAGGCATCAGTATCCCAGACTTCAAGTTATACTATAGAGCTACAGTAATAAAAACAGCCTGGAATTGGCATAAAAACAGACTTGTAGATCAATGGAATGAACTTGAGGATCCAGACATTAACCCCAAAACCTATGAACACCTGATCTTTGACAAAGATGCACAAAATATTTAATGGAAAAAAGATAGTATCTTTAACAAATTGTGTTGGATAGTGGAAAAATGCAAATAGATCCAAATCTGTCACCCTGCACAAAACTCAAATCCAAGTGGATCAAAGACCTCAACATAAACCCAGCCGATCTGAACTTGATAGAAAAGAAAGTGGGAAATACCTCCCAAGAATTTGGCACAGGTGACCACTTCCTAAACATAAAACCAGTGGCACAGACACTAAAATCAACAATCAATAAGTGAGACCTCCTGAAACTGAGAAGCTTCTGTAAAGCCAAGGACACAGTCAACAGGACAAAACGACAGCCTACAAAGTGGGAAAACATTTTCACCAACCCTACAAGTGACAGAGGACTGATCTCTAAAATATATAGAGAGAGAACTCAAGAATCTAGAGCCCAAAACCTTGAATAACCCGATCAAAAAATGAGGTTCAGAACTAAAAAAGGGAATTCTCAGCAGAATTACAAATGGCTGAAAGACACTTGAAAAAGTGCTCAATTTCTTTAGCCATCAGAGAAATGCAAATCTAAACAACTTTGAGATACCACCTTACACCTGTCAGAATGGCTAATATAAAAGACACAGATGACAGCCTATGTTGGCGAGGTTGCTGAGCAAGGGGAACACTCCTCCATTGTTGGTGGGAGTGTAAGATTGTTCAGCCACTCTGGGATGCAGTATAGTGGTTTCTCAGAAAACTGGAAATCAATCTCCCCAAGGATCCAGCAATACCACTTCTGGGTGTATACCCTAAAGATGCACAGTTGCACTCCAAAGGCATTAGCTCAACTATGTTCATAGCAGCATTACTCATAATAGCAAGAACCTGGAAACAACCTAGATGTCCCTCAACTGAAGAATGGATTAACAAACTGTGGTACATCTACACAATGGGTTAGGTTTTTTCTTACTCAGCAGTAAGAAAAAATGATATCCTAAAATTTGCAGGCAAATAGATGGATTTGGAGAATATCCTCCTGAGCGAGGTATCACAAACCTAGAAAGATAAGCAGAGGATATATTCACTCATTAGTGAACTCAAAACAAAAAAAGCTAAAAGCAAAACATGTCCAAGCTGCAAATCACAAACACTGTACAGCTTGGGATCTGAAACACCTTGGACTGGCACCTTGGATCTCACTCCCTGCAGAGGAACACCTGACTCAGTCTTGATGTTGTGGTGAGGAAACAGGATCTGCCAGGAGTGGATGCTGAAGTAAGCCATATTGCGACCTTGGGACCTGCTGGCCTTGCTGGGGAGAAAATAAAGAGATGTAGAGAAGAGAGAGTGACTGAAAGGGTTGGAAGAGGGAAGGGAGCTTAAACAAGAATATACATGGCTAAAAATATGAATTTATTCATAAAAATAAATTATTTAGAATTTTCTATTAATAAATAAATAATGGCAGAATGACACAGTGGTCCAAGCATGGAATATGTCTGTGGAATGCGCAATCACAAACAGGACATCTAGAATATCCCTACTGTCAGAGATGAGGGAATATCCTCAAAACAGCATTGGGAAGATTGTAAACATCAGAGGTTGGGCAGGACTGGAGACAAACAATGTCTTCTGAGCATGTAGAAATTGCTACAGTTTTGAACACACAGCAGCTATGGCTGCACTCTGCATGAGACTTGCATGTTATGAAACCAGTCAATAGTCAAATATAAAATGGGAAGAGTCTCATGAGTCTTTACCTGTAGTTGAGGAACAATTGAGAGTTGATGGTTTCTAGGGGTAGAAAAATCAGTTTTCCTTAAGCTTTTATCCCTGATGGGCTGGCCACTCTCTAGTAAATGACCTTGCACACACACACACACACACACACACACACACACACACGAGTTTATGGAGAGCTAAAGTCAGACTTCACAGCTTAAATAAAAGAGAACTTCAAGTTGAGATGGGGTTGAGGTATAACTTGAAGCTGCATGTAGAGGAAGTAGAGAATGTTAATATGTCAAAATACAGTGATGCATTTATAAAAATTTCAAATAGTTAATGAAATATTAAAAATTTTCCCTCAATGGAAATTGTAGCCTGCTTTTTCGTTGCATTAACTTATATGTGTATGTGAGTGTGCGGGAGGAGGGGGCATATGCAAGTACCAAGGCATAATGGAGAAGGCCAGAAAATAGCTTGCCAGAGCTGATTGCCTTCTTCTCATGTGAGTTCTGGGGATTGAACTTGAGTATTGGGATTAGAGGAAAGTGCATTTACCCATTAAGTCATCTTGCTGACCCTAATCTATTTATTAAGAATTCTAGTTCACAAGCATTTCTCATTCAATGTATCCTTCCACTAAAAGAAATGACTAAATCACAAAGCAATCAACTCATTCTTTCCCAACCCTGTTTTACTTAGCAATTATTAGATTGGGTGAGTTCAGGGTGGTATATCTTAGTTATGAAATAATTGAATACTATTAATTTTTCTCTGAGGAAGCTTTCAGCCGTACATTTTACATATAGACATAGTAATTATAACAGTAATTAAAATCAGTATAATTTATCATTGTTCTCTTTTCTAAATATTGGGTTAAAGTTTGAAGTTTTGCTTCATGTTTAATAGTTAAAATGTACTTTATGTTTCATTTCCAGTATCACTTCATCACATTGTTATTAGAGTCTTTAAGACTATAGTACTTTTATATACAGGTTTTACTGAGAATTCATTGTGAGTCTATGAGCAATTTTTATGAATAATTTGTAGGTATTGTGTAAAGGATTTTCTCTGTGGGATATAGAATTTAATAGAGAATGTGATATTAACTATATTAAAATAACTTTCAGATTCTGTACATTATTTCATTAGTGCTCTACTGTGGCTGTGCATTACAACCTCTTAGGAGATTTTTTATAAACTAATAACACCTAAGAACAATCAAGCCAATTGGCACTACATGGTCTGGGAAGCTGCACACTTAGATCCAAGTAGTGTTGCTGATGTGGGCTGACTTCCTGTTTAATGTGTATTTTGGCTGTTTGTTTAGATTAGTTTGGCTTGGCTTGGTTTGGTTTGGTATTGGCTAAAGACAAAGGGAGAGTATCTTAAATTTTTAAACTAATTTTAATACTAGAATTTTACTGTCTGCCATATTTTTTTCTTAAATGTCTTGGTATATTTGTGCAATTTAAGAGTTATCTCTTATATTTTTGGTTGTGAGCCTAGCCTTTAATGGCTGAACCATCGCTCCAGATATACACGGATAGAAAGTGTGATTTTATTCAAAATAAAAAAAAATAATGAAAAAGAGCTATCTCTTTGCTTTGTCAGCCTTGGTTCTGAATCTATCACAAAATACCCTATACTGGATGGCTTAAAAAACAAAATAATTATTGTTCCAGCCTGAAACTGACAAAGAGATGAGGATGCTATAATGGATGTCTCTGGCCATGGGATGGTTCTGGTATGGCTCTTACATTTCTCATCTTGTAGACTGCTGCCAACTCCCATTAGTATCTACCCCCAGTAAAAAGTTTAAGAGCATATCTGGGTCCTCTTCAAGGGCATCAATCCATTTGCATCGACCAATCACCTCATATCATCTTGTTTGGAATTTGCTTTTTATTGGCTGAGTTTTGAAGGGACACGCTAAAGAAACCATTCACAAGCACTATGAAGATATGTAACTGGTACAATATTTTACTTTTTATCATGTCTTTTATTTTGAGAAAAAAATAATTCAAATCTTCTTTAACTTTTATTACTATGTTTTGGATTCAGGTTTTCTGTTAGCTTTCTGAGTTTCTCTATTTTATATGTACTTCCTTGGAATTGTAGATTGATTTAAATTTTTAATTCCGTATGCTCACCTTTTCCTTTTTGTAAGTAATGCTTCTGGATCTTGGAATATATCCCAGTGATGGAACACTTACCTGGCATTTTCAAGGCACCAAGTTAAGCTCCTGACCATACACAAGAAAGGGATTCTCTTGATTCATATTGAGAATTTTATTAGATATACTTCCTTTCCAATTTCAAATAATTTGCTTTGTTATGTTGTAGCTTTGTATATTCTGTTGTTTATATATTTATTTTATTGTTTATTTATTTGGGGAAAAAGGAAAGTTTAACAACATGAAGAGCCATTTGTAAGTTGTGCACACAGCTGTAGACTATGAAGTATAAGCCAACCTGCCTACATCCACAACTCCTGAATGAAACATTCAAAACAAAATGAAACGGGGCTCTGGACAGCTGCCAGGCAGTGAGGGTTAGCAGCATGTGAACCACTCCTTTCCTTAGGGGATGTCCAGGTTCTAGTAGATGTGGCTGCAGGGGCAAACCGAAGTCTTCAGTAGAAATGAAGCTATGGTGTTAAATGTAGAATTTTGTTCTTGATAAGAAATGGAAGTGATGAAGAGCTCTATCTAAGTCACACTAAGTAAAACAGTCAGCTTTCTCACGAGCTAGCAAAGGACTTACAGGTGGCAAGGATTTTGTTTCTTTCCTTCTCTTTTTTAAAGACAGGATTTCTCTGTGTAGCTCTGGTTGCCTGGAACTTGTTCTGTAGATCAGGCTGTCCTCTAACTCACAAATCTCGCTGTGTTTGTCTCTGGATTAAAGGCATGTGCCACCACCACCTCATGGCTCAGAAGGCAAACTTTGAGCTGAGTGTATATTGGTGAATAAAGGCAAGAGCAAGGTGGTGGGGGAGAAACCTGACTCCTCTGATATCATCATATTATTTATGGCACTCATTCACACACACAAACGCACACACACACACACACACACACACACACACACACACACGCACACACACACACACACCACATACCCATATTAAAAAAAAATACATGCTAAAAAAGAAAGAGGGGGAGAGAGATCAGCTTTATTTCAATAGCACTAACAAGTTGTAGAAATTTATTATATATAAATTTCATAAGGCATTACCACTTTTATCATTCAGTATGTTTAAGATTTCTTTTAAATTGTCCAAACTTACCATTATCACTCTGTATTAATTCTTGGTCCTCCAAATTTTCATTAGGAACCATCTTTTCTTTGTCCTGAAGCAATCCTGTTGCAGGTCTACTGATGAGTCTTACAATTTTAGAATCTTTCAAAAATATGTCTTTCCATGCTTATTTTTATGTGTTTCCAGGTAGGCAACATATCCTACCATGTATTTGGGAAATACTGTCCTACATGGATGCTGTAGATAGGTTATGATGTCATCTTCATCTCAGTCCTCTTTAACTTTTCTTCATGTTTGACCTTTGGTGATTTCACTATGCTCTTATTAGCTGATTTTTTCTATTTATTTTATTTGGAATGTATTGTTCTTCTTGGTTCTATGACTTAATGTCTTTAGCAAGGTTAGGAAAACAACAAGCAACTCTGATTTCTTCAAATATTGGTCCCTTCATTCTTTATCTTTCCTTCACTAAAATTCCAGATAAATAAATTTCAGATATTTCACCATGAATGAGGTAGTCTGTTTTCGGTTGCCATAGCAAAATACTTAATAAGGTTCAGTGTTGGAGGCTGAAAGTCAAGTCTGAGAGTGGGGCTGTCTACTCTCTGGTGAAGACCTTTAGTTGGGTCACAGCATGATAAAGAGATGAAAAGGCACCAGCTTTATGCAATGAGGTCAAGAGTTACATGCAGCCTCACTTTATCACAGTCCACTCTTGAGAGAAATAGCTCACTGAGGGAGACCAGTGTAATTCCCTCCTATGCAGAGCACCACAACTTATTCTTCACACCAGGAGCCATTATACAACAGTCTGCCACCTCAGTGCCACCACAATAAGGACATAGCTTCCACTACATGAGTCCTGGGAACAAGCCATGTTAAAAGCACAACAGTGACTGGTTACCCACTATTGTGCTTGCATTTACTTATATCCATACAAATATGAAAATAAACACTTATAAGCAATTATATATCTGTAGTTACAGTTATTTCATATATGAACAACTTGCTTTTATCTCAAAGATCTCAAAGTGTGTGTGTGTTTATATATATATATATATATATATATATATATATATATATATACACTCAAATTTTGGAAGAAAGAAAATTCTAATACAACCTAGTCTTTAATGTCAACTTGAAAAAAAAGCCTGGCACAAAATATTTATTATAATCTCTCTCTCCTCTCTCTTCTCATCTCTCCTCTTTTCCCTCATTATACCTTCCTTCTTCCTTCCTTGTCTTTTTATAATCTTATTTATAACTTTAGATATGTATCAATACTTCTTTCTATAAAACTTGATTCTCATTTTGTTGAGTGAGAATTTAGGAGAACTCAGGGGAAAAGAAGTCATATTCTGAATATATTGTATGAAAAGAATATTTTTTTAAAAGAGTAGACCATTTCAACACTTGCATTCAGAATTTTGATTATGTAGGTTTTTTTCTATACTTTACTGCTGCTATTTCATTTATATTACTTACTCTCATAGGAACACCAATTACTCACAATGGTGTACTTTGCTTTCTAATTCTCATTTAGACCATCCACTATTTTTCACTACTTTCAACAATTTAATCTTTAATTGTCATCACGGGAGGTTTTTACCTCACTTAATTTTGTGATTTACATTTCTTGAACAGGTCTGTCTGTCATTCAATACCACCAAAAAAGTATCAGTCTTGGGTATTTATTGTAAGGAATGTTTTCCATATACACAAGTATGTAAATCAGTATTTTCAAAAATGTGCAAAAGTTATCTGACTCATCTCATCATAATCCTGATTCAATGAAATGACACATTTTAATAGTTTCTGCTTCAGTTATTTTTATGATTATGAAATCCTTCTGTATACTTAAATAGTGACACTGAATTCTTTACTTAAAAGACAGAATCTCTTCATTTAATTTTGCCTGTGTTTCTCCCTTCCCCTCCACAATTTAACTCTTTACATTTTAAGTAGTTGATGTTATGAATATTTTTATAGTTTTCAATAATCATACTTTTGTCATATATTGATATTAAATGTTAGAATTCATTTAGTAATATTAAGCTGTTATCAGCTTAAAAATGTTCAATGCAGATCTAAAAACTGTTCTGTGATCTCAATTCCATAAAACAAAGGAAAATGTTTGGCTCTCTAGGTATGTCTTGATCCTTCCAGGTGTGGAGTCATTATTGTATCTGACTTACGTCCCTGTTCCAAGCATTCTACATAAGCTGTCTGTGGGGAATATGGCTTGGTTTCTTCTATTTCCCTGCCTGCAGCCTAAATTGACTGTTTTGGCCTGTACTAGTTTAACTCTCAGACAATTCTCTTAATTATTTTAGAAAATCATCTCTCTCCACTCCAAAGTTAATACATTCCTTGCTTCCTAAATCTTGCCTGTCTTATTTTATTTTTTCTTATTTAAGGGTATTTTCAAAGGTGCCTTTATATACAGTAGATGAAAGATAAATTTTCTGGTTCATCTTACAATGAGACACAAAGAGAGAGAGAGAATATTCACTTCATATTAGAGTGGCTATGTGTCAAGATTTGATATAAATGCACAGAGATATGAATTATTTTATGTGCATTTATACATTTATATTATGCAATCTGATAAGATAAATTTTATTATATTTTCACATGCCTAGTGATATACATTGTTTTTATGTAGCATAATTTTCAGTGGTAGTTAGATTAATACTAATACATTTTATTTAGTTTATTTTAAAATGAAATTGCAGTTAGATCTCATAGTACTGGTTCTAACAGCCAAAAGTTTTGTTGCAAAAGAAAATTGAAGTATAGCTAAAAACTAAATACAAAAATATGAGTTCAAATGAATCTCATAAGAGAAAATTAGAAAGTTCTGTCTCCCAGGATATCGTTAGAAAGACCAAGGCAGTATGTCTGAATATTAGCGATTAAGACAGGAAAAGAACTACGATATGTGCTACCTTCAAGATCAACAAAGAACCCTGGCTGTTGAAAGAAAATCTCCTTTTTTGCTGAAAATTCCAAGTAGAAATATGGAAGAATTGAGATAGTAGGAAATTTCTGTTTTGTTTTATTCCTAATGAAATAAATAATGGATTCAGACAATGATCATTAATTGATGAAAACATAAGCTGAGAGATTAAGAGATATTTCATAATGATGGGGTTAAATTGACAGAATCTGTCTTCAATAATTATTCTGAGCATCAATAAAGGTGAAATGACTAGTCACTGGTCTGGAGATGTGGGGCAATATGACACATAGAATTACCCATAAAATTCACTTGGAAAATGAAACAAAACTTTGAAACTAAATTAAGATTCATTGCTAACTTTATTAATAGCAGAGGCATGGGTGTTAGTGACAAGACACTGAGAAGACAAAAAGCAAGCAAACAGACAAAAAACCAGAGAACTAGAATGTGTGGGACTCCTAATTCAATACCATTAAGGGAATAAAGAAAAGAGTGAAGGGGCCACAGAAAAAATAAAAAAGATTCAAGAGATATAAACAACAATGCAGGAATAGAAGTTTATTGCTATTTCAACCAAAACAACTCAACAAGCTTTTTTTTTTTTTAGATAACCATGCAAAGTTGAATATACACTTAATAGTAAATGGCAACAAAACCAATATTTTTGATTGGCCACAAGAATCTTCCACAAAGACACAATTTTTTTATTATGAATAAAGTCATATTTTTTATCCGTGTATCCCCTTGTTTAAACTTCCTTATTCCTCCCACCCCTCCCAGTCACTCTGTCTTCTCCCCATCACTTTATCTCCTCCCCAGCAAGGGCAGGAGGTCCCAAGGTCCCAAGGTGGCTTAGTTCAGTATCCGCTCTAGGCAGAACCACTTTCCTCACCCCAATATCAAGAATGGATCAGATGTTCCTCTGGAGGGAATGGGCTCCAAGGTGCCCATCTAAGGTGTTTTAGATGCCAACCTGCTCAGTGGTTGTGGTTTGCAGCTTGGACATGCTTTGATTTTTGTTTAAAGTCCACTAATGAGTGAGCACATCCCCTGCTTGTCTTTCTGGGTTTGTGATACCTCATTCAGGAGGATAGTCTCCTAATCCATTCATTTGCCTACAAATTTTAGGATATCATTTTTTCTTACTGCTGAATAGTACTCCATTGTGTAGATATACCACAGTTTGTTAATCCATTCTTCAGTTGAGGAGCATCTAGGTTGTTTCCAGTTTCTTGTCATTACAAATAATTCTGTTATAAACATAGTTGAGCTAATAGTTTTGGAGTGTGAATGTGCAGTAGTGGTATTTCTGGATCCTTGGGGAGATAGATTCCCAGTTTTCTGAGAAACCACCATACTGCATCCCAGAGTGGCTGAACAAGCTTACATTCCCACCAACAATGGAAGAGTGTTCCCCTTGCCCTGCAACCTTTCCAGCATAGGCTGTCATCTGTGTCTTTTATCTTAGCTAATCTGACAGGTGTAAGGTGGTATCTCGAAGTTGTTTAGATTTGCATTTCTCTGATGGCTAAAGAAATTGAGTACTTTTTCAACTTTCTTTCAGCCATTTGTAATTCTGCTGAGAATTCCCTTTTTAGTTCTGAACCCCATTTTTTTGATTGGGTTATTCAATGTTTTGGGCTCTTGTTTCTTGGTCTCTATATATTTTAGAGAGCAGTCCTCTGTCACTAATAGGGTTGATGAAAATCTTTTCCCATTTTGTAGGCTGTAGTTTTTGTCTTATTGACTGAAGACACATGAATTTAAAGGGCATTAGAAGTAGCAGAAGCTATCAGATCTTGACCACAGTTGTGCCTCAGTTGAGAGGAATGGAAAAGTCTGGTATGTTCCCTTGAGAAAGTTCTGTTAAAACTGTTTACACATGTGCTTGAAGAGACATTCATTTCTGTCATCATATTTCTGCTTTCTATGTTTTGAACCTTAGCATTCAATGTTGTCTTTTGGTTCTTATCTGAACTTTAATATTTAACACTGTCTCAGTTAGGGTTTTCATTGCTGTGACAAGGTATCATAACCATAGCAACACGTTTAAAGAAAAAAAAACATTGAATCAAGTGACTTAAATTTTCAGAGGTTTAGTACATTAGTATCATGGATTGACAAGGTCGTAAGCAGACAGACATGATACTGGAGCTGAGAGTTCTATATCTTGATAAGCAAGTAACAGGAAGTTGTCTGACTCACTGGGCACTGGGCATGGCTTAAGCATATGTGATACCTCAAAGCCTGCCTTCACTGATATGCTTCCTCCAATAAGACCATACCTACTCCGAAAAGGCCACACCTCCTAATAATGACATTTCCTTTAGGGGGAATTTCCTTCAGATCATACAGACACTTTGTTTACCTGTGGAAGATAAAAGTTATATTATTATAGATAATAAAAATGGATGTGAAGATAGAGTACAAATGATATGGTTAAATCCAATAAATAGCAGTGAATGACTAACTCTAGTCAGAAAGAATGATAGTTTTATAAATCATGTATAATTTGAGCTGGGACTTAAGTATGAATCAAGATAAGACTTAAGAGATGTCTCACCTGCCAGCAGAGTGTATAGATCTTGTAAAAGGATCTGAGTTCAGTTCCTAACACCTTGCAAGGGACACACACAACTGCTTGATGCTTTAGTTCCAGGGTGTCCAACTCCCTCTTCTGGCCTCCACAAGCACCTTCATTCACATGCACATCCCTACACACACACACACACACACACACACACACACACACACACACACACACGAGATTAAAAATAAATCCTAAAGGAAGAAAAAGGAAAAGTAGAAGATGAAGAGGAGGAGGAAGAGGGTGGCTGAACAGCAGCTTTTCAGAATGTGGGGACATCTTCACAGAAAAATAATTTGAGGAATGGAAATAAAACATTTGTTATTGTAAAAAAAGTGAAAACCAGATAAAGTAGAAAATATTATGATGACAAAAGAAGAGCTAGTGGCAAATGAAGAGAGTGCTGTCAATTTAATGCCAGTTTGAAGGAAAGAAGGAGGAGAAGACTTTACAAACAAATCTGTGGCATTATCTTTCAGCCATGTTCCCTAGAAGTGGTCCAGATTCAATCTATGCCTGGAAATTAATTTGTTATCATCACTGTCTAAAATGAGTTTTCTAAATGAGCAAGAATACATGAGATGACCACTAGAACAGAAAATCAGGTGGTAGGAAGAAGAAGCATTAAACAAATGCAATTGTTTGATTAATGAAAGCATTCCAAATGCAGTTTGTTGATGAGATAAAGTTTTTTATCAGTAACTAATGTTTGATCAATTACAACATAATCTTACACATGAAACAGAACATACACACACCATCTCACATTCTAAAACAAAAAACAAATGAAACTAAGATCTTTATTAGTCAAAGGACAGAGAAAAGGGTAAAAAGGTGAGAAGTAAATATTCTAGATGAAGATATAAAAAACTTTCAAAAGTTAGAAGTAACTAAATATCAGTGGCATATGATTAAATGATAAATGCTCAAAAGAGCAGATATTTTATTGAATAGGAAAAAGATATAAAATGTCTAAGAAGGTCATGAAAAGATTACTTAATACATTGATTTTCCAAGAACTTAGGCTTATTTCATAGCTGGAAAACAATAGATAAATCCCAGAACAGCAGATGTAGACATAAAAACAAGTAATATACAAGTAAGCATCAGCAGGCATTTGGAGAGCAAGGTCACCTAAGATGTTTGAAGGAATACAAAGTAGAGAATTCAAATGAACACTTTGTGTTTATTTTTAGGAAGCTTATTGGAAGTAGTGTTTAACACACATTCTCACAAATGTATTCCACACTATCCTTCTGCCTCTTGAAGATTATAGGCATTGTCTATCATGCCAGCCCTGAAGCAGATACTTTTTAATATTAGCAATATATACCTCAATATATGCAAACCTATGAGCTTGGAATTTCATTCTTACCAAATAGGTCTGTGCATTTCACCTAAAAGAATGTTTACAACATTAGTGTTGATAAGGTCCAAATATGACAGAAATATTACTAAGCTTAATAGAATAAATTTTAAAATAGGATTCATATAATAGACTACCACAAACAACTGTGAGTAGAGAGCAAAGCCATGCTATACACACTCATAAAGCCAAATATCATGAATGTAGTGTTGAGTAAATAAAAAGAAGCCAGAAAAAGTACATTGTTCTGGATCTATTTTTATAAATTTTCTTTGCAAATTATGTTTTAATTATGATCATATATGTATATCTATATATATTGCTGTGTATGCAGTTGCCTGCAGAGGGCACTAAATGTAAGCAGTGCGTGCAATGTGATAGGTGTTCAGATAGGTGCTAAGAACTTGAGTTCTCTGGGAGAGCAGTTCATGTGCTCTTAAACAACTAAGACAACTCTCCAGACCTATATTTTTATGAATTTATAAAACATCTACCTGTGTTATACTATGATGATGAATGTCACCATGTCATTGACCTGTGTGAAGACAGTGGCTTTGAGGCATACAGCTGAACTAGGATGAAAGTAATATTATATTTCTTGTTTATGAGGGGCTCCTAAAAGACATTCACTTTGAGAGGATTTGTTGGGATGTTTTACATTATAATCTTTAACCTCTGTTTTGTATATCTTAATTGATAACTTTATAAATAATTGAAATTAGTTTAGCTTAGGTTCTCATTATAAAAAAATCTAGCATTATTTGAGAAAATTGAATCTTGCAAAATGAGCTACATAAAAGCAACCAAAGTATATTCATAATTATTACTATGATATATACTTGTTCAAATGTACACAATACTATATACACACTGATACATGGATAATATATAATAAATACTATTTTTAATGTTTATTTAAAGTTAGTCCTTTTTCAATAGTGCCTTCTCAACTGTTCCTATGACTTAGACCACTCCTTTCAAATCTCCAGCAATTATCATTTGTAATATATGGTGCTTTAATAATTTATATAACTTAGATATGTCATATAGGCATATGTCACAACATGTATGTCATATGTTTCTCCATCTGCATATGCTTCAGTGGGTTAAAGTCATTTTCAGGCAATACAGTTATATATTTGGTATACATTTAGTAAAGACATAATCAATATATAGTTTTATAGTATTATTGGTAGCATCATTTTACTCAGAGCATAATAATATCAACATGTTCTTATCACATATACCACTCACCCCACACACACAGTATTCACATGCAACTCTACAAATTCATGGTGCTTCCTCATTTTAAAGGATACATTGTTGTAAGAATTGCAGTGCTCTCTCTTTACAGAAACTGAAGTCAGTGGGCATTTTCCCTCTTCCCTGGTAGCTACATGAGGGGTCTAAACTGAAGGCTTGGCTACTCAGCTATGATACAAAAAGAATCAAAGCCAGAAAGAACCCTCCTGGCAATGACAGTGTTATGTTTGAATATGCAATTTCTGTTGCAGGGTTGGTTTTCAGTTGAAATTTTGGGAAGTACTGGATCCTGACAGGTCTGATCTACTCAGTGAATTAACCATCAATCTTTTGAAGGATTCATAATATGATGTTGTGATATTATGATTGTGATTTTATTGGAGGGAATAAAAAAAGAGTTGGGATTTCATTTGGGAAAAGGAAGTTATTAATAGTTTGCTTTTGCCAGCAATATCTTGGGCTAGCCCTCTTCTGTGTTATCTTCATAAGGCTTACAGTCCTCCATGAGAATAGTTTAGAGATTCACAATGAATGAAGTGCATGGATCGAGATCTCTGAAACCCTGAACTGAAATAAATACTTCCTCCTGAAGTTACCTTCTCTTAGTATGTGCAGAGAATGACATAAAGATAGCAAGGCAGTGAGAAGGTTTTCACAGGTAGCAGCAAACTTTCCTTCAGCCTGATTCGACTGTGCTTTACATTGCTTACCTGCCCTAACTGTTTAGGTTTTGTCTCTTCCACATCTTTTCTATAGAAATAGTAACCCATTCACCATCTTTTCCAATCCCAATCCCCTGTTTTTCATTTGGACTACAATCATTTTCAGTTTGCAACTAAAATTCCTTAGGGACAAAGTATGAACACATACATGTTAGTATAATTCAAAACCTTATTTTTGTGCATATTTGTGTGTGTGTCGTATTCAAAGAAGTCAGATCATTGAGATACTAGCTGTTAAAAAGTAGATCTTGGTTTTACATCAAATCATGTTTTGTTATTTTCTTTGCTACATAGACTGTAGCGGGAAATCAGGAACTATATATGTGAACGATTGCGTCATAGGACTGGAGACGAGTGGGGCGTGGTTAACTGAAAAGGATTTTGGAAGTAGACCTTTGAGGGAGAGGACTAAGTCAAAAAGTCGTCATTTTCTCGCAAGAGTTTTTCGACTGTGTGTGCAGTTTGCCCCAGCTGCCCGGGAGTTCAGACGTACGGCGTAGAGATGAAAAATCTTTTTGATTTAGATAATATATATATTGATACAAAGTTAAACATGATACAAATGTTTGTATATTGACACAAACGGGAAATTAATCTATATGTCTGATTGAGATAATGTATATTGATACAAAGTTAAATATATAATTGTCCTATTTTGCACATGTCTACCTCTGTCTAAAATATTTTGCACATTGATGTATATTAAGTGCATTGTCATTTCCATAATACAATTTCTACCTCTAATTATTTATGATAGTCATAACATTTATTATACTATACACACGAGTTGTTTTATATAAATCTGTTTAAATATATTTTTATATATAATGATATATAATTAAGATATTGTTGTCATTTGATAAAAAATATATATTTTAGTCAATTTTCCTAAGATTGTTATACTTAAAATTATTTATAAAAGCTATACACTCATTTTAAAATGCCTATTTTTACAATGTTAGCCTCACTTTCTTAGTTGATTGAGATTACAGATTATGATTACTCAGATTTATCACCTAAAAGTCAAAATACTCAACTTTTTCAAAAACATGTTAAAATACACCCAATAAATAGATGTCTTCAACCACTTCATAGACCAAAAAATATGACATTCAAGATTTTGTTATCTCAAATTTGGCCTTAAAAGACATGACAACTCCTGACATCACCATTCCTTTCTCAAGGTGGCGTTAAACATCACAGACATCTTATAAAGTGATTGTCTTGTTTAATAAATAATGGCCTGAGAGACAAAAAGACTACACTTGCCCCTACTGCTGTCAACATACTCACTGTCCAAAATAGACCTACAAGATAAAAGATAGAGACTGCCAAAGCCTGCCTAGCCAAGATAAGACGGTCCTACCAAAAAATACCCTGCTTCTATAAAAACTTGTCAAATATCCTAAACCAATAGCCACAAAAATAAATGCTCCCACTATACAAAAAAATAATAAATAACTGTCCAAATAGTTAATTAACGTTGTCTTCTCCTAAATTCTAAAAGTTACTTCATGCTTCCAACTTTAAATATATATTTTCCTTCTCAGGTCTTAACAGTGTTAAAGATTAAATAGTTAAAGTTGTTATTACTTCACATTTCAACAAAGACACTCAAGTATTAAAACTCTATTGTTTAAGATAAACAACCTTAAAACAATCCCTATACATTTTCTCATATCTACATTTTAGATATTAAATTGTACTTTATAGTTGTTGTTTGTTAACAATAGTTTGACCTCACTTATGTTAATACCTTTCTCTTTCCCAGACACTGTCTTATAATGATCCCTATAATATGTAGTTTTATACCTAGTTTAAAACCTTCCTATTTAGACAAAACAGAGAGATGTAGCGGGAAATCAGGAACTATATATGTGAACGATCGCATCATAGGACTGGAGACGAGTGGGGCGTGGTTAACTGAAAAGGATTTTGGAAGTAGACCTTCGAGGGAGAGGACCAAGTCAAAAAGTCATCATTCTCTCGCAAGAGTTCCCCGACCGTGTGCGCAGTTCGCCCCAGCTGCCAAGGAGTTCAGACGTACAGCGTAGAGATGAAAAATCTTCCTTAGAAAGGCTCCGGCGCACTACAACCTCATCCTGTCATTTTCTCTTAAAACCGACTCTGTTTTATAAGCGATTTTCACCAAATAAACCCGTTTAAAACATATCTCAAGACAAGTTTCTACCACAATAATAGACACTATTGTTTTTGTCAAATAATATTAATAAAAATGTTTTACTTCCCTGTAACAAAATTGGTTCATTTCAAGAATGTCATTTTATGAGAGAAAGAGAGAGAGAGAGAGAGAGAGAGAGAGAGAGAGAGAGAGAGAGAGAGAGAGAGAGAGAATTTCTCTAATCAATCACTCAATTGCCAAACCTTAGTTACAGTATCTTTCTTAGTGTAGCTGGTTTAAATTGTTGATTTGCCATGTTTATAAAGCATCAAATTAACATGAGCATCTATGGTATCTTCTGGATATTTCCCACAGTTTCATTAATCTGTAAATTTATTCTTGCACAGAAATGTCCTTATGTAATTATTGCAACTTTATATTATTATTTTTTTTCTGGTTGAGCAGCAGATGGTATCTTATTTGCATTGAAACAAGATTTTTTTTGTATCTGTGGTTTTATCTACTTTCTCACTTCTAATATTTTTACTAGTATTTTTCTCTTTTCTAAACTACCTTTGTAAAAATTTTATCTACTGTTTTTGATCTATTGTAAATTTTTAAATGTTTTTGTTCATAAAAGTCTGGTTCTCAAATATATTCATCAATTTCAATTTTTCTATTTATAAGTTCATAGGTTTGTTTATATCACTTAAAATATGTCTTTTTCTTTTATTGAAAATAGTTTTTTTATAAATATACTCTGATTATAGTTTCCCCTGCTCCTGCCATTTCCAGTTTCTCCCCACCTCCCTTCCAATCCAGATCTATATCCTTTAAACTCTCCTTAGAAAACAAACTGCAAATAGACATAATAATAAAAAAGGCAAAAGAAAAATAAACAAAACAGAATAAATCAAAAGAAATAAGCAGAATAAAAAGAGCCAAATAAAAGCACAAGAAGCACATGTATAGATATAGAGATGCACAGTCAATCACACAGGAATCCCACAAAGCCACATAACTGGTTTCCCTCTTGTGCAAACCTGTGCAGACCCTGTGTATGCTCCCACAATCTCTGTGAGTTCATATGTACACTAGTCTTTCATTGCTTAGAAGGCTTTGTTTTCTGAATGTCTTCCATCCCCTCTGGCTCTCACATTCTTTTCACCTCCTCTTCAAAATTCCCTGAGTCCTGAGAGGAGGGATTTGACAAAGACAACCCATTACTCACTCTGCACAATTTCTGGCTGTAGGTCCCTGTATCTAATTCCATCTGCTGCAGGAGGAATTTTCTATGATGATATTTAAGCAAGATATATCTATCTCAGAGGATCTATGAGTATAGCAGAATATCATCAAGAGACATTTTATTGCTGCATTCCTTTAGCAGAACAGTAGCATGTGGTTCTCTCCTGGGACCCTGACCTATATAAAGTCTCAGATTCTTGGTCACTCAAGCTGTGTCAGATATTAATTCCAAATCATGGAATGGGCCTTAAATCAAAACAGATATTTTTTGTTTTAGTCGAACAATTCTTGTGTCACTATTTCACCAGCAGGCAGGTTACCATCATAGATTGAAGACTTTATACTCTACCCAGGTTGGTGCCTACCATTCTCCTTTGGTAGCAGGGAGAGTACTTTACCGTACCGTGATATTAGTCCATGAGGTGAAGGCTCTACAGCTTAGCTTCTCTGTGTCCAATGACTTGTGTAGGTGTCTTGAGCAAAGGGACCTTACCATCAGTTTTTGGAGAGCAACCAGTAGCCTTGGCTATATCTGGGTTGTTTGGGAGTTCCAATGGGACCCCTTTGTTCAACATCTCAATTAGACATAATTCATTCCTGCTACTGGAAGTCTCATTTAGTGACAGGAGACATTTAGCTGGGGCTTAGTCTCCCCCATTACTTGGTTATTTAGTTTAGATCACTTGCATACATGTTTATAATTGAAGAAGACTGTACTGTATTAGGTTTTTATACAAATTCTCAAATGGTTGCCCCTTTCCATTTCCCACCACCTTACTTCCGCTCTTTCCTTCTCCTCACCACTGGAGTCTTTCAAGTTAGTCCCCCTTACCCTTCCATTGATATCTATTCTATTTCCTTCCTATAAAAAGGAAGTATATTTTTTTCAGTGTGCATTTCTGATATACATAGGTGTGTGCACTTATTTCTGGGTGTTCAATTCAATTGAATTCCTTTGATTAATGTATCTGGTTTTGTGACAATATTATGCTTGAACAAGTTGTGAATTTCTTTGAGAATCAATATCCATTGCACACAAAAAGTTTTCTAATATGGTCTGAGGTCTATACTAACCTACAGGTAGAGAAATAAAAATCAAAAAGGCAGATTTTTAGGATATCCACCTAGCAAAATAATAATAGTAAATTTGCCCCTGTGTCATAAGAGCTTCTCACCTATAGGTTCTTGGCCAGAGTTACATTATTAAGCATGTATTTCCTTCTGTGAAGCTGACCTAATATCTGAGCAGAAAAGGAGTTGGTTCTACAACAGTTATGTCAATATTCAGTTGTGTCTTTCCATGATGGTCATTATTGAAGTTCATGGAGTAAGACTGTTACCAAATTTCTTTCTTCTGTTGCCTGTATAAGAAAACAGAAAGCTTCCTGATAGGCACCAACTAATATTTTCCATATGTTTTGACCAGTATGTGTATCTTCTGCAATAGTGTTTTGCCATCCAGCATGGTAGGTAGCCAAGAGCCCTGACAATGGCCTGTGTTGTCTGGGAGTCCCTAGGATACCTCTGACCCACAAACACATAGGAGGCATCCCACTTGTAAGAGATTTACATTTGGCAACCTATGGCTTTCTGGGATGAATATCATTTTCTGTATAGGGTAATTGTAAAGAATGTTATGTGCATAGTCATATATGCATGTATGTGCATATATATATATATGAATGAATGAGGACTTATAAAAATAATAGGAAGGTATGACTTTTCCAAACATTCATACTGATTGGTATCTTTCTTTTCACTCTTCTCTTTGCCATACCCTGTCATTCTCTCTCTATCATTTCTGTTTCCATTTCATATCATCTGTTTTCCACTACTCACTATCCTTCCACCTTTAAGACAGTTCTTCTGTGTACCCACCAATTGATCTTTTCTTATCTCCTAGATTCTACAAGATATTCCAAATTAAACACTTAAATATAAATATTTGAGGCTAAGATCCACATGTGTGTGAAATCATGCAACATGTTGTTTTGGGGGCACTGTACTCAGTAAGTTTCAGTTTTAGCTGAAAACTTAGGGTGGATGAAATTTACATATATATATATACACACACATATACATAAAATCTATTTCCCATTCCCAGGAAAATCCATGTATGTATCCTTTCCTCCCCTCTTCAGGTCCTTGTTACCTAGCTCCTCGAGGGCTGTGGAATGCTCTTTTTATGTCTGAGAGTGATATTGCTAGACTTTGAAGTAGATCAATAACTAAATTTTCTGAGAAACTGCCATACTGATTTCCACAGTAGCTGTCCAAGTTTGTACTCCCAATATCAGTGGAGGAGGAGTGTGCCCCTTAGTCCACATCTTTCTCTAACATAGGCTGTCACTAATGTTTTTTGATCTTACACATTCTGACAGGTGTAAGATGGTATCTCAAAGACTTCAACATAAACTTAGTTACAATATCCTGATAGAAGAAAAAGTGGAAAGTAGCCTTAAATACATTAGCACAGGAGACAACTTCCGGAATAAAACACCAGTAGCACAGACACTGAGATCGACAGTTAATAAATGGGTCTTCCTGAAACTGAGAAGCTTCTGCAAGGCAAAAGACACTCTCAGTAAGACAGAACAGCAGCTTACATAATGAGAAAATATCTTCAATAACCCTACATCTGACAGAGAGCTGATCTCTAAAATATATAAAGAACTAAATAAAGACATCAAAATACCAAATAATTCAATTAAAAATGGGATACAGTTTTAAACAGAAACTGCAGAAGAATTGCAAGTGGCTAAGAAACAGTTAAAAAATTATTCAATATCCTTAACCATCAGGTAAATGCAAATCTAGGGTGAACTTTTTAACTGGGATGTTTATTGTCTTGCTGTTCAGTGTTTTTGAGTTCCTTGAACATTCCTGGCAGACATTGGTTCTGTCTGACCTGCTGATGGCAAAGATTGTTTGCACACTGTACATGGTACTTCTTCAGTCTATTAACAGTTGGATTTATAATGGGGAGGCTTTTTGATTTTATGGAGTCTGACTTGCTGATTGTTGGTCTTACTTGAAGGAAGACTAGAAGTCAATTTAGAAAGTCCATCCCTGAGCCTACACCCTAGAACAAATTCCCCAATCTCTCTTTTATAAGTTTCATAGTTTCAGGTTTGACATTGAATTCTTTGATCCATTTGCAATTGATCTAGGTATCAGTAGAGATAGAAAGATCAAATTTCATTCTTCTGCATATAGATATGCAGTTTTCCAAGTGCCATCTATTAATGATGTTATCTCTTCTCAGATGTATTTTTTTTGCATCTTTATGAAGATTCAAGTGGCTATAGGTGTGTGGACCTGTATTTGGTTTCATTTATAATATTTAATTTAAATGATTAATATCTATTTCACCAAACTTTAATTTTTCATCCTTTAATGACACTTTTAACACATAAGTGTTAAGCATATCCTTCTCAATATTTATTCTAAAACTAATTTCATCTCATTAACTGTTTTTCCCCAAGTTCAACAAACCAATTATACCTTAATCATGGACTTTTTTAAATGTCACAGTGGTCACTAGGCTCATCTTAAACTGAACGAATTTAGTAATGCCTTCTGCTGTAAACAAAAAAATCTGTTAATCTATATATAATTAGTTTCTCTATTTCTTAAGTGGAATTTATTACAAGAAGAAACCAAATTCCAAAGGAATTATCACCAGAGTAGTCAACAAAGATTTTTTTAATTGAACCATTTTTAAATATACAATAGTGTTTTGTTCATTTAGCCATATGTCATTTCATATTTAAGAAACACTACTATTAAAATAAGAAATTTGCTAATAGGAGGTAAAAAAAGTTGGGCTGATACAAATCATTCACATTCAGGGAAAAACTGAAGTGTAATGTTAGAGGTGAGAGGACTTTTATGTCTTGTAAACATAAAACATTTACAATATTTTAAATATTTGATAACTAGAGCAATCATTAAAGCATGATTATAATGGTTTGCAGGAACAGTATTAGTATGCCTAATGCATGTTAGTATATGCTTTGTATATGGAAAGGATTATGTGTGTAAATAGAACTTCTTGGTCTTAGCAGCCTCGGTAAGCTACAGTTACAGAGAGTAGCAGTCCTTGATGGCTGAGATGGTGCAAAGGAATCAGGGTCTTGAAGAATAGTTGTAATTGCTCTCTAGGAAATGCTTGATCTCAGGGAAGTTGAATACCAGAACAAGAATGTTCTATATAGAAGAAACAACAACAGTTCTATTGAAATGATGTTCTTTGTTGTAGAATATTATTTTAAAATGTGTTAAATTTGTTTATGCTGTGAAACATTTATTTAATGATGCAAAGATGTGTTACATTCTTATTTTTCTTGGTTTTTTTTTATTTTAAAAGTTTTTTCCCATATCTATCACTGCTCCCCATCCTTCCCTCCTCCCAGTCTCTCCCAGTCCTCCCTCAGCCTCCTTCCATCTCCTCATCCATTCCCCAAGGAGGGCAACAAGTCCCATGGTGGGTCAGTTCATTCTGGTATATCCAGCTGAGGTAGGTCTAAGTCCTTCATCCCAGTATTAAGTTGGGTTAGATGTTCTTCTGTAGGGAATGGGCTCCAAGATGTCAGTTCATGCACCAGGAACATACTCTGAACCTACTGCAAGAGGCTCCAAAAACTGCCCATGCCATTTGACAGTCATCTACATTTGGGAGGTTTAGTTCCTTTCCCTGAAGGTTCTTCAGCTGTTATTTCAGAGTCAGTGAATTCCCAATTCTTTGAGTCAGGTATCTCTGTGGGTCTCCTCCTCATGATCTTGATCCCTTTGTTTATATACTCTCTCTTCTCTCTCTCTTCAGCTAAACTGGGAGCTCAACATGGTGCTTAGCAATGAATCTCTGCTTCTGCCTCTATCCATTGTTGAATGAAGGCTCTAAAATGACAATTAAGATGGTCATTTATTTGATTATAGTGTAAGTCCTGTTTAGGCACCCTCTCCACTATTGCTTGGAGTCCTAGCCAGGGACATCTTGTGGGTTCTTGGAGATTTCCTTGTCACCAGATTTCTTTCTAACCCCGCAGTGGCTCTCTCTATCAAAATTTCTTTTTCTTTCTCTCTGTTGCTCCTCTCACTCAATTTTGTTTGTTCAACTCTTCAAAACTGCGTTACTTTGCTGGTCTAAAACACCTGATTGGTCAAATAAAGGGCTGAATGGTCAATATCAAGGCAGGAGTAAGAATAGACAGTTGGAAAGCAGAGATAATAAATAGAAGATGAAAACAGAGAAAAGTAGAGAAGGATTGAGAAAAGAAGGAGGAGGCCATCAGGGGCTATCCACCCAGATACATAGCAAGACATGCAGTTAAAAAATAATAACAATGAAAGGTGCACAGAAATAGAGAAAGGTAAAAGCCCACTGTCAAAAAGTAGACAGAATAATTTAAGTTAGGAAAAGCTGGCTAGAAGCAAGCCAAGTTAAGGCTGGACATTCATAAGAAAAGATTAAATTCTGTGTGTATTTCTTTGGGAGCTATGTGGCAGGACCTTCAAAATACCTAAAAAGTAGAAGTTAGTCAACAGCAGTTCTTTATGTTTCTATTAAGAAAAAAAACAAAGGGATTTATAGTAGTAACTGAGTAACCATCCACTGCTCTCTTGTTCAAAAAATGCTAATAGAATATAGAGAAAGAACATGGGTTCCTTTAGGAGTTCTCTGTTTATATGTTTTTTAAAAAATATTTTTTAAATTTTACATAAATATATTAATGTGTGTCTATTTATGTGTGTTATATGTAATAATAGATCTTGGTGTGCTTACCATAGAACATATATACAAGTCAGAGGAAAACTTCCAACATAAGAAAATTTTGTATATCACTGTAGTTCATGTTATAACCACATAGAAAAATAGTAAACTTTCAAAAATATATGCAACTTGTTAATATTCAACAGAACAAAAACATCACAAAGTATTTATACAACCATGCATACAACATGTCCATTAGCAATGACAGTGTGACATTGCATTAGGTGTTTAGTTCCATAAGTCAGAAGTTAAAATAATCACTAGTGTTGTATTAGACACTGGGAAAACCGCTAATGGGGACCTTTAACAATGGAATGGGGATGGAGGCAATATGTCTCTAAGTCTCAACCAGTATACTGGTTTTATATTCCTGAATATTGTATCTTCATTACTTGCCTCTTCCTTGTGAAATACTAAATGTTTAGAAAAATTTATGAAACCGAGTAGAAATGGCACATTCCTGTAATCATAGCTCTCTGAAGAGGCATGAAGATCTGTTTGAATTCAAGGCCAATCTGGCCCACAGAGTGAGAAGTAGGATAGCCATGGGGCTAACAAAGAGAAACCCTGTGTTGAGAAACAACAAAGAAAGAAAGAAAGAAAGAAAGAAAGAAAGAAAGAAAGAAAGAAAGAAAGAAAGAAGGAAAGAAGGGGAAGGAGGGAGGGGAGAGGAGAGGGAAGGAAGGAGGGGTAGGGAAGGAGGGGGTGGAAGGGGGAGAGAGAAAAAGAAAGAAAAAAAGAAAGAAAGAAAGAAAGAGAGAGAGAGAAAGAAGGAAAAGAGAAAAGAAAAATTTCTGAAACCATAGACAGACAAGATTATTTTCCTGTTTGAGGTAAATCAAGGCAATCTTTGTTTTTATTTGCCTAATACACACTACTATAGACAGTTCATGAATGATCAAAGTGATTATAATTATTCCCCCAGGAACACAGTTATAAAGAGACTATTTATTCTTATTTTCTACTTTACTGTTGTGCTAAAATCAATATATTAAGCTTATTAATTCAACAACTAAATCTGAAATGTAGTTATAATTCTTAAAGATGCAAATGAGTATTTGGTGTATGTGGTTCCAATGAAAAAGTAAATCTGTCGCTAATATTTTGAGTTAACATGTTTATTTTGGAATTTCCTATACAGCACATTCCTTTAGACAGCTACAGATAAGTTTTTTTATGTGATCATATATTTGAAATTACATTCCCTAATTATGTTTGCTGATATGAGTTTTAGAATAGTAAAAGTAATAAAATTAGAAAACTTGGTTCGTGTTGATGATTTATGAGATGCTGTTTCCAGGATTCTGCACATCACTGAAATGTTCATTCATTTTTCCAGCCTTCCGTGAGAATTTGAAAAGAAGACATAAAAATAAAAGGTGATCCCTGCCCTTTCTGTCAGTACACAGCATGGGCTGTCATTTTCCACATTAATAGAATTTTGTGACTGAGTGACCCTGTTAATAAAGCTATGCATTTTCTGCCACATCATCAGTAACAATCTTCTAAATAAGAAAAGCTGGCATTAAAAACCCACGGATGACTTCACTCCATTTCCCTCTCTTTCACAAAAGTAAACAACTTTTATTACATTGTGATTCCGCCTCCACCATTGAAAATAAGAAAGTCATTCTCAGTGTTTAAAATTTAACCTGTTGAGAGAGATGGCAAAAATCAATGTAGGCATCCAGATCATTAACAATTCTTCTCTCTCTCTCTTTCTATCTGTGTGTGTGTGTGTCTATGTGTGTATGTGAGAGAGAAAGAGAGAGAGAGAGAGCAGAGACAGACAGACACACAGAGACAGAGACAGACAGAGACAGGAGAGACAGAGAGACAGGGACACATACATACATAAAGGGAGACATATTTTAGCAGGCAGAAAAATGTACCCTACTAAAAGTTACTTCATTTCCTAGTCAGAACTTTGAGCTCATGTCATGTATATCAGATTCTATTACACTGTTATGTGAGTCAATTCTGGCCCCATAATTTAGTATCAGATAGACTATCTCTTGATCAAAAAATGTTCCAAAGATAGAAGGACATGATTTGTCTCACAAGGGATTAGGCATCTCAGAAACTTGGCCTTTTCCATGACTTTGAATGCTTCCCTTTGGAGAGCCATTCCCAGGAGGAATGCTCAGTATGAACTTGCTCCCTGCTCTCCCACCATCACTGCTGGCTGGTCCTTATCACATGACTCCTGTGTGCTCTTGAATAACTTTCTACAAAAGCATTTTTCTCTCTTTTTTCTTTTAATTGGTCCATTCCACTAAAGGACTCTTATGTGAGTTTTTATAGCCTCCTTGTGTTAGTCTATCTCCAATTTCCTCTACTTTCATGAATCTCAATCTTTCATGCCTTCCATTCTTCTGCACAGAGCAATGGGAGACTCCATTTGACTTTTCAGGTAAAGACTCCAGCCTTCTCTCACTCTGACAATAACTGCTCTGATGTGTCCTGAAGTATGGATGGTGATTGACTGATCAGTCATGTCAGCCTAAAACAGAAAACATATGTACAGAAAAAACTCTGGTTTGCTCTCAAAGTTGGCTTCAGAAGGTTTTCCTTTTGGTTCTTTGAGTAAAGCTGTGTCCAAAGGTTAATTTACACACTGTTTTCACTTTATGAAACTGCAAGACAATACTGTGTTGGCTTGCTTAAGCTCCTAGAACAAAGTGTTGTGATTGCATATCTTAACCAGTAGAAACCTATTGTTGATGTTCTATAGGCCAGAAAGTTTGGAAGGGCTGGTTTTCTCTGAGTGCTTGATGGGAAGGATCTCTCTAGGCTTTTCTCTTTGGCTTATAAAGGGCCATTTTTTGTGTGTGTGTCATTTCACTCAATCTTCTTTCCATGCCCTTCTGTCCCTGTTTCTTACATAGACTGACCATTGCTTTTTTCTAAATCTTTGCTGTTGAATCTTTCACCTCCAGTGTGCTGAGAGACTGGGGCCTCTGGCAAGGTAATTTGAGTCAAACAAAAATACATAAGAAGATAGATATCCAGAGTTCAGAATAGGTGTCATTAGTCACTGATCCTGATGAACTTTTAGATTCTGTGGGGATTTGAATAAGAATGGCCCCCATAGGGTTGTACATTTGAATGTCTTCAGGTAGTAGTACTATCTGGGAAGAACTGAACCTTGTTGGAGGAAGTGTGTTACTCAGGGTAGACTTTGAGGTTTAAAGACCAAGTTAGGCCCAAAGCCTCTCTTTTCCTTCTGCCTGAAGATGTGAACGTAGATCTGTCAGCTACTTCTCTTGCATCATGTCCACCTGCTTCCCGCCATGTTCCTTGCCATAATGTCAATCGACTAAACCTCTGAAACTGTAAGTGATCCCCAATTAAATGCTTTCTTTTATAAGAGTTACTGTGGTCCTGGTGTCTCTCCACAGCAATAGAATAGTAACTAAGATAGACTTTATAACAACAGAAAATAAACTTGGTATTTATGCAACCCAGTCTGTGCCAGATTTAATGGTAGTTCTAAGAGACTGTCATGTCCTCCTATGTGTTAGCATTTATATTATTTTAAGTCCCATTCTACTGATATCATTTAAACTTGAAAAAGGTAAAGATCTCAACCCTCATCAATGTCATACTTTGAATTTCTAGGAATTACGATTTTGACATGTATATTTTGAGGAAGGACACAGTTCAATTGATAAAAAAAAAACCTTTACCTGAAGCACTCTTCCCTTATATTATGGTACACTTTTCAATAAACATTCCAGTGTTGAAAAATTTTTCAGTTTTCAACCCATTCCTAAGTTTTAAACACTTCATTCCTAAGGGTGCAGAAATAGGCGACAGCCACAGCTGACTATATCATGTGAAGCAGCAGCAAAGGCCTATTTGAGAAGCTATATCAACCATACCACTCATGACAGTTCTACGTTCATACATCAGAGTCTATTGCCAAGGGCAAACACTTTAATCCCTAATGCAGACACTGATGAATACATATTAGCAGAGTAGAGGAATGAATTTCATATGCATTGAGAAAGCTACCTTCTCTATGGACTCATACCTCAAACCAGCCTCACACTGTCAAGTCTGGGAAGAGCACTGTGATTTTTCTCTACTGTATTCCCCAGACAAAAAAAAAATGGCTGCTACAGTTTTCTACTAAAATAGCCCAGAAGCCATGACTCCTCATTACACATTGAGTTCCTCTTATGCCATATCATTTTCATTATCTATCACTCAAACTCAGTAATACCATATGAATCTTGAATGCTTGTTGAGATCAACACCAATGACAAGGGGGCAAACATGGGGGATACAATAAAATAATTCTTATCCTTTTGAAGTAGAGAGCACAAATATATGATTATTACAAAATAGAGTTGTAACATATGTGCAAAGGTACATTTTCATGGAGAGGAAGCAATCAGAAAAAAAAAAGATTACTAAATCAAAGAAACAGCTTGTTCAGTAACAATTTTAAAGAATTAAAAAATACCAGAATGAATTATTGACATATTCCTTTAACTATGACTCATTTAAACATCAGCCTTATAATTCCAACCCCCAACCATTTCTCCACACTCCAACATCATCACAGTGAATGCAGTGTCCTCAGATGCCCTGCCCTCTGGTCTCTACACCTTTCTTTTCTTTACTAATTTAAAGAAGAACATTACAAAACAGAGTATTGCATGTTTTTAGCTGGAAGCCCACTTATAATGCATGTAATTTTTTTTCTAAATAGTTAACAGTAGGTGACAGAATAAATTAGAAGGGAGGAAGATCCTACAAGCTTGTAGCACTTAATTCTAACGGAATGACTTTGTGGAGAAATTAACTTAGTTCTATTTTAATTTTAGAAAAATGAAGAAAGAACATGTTATTATAAAGGGTTTTACCATAACTTCTAGGTGCTAATTTCCTAAGCTTATAGGCTTTTCTTTGACTTCAATGAAATATGTTATAAATACTTGGAAAATGAAATTGGTATAGGGAATGAAAGGTCATGTACAGGGTAGAACAGCTAAAACTAAGGGCCATTTGAGTGGTGATATAGAAATCTACTATAGTAAAAGCTTCTTAAGATATATATATGTATATGAAAAATATATAAATTGGAATTAAAAAAAACTGGGGACAAAGCTTCCAAATGAAACTTCCAGTGCTGTGAATGTTGGCCAAGGGACACACAGTGGAAACTCCCAAACAGTTCAGGATGTTGCAATGGATAGGGTTAGTCTGCAAAACAAAACTGATGGTAAGGAACTATTGGTAAAGACAACACTGAGAAGAACACTAAACTTAGAGAAGTAGAGCTTGGGTCTACCTAGAGCCTTCACCCTTGCAGACTAGTTCATGGTACTTACATTTCCTCTGAATACTACCAGAAAAGACAGGTAACACCAATCCAGTTAAAGGATTCACAATCTCCAATGGTGACCTTTCTGCAAAATATACTGGGCAATAGTGAAGCAAGAGTTGTCAGAAAAGCAGATCACTGTATGATTAAAATTAAGGCTCACTTCATGAGATGGAACTCATTCTCAACACTGCCTCGGTGGCCAAGAACCCAAGATTAGATAGGCCATTGATCTAGGTGGAAAACTAAATACTACTGTTTTATTAAAGGAATATAGCAATAAAATTACCCCTAATGACTTTTTTTGTACCTCTAGACCAGTATCTTACTCAGCCAGTATCAGAGAAACTTCTTGATGGAGTATATGGGCTAATACAGAGGCCCACACTGAACAACTCAAAAACAGTGAGAAACCTTAACACACTCAGTTCTAATTGGAATGTAGCCTCTAAATTCGTCCAATCAGGGTTCAGGAAATTCTGTAGAAGAGGAGGCAGAAAGATTGTAGGAACCAGAGGAGATGGAGGACACTGAGAAAACGAGTCCTAAACACAACAGGATTAACACACATATGAACTCACAGAGACTGTGGCACTGACTGCAGAAACTGCACAGGACTGTGCCAGATGGGGTCCTGGGGCTGAGAAGAGAGCATGCCTCCATCACCAACTCAGAAGTTATTTCTGATTAATAAACACTCAAAAAACAAAGAACTAGTTTTTCCAACAGAGCCTCACTGAGTAAGTCTCACTTGATAGTGGACCTGAGGCCTAGTAGTAATGGCCAATACACAATGAGCTCAATGGCCTTTTGGGAGTGGGTTTTGTTTGTTTGTTTTGTTCTGTTTTGTCTCACAGTGCTTTATCTGGAAATCTGTTTTTCTTATAGAGTTTTTCTTATATATTATGGTTTCCAATTTTGCCTTTAGGAATTTTCCATTTGTGTGTGAATGTGTGTGTCTCATTGTTTGTGTTTCTTATCCTTTCTTGTGTTTCTTAGTTAGTACTATTCTGATTTATAAAAATAAATTTATTTTATATTATTTTATTATCATTTATCATTATCATCATTAGTAGTATGGCTGTTTGTATTCTACTGTTTTAGTGAGAGAGTGTTTCGATTTGTGTAGATTGGGACATAGTATGAATATGGGATAGACTTGGGAGAGGAAATCATTATCAGAATACATTGTATAAAATATAAATCTATTTTAATAAATAATTTTGACTAAGAGTAATACAAATTTCTAGCGATTCACAATTACTACTGATTCTTAGAAAACAAAATAAATTCCAAGCATACAATTGTTTACTAACTTCAGTTAAAATCTAAGTCACAGTAAGGTCATTAACTATTTTTCTGTAAAGAAGCAAAATACATCTTAATGGCATTTTAGAAATGTATTTGTTTAACTGTTTTTTTGTTATGGTAGATTTTGGGAGTTTGTTTGTTTTCTAAAGGTACATAATTTCTGATCTATTATAAACAGAACTTATTCAACTCAGCTGACCTAAGAAAAAGGAAGTGTGGAAATATAACCTCTATGGCAATTGTCTGTCAGGTCAGGAGTGAGCTTCAAGCAATGTTGTCTAAAAGCTGGATGCTCTGACCAGTGAGTCTATCTTCCTGCCCTCTTCATTTATTGAAAAAATTAATCTTCAAAAAGTAAATAAAACAAGCATGTGCATGAGTACATGTGCACGCACACGCATGCACACACACACACAGAGAGACAGAGACAGAGAGAGAGAGAGAAAGAGAGAGAGAGAGAGAGTGAGCTTTCAGTGATATAGTATGTCTCTGAATATTTCTTTGCTTTTGTTTGCTTGACATGTAACTACTACAGAATCACAGATTAGTTGGCCAAAAGTACCCAAGGAGACTGATCTACAGGTGTGATGGGACTAGGGAGTAATTATTAGTCAACTTACAGATTTCAGTAGAAGTTACATCTACATAACTGGAAAGCTCAAAGATAAAACCAAAGACACATGTTAAAGGCATGATGTCTGATATCAAAGGTTTGAAAACACTGAGGTTGCTAATACTGATTTCTTTCATTAAAATTCTCTCTTGCTGTGTGATTATGAATAGCTCCTCACTTGCCAGAAGCTGTGAGGCAGGATTTGAGCTGCCATGCTGTCCTACTACACCAGGTACAAACTTCCCTGTGAGTTTATTCTCCATAATTTTCTCCTCGTCCTCAGGAGAAGGTGTCACTCTTCATATCTCTATCCTCAAGGAAAGCAAACAATTATCAAGTCTAATAACTAGTAACAATATTTAAGATAATAAGTCTTAATCACTAAGCCAGGGAGTGTTCTGAGCACATCTCAATTATTTATTCTCATTCTTAAAATAGTACTATAGAGTAACCATAGTGATGCTAATTTTATAGTGCAGGAAACTAAAGCGCATGGGGAGTGAGATATATTGCTTAAGATCACAAACTGTGAATGGCAGAACCAAGAACCAAAACCAGATATATCCACCTGAAACTCCTGTGTTTGCTCATGCTTTACCCCCTGTCCCCATTCAGTGACTCCAGAACAGAGAAATAATGCTGTGTATGAAGATCTTAACAAAATGGTCCATGATAAAAATGAATGTTAAGTTATTCATAGGTAAAACTCAGTAGGAGGTATTAGAATGATAGCAGATGTATTTGATGAAAAATGAGAATTAACATGGAATATATTTTTCAGGTAATATAAAACTGGAGCATTTATGTGAAATAATACCCAGGTCTAAACTGAACAGAAAATATGCTTTTGAAAAATTTCCAAAGTGAATCTGATACCAAATGAACTAAAGCCTAGTAATGGCTAGAAAAGAATGTTGCTCTTGCATTTTTACATGTACTAATATTTAAATAGAAATTTCTTAATAAGGCTGGTGGTGTATTTTTCTCAGGGAGACACGAAAGAATGTTTATCCATCTATGATAAAGCATTGGTGACAGACCAAAGAAATTATTCCAGCCAAGTAAGTGACTTCACTGGCCTTACCCATGGAAGCATAGGTCACTCAAGGACAGGCATCACATGTCATGCTGTACTCTAGACATTTCCTCTACAACTTCCAGGCACATCAGCTGCCTAAAGAGTCTCCTCTACAGATGTTGTTATCCACATTTTCTGAGTTCTATGAGCTTTTTGTCTTACATGAGGCTTTTATCGTCTCTTGGGGAAAGAATGTTTTCATGGAAGGGACATGTTTACATAGCACATGGACTGTTTTCACTTACTATTTAGCAAATCGGTACACAGTTTTTAAGTAGGACAAGACCGTTCTTGGCCCTCCTATGCTTCTATGAAGAAACTAAGACGCTGAAAGTTCAATAGTGACCAAAATCAAGCTGAGATAGTGTCTCTAAGTCTCTCATACCAGGGAATATTGAATTTGTAGATTCTCATAGGTGTGTACAAAGCAATTCTAGAAAAGTGAGAAACTGACAAACAATGAGAAAATGAAAAAAAAAAAAAAACTTCTGAGCATGTGAGGCTTTTCCAAGAGTGGAAAAAGCCATCTGATTACTTTGTCTGGGCTTTTTGTCAGGCTATGCCAAAAATTGGACAAAGGCTAAAGTAATTGATAAAAGGTTGGTTATCTCTCTGGGCTACCTTGGTCTGAGCCACTGGGGGGCTCACACACTCTATGTATAACACCCCTGGACCCTGTTATGTACATATACTTCCTATGCAGTAAGAACCGATTGGAGCTACTCTCTGTCCATATTCTACACTTACATTGTCAACTGTTGACAATGACTGTCTGCCAGCTGTTACTTGTGACTGCTGTTACTACATCTGACCTTGCAGTTGTCTCAAGAACTGTTAATTATTCTGAGCTCTCTTGGTTCTCATTGCTACCAAAATGTAGATGCATCTATTCTTTTTTTCTGAATATTTTTCTTTCTTTCTTATCATGAATAAAGTCTCATTTCTTATCCATGCATCCCCTTGTTCAAACTTCCTTTCCCCTCTCTCCCCTTCCAGTCATTCTCTCTTCTTCCCATCTCCTTCTGTCCTCCCCAGCAAGGGCAGGAGTTCCCAAGGTCCCAAGGTGGCTTAGTTCAGCATCCACTCCAGGCCAATCTGCTTTCCCCACCCCAACATCAAGCCTGGGTCAGGTGTTCCTCTGGAGGGAATGGGCGCCAAGATGCTTCAGATCCCAAGCTAATAAGTGGTTGTGGTTTGCAGCTTGGGTATGCTTTGCTTTTTGTTTAAAATCCATTAATGGGTGAGTATATAATCTGTTTGTCTTTCTGGGTTTGTGATACTTCACTCAGGAAGATATTCTCCAGATCCATTTGCCTTCAAATTTTAGGATATTATTGTTTCTTACTGCTGAGTAGTACTCCATTGTATAGATGTACCATAGTTTGTTGATTCATTCTTCAGTTGAGGGGTATCTAGGTTGTTTCCAGGTTCATGCTATTACAAATAATGCTTCTATGAACATAGTTGAGCTGATGCTTTTAGAGTGTGAATGTGCATCTTTAGGGCACATGCCCAATAGTGGTATTGCTGGATCCTTGGAGAGAGTGATTCCCAGTTTTCTGAAAAACCACCATACTGCATTCCAGAGTGGCTGAACAAGCTTACACGCCCACCAGCAAAGGAGGAGTGTTCCCCTTGATCTGCAACCTCTTCAGCATAGGCTGTCATCTGTGTCTTTAATCTTAGCCAATCTGACTGTGTAAGATGGTATCTCAAATTTTATTTGATTTGAGATGCATCTATTCTTATTTAACTCATTGTCTATGGATATTCTGAGGGTCTCTCTTGCTTGCTAGAAGCCATTAGTAAGTCTGTTATTACTAGTTGTATTAGAAGGAAGCATATATTAAAAAGCAATAGTACATAGCCTGTTTCTCAACTTTTAAGAGGTGGCCAAACTACCATCACTGGTCTGCTCGTCAGAGCTTTTATTTATCATGTCTGCTTGGCTGTCTCCTATCCAGTCATCTCCTATTGAGCAGGATTCTCTACTTTTCATCCATAATGGTCCTACTCTGATTCAGACCCACCACATTCTTTCTCTATATCCTTATTTTAGTCACCTCTTTCCATGACCTTCTTTTCTTGACATGCCCATATACATGACCTTAAGATCACTTGAATTATTATTTTTCAGTTTCTCTCATACACCATTTATCTTCTAACATATAATTTAGCATCTTGTGAGCCGCAATAAACACGCTAATGTTTTAGTTATTGGAAGTCTCCAACATTCTTTTTCATAGTATAGCAGCCAAAGTTTCTTCACTTCTACTAAGTAAAAATCTAGATTTCTATTCCTAGAGCTCTCATCAAGAGGGAATTTAACTTTGTTCCTAGGAAATCATTTCCTGAACATTAAAAGCCCTTATCCACTGGAACAAGTGCAATTTGGATTCAGCACACTGAAGAGCTTTGCTAATGATATGGCTTGATGGATACAGTCTTTGCTGAAGGCCATGCTTATGTTACATGATATCTTAAAAGCTATTTTCTATTTCAAGAATTATTCTGTGTTCTGCTGCTTTAAACAAAACAGAACAAAAGGTGTTTTGTTTTCCCTGCAACAAAAATGCAATTGACAGCCCTTCCAGGGCTACAATGTTTCCCTAAGTTAATGATGAGTCTTGATAAAGCAGAGAGAGTATTCCCAGAAAACACAATTTTGCTTTTTGTACATACCTTTGAGGATCAACAGGGCATCATCTGAAGACCTAAGAACATGAACACGTTTTAGAAAAAGCATCTCTAAAGTATTATTTCCTTTCATTTTCTTCTCTTTGACAAATAAAACCTGAGCTCCATATATCAAAAGATGCTGGAAAACTTATACTCTTTTTATCCATCTCAGTGTCACTGGAAACTAAAGTAGTTTTTTTTTGTTTTTTTTTTTTACATACCAAGTTCCAAATAAATATTCACTAGATGTCTGAGTAAATAACTCTTTGTTTTCCACCTGCCCAACTAGGCAAATCTGGGCCCTCAGATTAACCTAAAAGTGCACAAGAAGCCTTTTTCTATAAACAGGAGATGTTGACAAATTCATGGCAGTTTGTCACCAAAGCTATCAGATGTTTCCTGTCTTTTCTTTGAAATAACCTGGAGTGCTGAGAACTATCTGTCCATATACTAGATAGCTCTCCTCAGAAATCAACAAGATCTGGTGAGGGTTTATGGTTAGGATTAATTTTTTTCCTTTAGCTAGTTGGAAAATGAAGAAGATTTGTTTATTTAAATACCTGGAGCTGAGGAAATAGCTCAGCAGTTAAGAGTGCTAGTCATGAAAACTAGAATTTGCATACCTGCACCCATAGGACAAGCTGGACCTCAATTAAAATTATATTAGATATAGGAGGGTTTCTGGGGCTTGTTGGTGTGCAGTATAACTGAGATGGCACAAACCTTAAAAAGAAATGTGTGACACAAATTTCAGTTATATTAAAAGAAACTCAGAGCCAGATATTGGGGTAAGGCTAAAATATCAGAGAGAGGGAACACCACAGTCAAATCTCACCCAGCTGTCTTCCTGCTTCCTCAGCCTTGCCCCTGATCACCTTTAATTGCTGCTGTTTTCCTAAGCCTGCCTTAAATACCCTTCTCTCCATCTGTATCCCATCCAGGTTAGGAGGATTTAAGGCGGGAGCTACTCTATTTGGTAGTCAGCCTTGAACACACAAAATCACAGAATGATCTCTGTCTTTGGAGTTATGGGATTAAAGGTATAGGTCAGCACTCCTGGCTTTCCCTGTGCCGGGATTAAAGCTGTGTGCTATTGAACCCAGTTGTTTGACCTTGTACTCAAAGATCCAGAACTCCCAGAGCTATCTCTGCCTAATGTGTGACTGTGGTTGATCTCTTGACACTCCAGGTTTTATTAAATATGTAACATACCACTACTGAAATGGGAGAAGAGTGATAGAGGAGGACACCCAACACTCTTTCTGATATCTACTTGTATGAGAAGCAAGTGAACCTACACACACATGTATGTAAGCATGCACACCGAATAACACACGCATATACAAGCTGTTAGCTTATTTATTAATTAATATTTACATGGACTATCAGTGATATGAATGTCTTTATGCTTTACAGAGCATGAAGTTGAATTCTCTGATTTGTGGGGCCAAGTACTCACTGTGTTGAGAAAATATTTCATAGTATAGTTTTTGTGCTTTCTCTAAAGAAACAACCAAGCCTATGTATCAAGAGCCTTTTCATGACAAAGTGTCCACCAATAGCAACTAAAAGAGAAAAGGTTTATGTTGCTACATGGTTTCAGAGGTGTCTGTCCATGGTAGGCTGACTCCACTCCCTTAGATCATGGTGGCAGAAGTTGTTCATGGCACAATAGCCTAGAAGTAAATATATAGAGGATGGGGCAAGGCAAAGATCCACTCTTCCCAAGCATGTTCTCAGCTACCATTTCCTCCAATGAGGCCCTAACTCTGAGACTTAACACCTCTCAATTATATAGTCAGTAAATACAAAATTCAGCAATAGATCAAACCATCAATTAACCAGAATCCTCATGACCTAACATTGTCAGTAACTCCCCTATAGACACACCTAGACATATAATTTACCAATCCCTTAGGAATCCCACAGTATAAATTGACAACCAACATTTAACATACCAGCCTGCAATCAGCTTCTATAAAATCCTGTGTGTGGGAGGAATATGCTCTAAAGAAAATAAAAATAAGAAATTAATACATATTAAATGTACAAAGATAGAGGATCATAGTTAAATCTCAAACTTTATTACATATGCTCAGATGCTCTTATTCTGGACACATTCTAAGCCATCTGGATGCTGGATTCAAAGATAGTGTCCTTTGTCAGCCAGTACTCCTTTTGTTAGCTGAGGCAGTTATCATCCTATTCACTTCCTCAAGCAGAATTGACTTAGGTCTTCATCAAACACTTCACCTGAACATATATTATCTTCATGACTGTGATCAAGGGAAAATCAAAAACATTTAAGCTTAGGCTCTCACCTCAAAAGGATTGCCATTGAGTAATTAAGAGTCAAAATAAGACTTTATTCATAATAAAAAAAAAAGAAAAAAGAGAAAAAAGTATAATCTTTATAGGTGGACTTTGTCATTTTCAGATTGAATGTTCATTTCAGCAGTTACTGTGTTAAAAGCTTATGTAACAGAGCAACTGAAAATTTTGCAGAGTGGTTCTGTGTAGTGTGGTACTGTCTAGAAAATGTGTTGGGGTAAGATTAGGAGAGGAACATTGTTGCTCATGATATAGCCTCTTACTATCAACATAGAGTTGGAAATCCTGCAGTATCCACTCATGTATTCCTCCTTCATCAGTCAGTCAGTCAAAAGGTTTGTGAATAAGGTTTTGTGTCATGTCCTTTCAGAACATAAAGGGTTGATCTTTTTTCCTATTATTAAGCTGATTCAATGAGTTCTCAGTTCATTCCTTCATTTCAAACATAAAGGTGTTCCTTGTGTTCAAATACTGAATATAGTTAATACTCTAGAACATATTAGTTTATAAAAAATAAAATAAAATTCCTATTTTTAATATGTATAAGAATATAGATCTTTCCTTTCTATGTTTTGCTTTTGAAAGTTTAGCATTATTTTCTTCTGTACAGAAAAGTGTACATAGTTAATAATATATAACTTGATAACTATGGAAATTAGTATCTACCCATGAAACCAAACCTACCTATTCTGAATAAATTTTTGCTGACTTTTTTCTGCTTTATCTGATTTTTTAAATGTAATAAAATTATAGTACAATATCTATTTTGTTATCAGTTTATTTTGTTTATTCTTTTACACTTTCATACATGTATTTAATATCCTGATGACATACATCCCCCACTACTTCCATATCCCTCTGGCTGTCACTGAATTCCTTCTTATCAACTGTTTTTCATCTTCTAGGTCTGTAGTATTGTGTAAGCTCAATTTACTTAGGGTTCATGAGTGTGTGTCGGGAGAGGGTATTAGGTTTATCATAGCAAACTAACAATTTGCTATATCATGGAAGAAATCACTTCCCCCATACCTGATATCCTGTAGTTGACAGTAGGTCTTCAGGCAGGGACTGGGTCTCCCAAGATTATCCTGTATTCACTGTAAAATGTTTAAGGACCTAATCTTATACAGGTCTTGTGCTCATAAGCACTGCAAAGTGAATTTGTTATTCCAATGGCTGTGTCATGTCTAAGAACAGACTCAGTGTGTTTCCTCATCCTCTGACTTTGGCATTCTTTTAACCTCTTTTCTGAAATGTTTCTTAAGCTTCAGAGGGTTTTATATAAATGTCCTAAATTGGTCTGAACATGTGACAGTCATTTGTTCTCAGCATTGTAGCAATTATGGATCTCTGCATCTGCCCAATGCAAAAGGAAGCTTCTCTGACCAAAGCCAAGAACAGAACTAATGTATGCATATAGATATAAGTATTTAGAATACAATTTGACAACTCATTCATTTTTTGCAAGTGATTATAATAGAATTTCAGATTTCAGTATATGTTACTATAGTAACTATGCTATGAAGTAAGTAGGTTTCCAGGACTCATTTTTTTTGCAACTGAACTTTTTTCCTTTGGATTAATACTTCTATGCTCTCCTTTTTCCAAATTTCTATTATAATAGAAAATACTACATACCTACTCAAGTTCCTGACTGTGATTTAATGAGAAAATTAAGTGGAAACAAAATGTCAAAAACAGAAGCAAAATTTGCTAAGCTTTGAATATTTGCCAGGACTGTTTGGTTTTCTTAACTATTGATCTCTTTCAATAATTTAGTGACACAATCAACACAATTATTTATTGTTATATAGTTTTATCATTAAAGTTGGGTTCTCTAAACTTAAATATACAATCTCAAAAAACTTGCTGGGCAAGAGACAAAACATGTGAACAAATATTTTTTGCTTGTAGACTTGTACGCAGATGTAACATGAAAAAGTCAAGGTCATAATTGTCTGAGTAAAATGGTGTGAAGAAAAAGTAAAACTCTAATAATCCATGCTTATTTTATTTGTGTTATCACCAGTAATACAGAAGTAAATAATATAGAGGATAGGTAAAGGAAGAGGAAGATAACCAATGGAATAATTCTACCCAGAGTAATCTTGAGTCAGTCAAGTACAGATGATAAGGTGGTAGTTGGTGATGGGGCCATTGTTAGGGGAAGAGCTTTGCAAAAAATATACATAAAAATATCACTCATGAAAATACTATCCATTCTATGAGCACACACGCTCTCTATTACAGAAATTCCATAAATTACTGAGGAATGGATTATTAAGAAATTCTACAGTGAAATTAACTCACAGATACAGAACTAGACAAATTCAGTCACAGAGTCCTTGGAAGGCTGAGGATGCTGAGTCCTTGAAAGGCTGATGATCCAGCAGATGTAGATTCATGCTGTCTGTCCCAGTCCTTACCATCCAGGTGTTCAGGAGAGAAAAAGGATTGCATAAGTGTCCTAGATCTTAACCCACCCCAAGACCATGCCCTAGGGGCTAATACCCAAAGGTCATAGGTGGAAACATAAGTAAGTATTCCCCAGATTCTACACTAGCCCTATGCTCTATGGGCTTGAATATTGAGGCCAAGGAGGAAGGATACATATTTTCCACTCCATCTCCTCCTTTTGTCTAAATAAGAAAATTCTAAACCTAACATAAAACTATATATAATAAGAATCATTATCAAATATTGTCTAGGAGGAATAAAAGGTAATAACAAACAAAATGGAACTACAACCAACAGGGACATCAAGCAAGAGACACATTAGATATTTAGAATATAGGTAAATGATAAGATATAGAGATTTTTCCTGAAGAATCTAATTGTAGTGCCTAATCTGCTCTTAGCTAAGACATGAGATTGTAACTGTAACTATCTAGCCCCATCAAAGATTTAAAAAGGGAAATAATATTATTATCTGAGAAAACAGGAAGTGCAAACAAGAAGCTTCTGAGAAATTCAAGACATGACAGAGGCATCTGGATACCTGGATAATCATCCAATATTTCTGGACAATTCTGGGGCATCCATTTATGGCTAAGGCCTGCACTATCTGACAGACCATTTTCAGAAGCAGGATAATTTGAAAAAGCATATTACCCTGTCTTGACAAGGTTCAGTAGTCACTTCTCTTTCTGATCTGATCATGCGGATTGGACAGTGCTTACTGTCAGCAGTCAAGGTAAGAGCATTTCTTTACCCAACAGGCCATTATAGCCAAGAAGAAGACAAATTACATAAGGAGTGTCCTCCATGCCCAACATCCTCTCAAGAGTAGATCAGTGCTGCCAGCACCAATCATGTCTCATGTCAATAGAATTATAAGTAACTAAAGCAATTAAATGTCATATTCTCTAGGTCTATGAAGTATTTGAAGATATCCTATCCATGTGACATATGTTATTGTATATCCAGAAAAACTATGTAACATGACTATAAATATGGAAAGCATGGGTGACTATTTACCTTTAATTCTAATCAACTTAAATAACTTATATTGTGAGCTTAACCTAATAACGGCTGAGCCATCTCTCCAGCCCTTAAAAAAATTTAAAAAAAGGTTCACAAAAAATAAATAATCTCTAAACAGATGTACAGCATATTGACAATGTACTTGAGTACAAATATCAGATATTTATCAGTAGTAAAAATGAATAGTACGTTATGGCAGCAATATCCTTGATCTGTATCAATACACAAAATATCATAAGAGGGAGAACATATATATAGTATGACAAATGTAATTTTACATTTGTATCAATATACAAAATATTTTAAACATAAGTAGGAGCATATGTACAATATGACAAATATATATTTGAATTTGTATCAACATATGAATTATCTTAAACAGAAATAGAAAAATAACTTACATTTCTATCATTATACAAGAATCCATGCCAGGGCAAATTATCTCAAGCTGATATTTTGCTTAATTAGTTTACAAGTAAAAATATGAATTGGTTTATGATTCACATCTGAGACTAGAAGAATAATAATCTGGGCATTCTATTGCTTTCCAAGATCACAACTTCATAGATTAACTGCTACATTAGCCACATATGGCCTCAGCCTTCCTCTCTATTCTTCTGGTCCTACATATTCTACCCATCTTGTGCTTTGTTTTACCTGAGATAGGGTTCCAATCCCTTGAAATTGAACATTTACCTCCTGAAGAGGGCAATTCAGGTGCCATGATTGTGATGTACTTATAGGCACATCTTTACTCAGTATGCCTTCAATTACAATGTTATTTATTCAAGCCCTTAGCTTTGATATTTGTTCATTTATAGAAGTCTGCTAGAATATTCATTTCATAATTTGTCTATAAATTTTTATTTATCTTTCAAGGCCATTTTATCATCCAGTGCAGTATGGTTTTAGACCCTGGATCATCTAAATTGTTCTGAGTAGGAGTTCTCTCCACAGTGACTGGAAATGACTGGATCACATTGGATTTTGATGCCTTGCAGAGGCTCTTCAAAGTATTTCCCAATGTTACCTTGTATGTCTTTTGTTGATCTGCATTCATTGGTCCGAGGTTGGCCTTTGCTGCATCTTTTGCATAATCCCAAAGGTTGGAACCTTCTATTTGGGTCATTGCTAGAAGAAACAGGAATGCTCTATGTAGAATATTTTCTTATGTGGCCTGGTTTGCCACAATGAAAACATTTGCCACCCTTGATTTTTTTTATGACTTTAGAAATTGCCTCTCCTACCCAAGCCTTATCACTATAGTTAAGAGATCCAATATTTATCGTGTATTAGATCCATTATTCTAGGGATAATAATGTAACCTTTAAGGGCATAAGTAACTTTTTGCATGGTGAATGAGCATTATCAAAAGCCAAAGATTTAATTAGAACTTGTCTAAGTTCTGGATCTCATATCTCTGTTTACTACTTCAATCAATCTTTGCAGAAAGTCAGTTTAAGATTCTTTTGAATCTTGCATGGCCTAGTATTTAGCTCAGTTGCAAATCATTTTATTTATTTAAGTTTTTTTAAATTTTACTTACCAACCACAGTTCCCCTTTCCTCCCCCCCTCCTACTAGCCCTGAGCTCCTCCCCACCCTACCCCTCATCCACTTCTCAGAAAGGGTAAGGACTCCCATAGGGAGTCAATATAGTCTGCATATCAAGTTAAGGCAGGACTAAACCCATCAACCAGATGAAGGCTGAGCAAGGTTGACTATAGAATGTGCTGCTAGGAAGCAAACAAGATTAAACTCTAAGTAACTTTGTTTTGGGGAAGCAGGGAGAGAAGAATCTAAGTAATGGATCATTCAAATCAAATACCACAAAAAAGCAAGAGGTTAGGAACAGGAAGAGTTGAGGGGTGGAGTCCTCCAGGAGATTTATGCTAGAAACAACCACTTGCTGGCCAAACTGTTAGTATCCTCATCATTAATGATTTAGTGTGGTGAATGGTGATCCCAGTTAGCAGCCGCAACTCCATTTTGTCCCAGTCTGCCATGCTACCCTGAGCGGCTACCCTCAATTTCCTCAAGCTAGCCACAGACCCACAAACGCCTTGCACAGATATAAACCACAAATGTCCTACCGTCCTTTTGATTGGTTGGCCCAGAGCCTGTTCAAACCACCAAACCACAGAAGTTCCTGATAGGATGAAAGTGTATCATGGTGGAATTCCCCAACTGCTTCTCCCCCATATTACATTATGATTGGATCGAGCTGTCTCTATGCTCTTCTCCTTTAAAACTAGCTGCTTTCCTGAACTCTCTTGCCTCCCTGATATCATTTTATTTTCTAATTAAATTTTTTGCTTGGTCAAACCTGGTCTTTTATGGTGAATTATTCCCGGATTCTTGGACTCTAACAGTGAATACAGACAAAGATGAAGGGATTCTGCTGTATTAGAACAATGATGGAATGTGTTGGTAATGTTTTCTTTCTTCTCAGCAATTTCCACCACACATCTCTGTCCATCTCTACACAGCCATCTACAATATTTCAACATAATAGGAATTAGTTATTTCTGTCTCACTAAATTTTTCTTGTGTTTGGAGAACCACTCATTCTGACACTGACTAGGAAGAAGGCTCTATTTCTCATTGGAAGGAAATGGATATTCTTCTATTGTTCTTGTGGCTCTCAGAACTCTGCAAACTATGTTTCAACATGCAAAAGACTGAACACTGAATTATCACTTTTTAAACTTTTGCATAGGAAAAGTCATGTTGTCTTTCTTCTACTACAGCAAAATCTAAAGCAGAAAAATTTGAATCTCCTTGAGACTTTGGTAGAATACCTAATCTAATCTCATTGCATAGGTAGAGTAAAAAATGAACCTTATAAGCACAATATAGATACAGACATGAAAAAATTATATTTTACATAAACATATATGTAAAGAATTTACACCTTAATAACCAATTGTTTTGTTTGATTAGAAATGTCTGCAGCTTTAGGGGAAAATAATAAAATAAACAACATTTTTTCAAAATGTATTATATTCAGATTTTTCTGACAATTTTATTTATAATTACTAAAAATTGTAATGAAAAATAATATACATCAATAAAGAAACAAATGATCTGATATATAGATGCACAATACAACTCTTCCAGAAAGAGAAAAGAATAAACTGTCGATGCATAGAAAATATAATTTGATTTTTAAAAAAATGTTTCTGAGGGACAGAAGACAGAAAAGGGTATATATGTTCTGCTTTTCCTATTCCATTTTATAATATCCTTGAAAATGCACACTAATGGTTACCGATTAAGAGTAGATCAGTTTCCATGGGAATGGGCTTTCGAAGAGGTAAGTTGTCTTAGACAGGGATGCAAGTGAAATATTGCCAGAGGGAGTGAAAAAATTATGGCTCCAACTGACATACTTGATATCTAGATTTGGATGATGGTCTTGCTATTATGTGTATTCTTAAATACATAGTTTACCTATGCTTTACATATGTAAATTATAACTTGGTAAATCTGTTAAAAAAAAAAAAAAACAGAGTCACATGCTTTCCTGAGACAGAGAAGTTACGAAAAGCCCCAGGGACCAAATTCCTGAAGCCAGATGGCTTTATGCTTTCTTCCAAACTACTTTGTCCTAGTATTCCTTTCCCTCCAAGCAGATATTATGGCTTTAGAAAAGGCATTTCTATCCAGCCTACACATTTAATTCTAAGAGCATCTCTGAAAGCCTTGTTAAAAATCTTTCTCTGGAATTGTATATGAAAACACAGGACAGAAAAGAGAAACTCCACTCTGATTGATGAAACTGTTTCTCAATGCCAAGTCCTAATGGTCATTTGGCAACATGACAAGTGACTAAGCAGAGGAGACCAAGATAGAGCCAAATGGCTTAAATCTGAAAGTCAGCACTTCCATGTAGCAGCTATGTGGCCTTGAGAAAGTGGTCCTTAGTTGAATGATGACAGAACCATATCATAGGCTGTTGGGATAATGAAATGAATACATCTGAACCATGCTCAGCCCTACAGTGCTAGACAGTAAGCTCTGTATAAGCATTTGCTAAATAAGTTAAATATTATAAAGGTATCTATTCTAATCAAAATAAATGCTGATGGGGATATCAAAAGGAAAGTCTATTCAGAAATCTCTATATAAAATGACAAGTATGTGAAAATATGTACAGTTTGAAGTCCTTACAATAATCAAACATTTGATTACTTCAAATCTGATATGTAGAATACTTAGGTTCATATTCTGAAAAAAAAAAACACAATATAGGAAGCTCTGGGAGCAGGTATATTTGGATGAACATAGCCATTAATAAGCAACTGGACTAAAATAAGAAGACCAAATAAAAGTTGTTCATTAAACAATGACTGTTATGACTGCCTGGTGTACCTGCCCTTAGCAGTGCAGTGCTCAAAGGAAACCCAGTGTTGGCTCATACTATGACTTTTTTTTCATCTGAAAAGATTAAGGGAAAAGACACTCACACACCCTCTTGAGGATTTCTTTCTTTATTCTTTTTCTATAGTTTTCATTATATGTTTTATGTTCTTTCTCTTGTCTCTATGCAGAAATGTCCCTTCTTTTCCTCTTGATGCTTCCTTCTAATTCTCTCAATTTTGACAGTTTTTTTAAATTCATTTTGACTCTCTTTAATCTTTTCCTAACAGCCTAAATACTCCAGCAAAATCTTTCAGTCAATATAAAAATTACAATGTGGTTAACTTCTGCTTTTCAAGGGAATGATTACAATATATACAAGTAAAAATCAGCATCTTTTTCATATCTTTTACATGAGTAAACATTTTATATATTACAGGTGAAAAACAAAGTATCCCAAGAACCTGTATACATTCATACCAAAGCGACCTGTTATAGATTAACAGAGTATAAGTAAGCAAAGTATTTTTCTCAGCTATATCTTTTACTGGCAGGCTGAATTTTGCATTTATAAAGAAAGGACCAATCACTTTATTACTTACCTCAAAAGGTAATCTTATAAGAAATCTTAAAAGTATCATGAATCTAAACTTTTATATATGAAAAAGAATCAGTCAACTCTACTTCAAATCTTTAGGGTGCATACCCACTCATCAATATTGTTTTATATCAGAGATTGAGGACAGAAATGGATGTAAAAAATTAATCATCACCTTTTGTCATCAACCAGTCCTAGCAAAGAAGAAACACCAGCTAATGATAATTGGCTTTATCCTGCTTTGTCCTTGCTCCCCAACCTTGAGTTTCTCATTCAACTATGTGCCTTTCTAAAACTTTAGATTATTATTTTTAGAAATTTCACCTCAAAACTATTTGACAAAACATCTTAGTCTAACTTTAAGCTATTTTCAAAGATTTGTTTCAGCAATGATGTACTCCTGTCCTTCATCTACTCAAGAGTACTAGATAGACAGCCAAACAAATACATCCTAGGTCAGAGAGACAGAATGTATCCCTTCTACAGAAAAATTAAAAAGGTGTCAACTCAAATGGAAGCACATCTAGGGACAGTTCAGTGTCTACTAAACTTTAGTTTCCACAAGTGCTAGCGACAAAAGAGAAATCCACTGTCCACACAGAATAGCTTATGCTGATATTTTTGCATGTCAACTTGAGTGTTATCTGGCAAATACTTTTCTTAGCTATGTCTGGGAGGATGATCCAGCAGAGATATTAGAATGAGTGGTTGATTTTTCTTAATGTGGGTAGATACTATCAGATTGACTGGAGTTCATATAAAACAAAAAAAGATAAATTGTCTATTTTCTTAGAGATGGGACATCAATTTCTAAAAATTAGAACTCTGAATTTTACAAAATCTGGACTGTGGAATTTGGAACAACAGATCTCCAGGGTTTTTTTTTTTGGGGGGGGGGGGGCTTTGACCCTGAAGAGATAATTAGCTTTTCTAAATCAGAAAATTTAAGACTTGTCCTGACCTATAATATCAGTTTCCTTTTTAAAACCTGCTGTGAGGCTTGCCAGCCTTCATAATCATATAAAGATCCCACTTAAATCATATACCTGTGTATCTACTACTTATTCATCCCTCCATCTTCCCCTCTTACAGATTTTTTTTCTCTTTGAGAAAACGAAGCTTCAACCAACTTTTCCAAATCTTTAGCTGCCTTCAAAAGGAATCGATATTTAACCATTGATACCCATTTAACTAAAACCTGTATGGTAAAAGAGAAAGCAAATCAGACAGTTGAAAAGAAACTAGATATGATGCAAGAAACAGGACAAAATTCTTTCAAAATATAATAACTTTTTAGTAGGAGAAGGATACTTGTGCAAACAGGACCAATTAGATGGGGTAGTTATTTGAATTTTAAAATTTAACTGCTGCCTTAGGCCAGGTACCTAGATGCAAAGCCTGATGGGATATTTTTGTTTAAGCCATAGATTCACAAATGATATTCAGGATAGTAGAAAAACCCAGTGTAAGGCAGGACAAGAAACCTCTGAAAGACTCCTTTCTCAAGGGAGAGGCATCATTCAGTCTGGTTTCATTGGGAAAAATATGACAGTACATATTGCACCATTGTATGAACCTCTTGTTAAATTAAGAATTTAGCCATTTAATACCATATTGTCACTATCTTAATTCTAAGCCTCCGTGGATCAGCACATAGATACTTAAGAGTGGCAGCTTATGGTTGATACATAACAATTCTTGGGATATGAGAATACTGTTATATTTCAGATCACAACCCCAGCACTCGCTGCTCATACACATGTCACCTGCATGTGACTTTCTCATTCATATTCTCCATTCAGATTTGTCTTCTTCTAACATCTCTTCATAGTCAAGTTTTCCTTCTAGCTCAAAGAAAAAACATTATATAAATAATGATCTTTTGAAATATTGTGAGTCATTTTGGCTAATTTAGCTGTTGCCAACTTTAAATAAATAATAGAATTGCTTGCACTAAATCTCTGAGTGCTCTGATAAATATATGCCAACTCCTTGGCTAGCACCTGGCATCTGTCTCTTTCCACTTCTATTTTTATGGTTTGGGTTACATAACTGAAGAACTTTCATTTAAACTTCCTTTTACTTTCATTGTATTAATAGTTGTGCTATAAAAACGATGAGAGGAGAATTATCAAAGAAATTATACAAGAAAAAAATTCCAGCCGTGAAAGGCATCTATAACTTTAGACTAAAAGTGCCCACTGAGTGCTGAGTGAAATGAATTAAAACAGAGTCAGAGAAAGGCACATCATGAAATCTTAGAACACCAGGGAAAAGAAAGACACCAAAGGCTTCAGGTAGAAATCCAAGGCTATTTTTGTAAGCTTCTGACACTATTTAACTTAAACTAGAAGTCATAACAGCTATAATACAATATACACACTTCCAGGAAATCTTACATTCCACAAAATTAATCACTAAAAATCATAGTTTCATAGGGAAAATTATCTCTGAGGAAGACTGTCTAAAACCTAGAAATATTCTGTTTTTCATCTTCGGTTATATAATTTATTAATCAAAATACTACAATCCCAATAACACGTCTGAGAAAAATCAACACAGATTTTTCTTAAAGCTAGTTTGGGACAATAGAACAGTAAGGCATGTAATTAACAGGAGGTCCAGCTAAGAACAAAATCCAGAATGTTTATTCTTATAGTATAACATACCAAGTCATGAAAGAGGTGGTATGATGTTTCGTACAAAGTCACAGAATTTGGATGGAAAGTGACTTCTACACACCTTGTCTTATTCTCCAGTCCACTGAGAACTTGGTATCCTGGAAGTCTATGAACACTTTTTGTGATTGACATCAGACATACACACTTACACACACACACACACACACACACACACACACATACACACACACACATACACACACACACAAATATACATACACAACATGCATGCACACTTTTAAATTGGGAATTCTAATCTTGCTTTCTTCATGTATCTAAAACTAGTTGCTTTACATAAGTCACCTATGACTTCTCAGTACAGGAGAAAATGAAAGCAACCAAATGATGGGTTGGAGCTTAAGAAAGCTGAGCACAAAGTAAATATATGTGTAGCAATCTTATTTACATTATCACCCTTGATAAGTCATGCTTATGATTTTTATCTTCTTCATAGTTATTGTTAACTTATCAGCATTTTAAATTCATTTTATTGTTTTTCTTGATAAATACAAAATAAATAAATAAATAAAAAGATTGCTTATGAACTAGTCCTCTTTTCCTCTCTCTCAAGTGTTTTTATCAGCCCAGGTGATTTTGCTCCCTTGCAGCCACAGAAGTCTTTAATTAGTCTGAGTTTTGAGACAAGGTCTTATTTCTTGCCCAGGCTGCCATCTATCTTTAAGGCCTCCTGCTTCATCACAGGTGTGTGATGCCACGCCTGTCTCAGATGTTTCTCATGGATGTTAGTGGACTTTAGAAGCAGATAGGGTAGATGATATTGTATCTTCTGGATGGATCTGAGAGCTCATACAAACGTTACCGGAGTGGAGACAGAGTAGGATAGGAGGGACATCTTTGGATAAATCTGAGAACTCAATCTCAGAAGACCAACTTGTCAGTGCAGCAGAGTCATAAAACTCTGCATTATTTCTAGAGACACTCAGTCCTAGAAACTTTATTTAATATGAAACCTCACATGGGTCTAGTGTGATAATTGGATTTCCCTGGAAATCTTCAAAATTATATTCCTTTCAATGCCAAATTTTGATTAAAACCAAACAAACAATCATAAAATACTCAAATCCTGAAAAATGAATCTTTAAGGAAGCAATGAAGCTGAGATGTAGCTGGCACGGGCTCCTTTTAGCACCTGTCAACCTTCTGGGTGTGTCTTTCAGGGACTCTCTGTATTGGCTTAATTGAGGTCTAAAGATCCACCCTAAACATAGATACCACCATGCCATGGATTGGGTCCTTAGACTGGATTAAGAAAAGAAAGGGAACTGAGCATAGTCATTCATCAGTCTCATCATGGCAGTGGACTCACTGACACTGTCACCTCCTGCTTTTGCCATAACACTCCCATGCCATGGCAGAATGTGTACTCTGGAGCTGTAAAATGAACTCATTCTTCCTAGGTGGTCTTTGTTGGGTATTTTTGTTGCAGCAATGAGACACATATTCAACATGGATCTCAATATTAAAAAAAAACCACTGCTCTAAAGTAAAAGCATAAATTGTTCCCAAATTATGAATTAATTTCTATTTTTCTTCACTGACATTTCCAAACTCTACGCAGTCTCATGTTATAGATAATCCTGACCATCTAGTACAAAAAAAATTTTCCACTTGGTTTTTTTTCCTCAGTTAAACAATGCAGAAAAACAAAGAAATTGAAGGAAAAAGAAAATAAGACAGCAAAGAAAAGGAATGAGGTTTTTCTAACATTCCTCTGAGCAAAACTGCTATGGGAACAAGCCCTCCCCATGGTATCCTAAATCATTAAAGGACAAGATCACATCTCCAGTTTGTATCAGGTGTTCATCCTTCCCATAGACCATGATTTGATTTTCTCTCCTGTTCTTATCTGCAAAAACCCTCCTGAGAAAGGAACAAATCTAAAATAGTTTATAAAGTCACACCTACAATTTTTAGGTGAGTGATCCTGAGTCTTAGGGTATACCTATTTTTTTCTAAACCTGTTGATTTTATTATTTTATAAAATTCTGTCATGTTTATTCCATTTTGATATTCTTTTTTATATTTTTGATACTATCTAGTTTTCTGCTTACATATGTACTTGTGATTTTATTACAAGAATGCCGTGTGTATTTGTGTGTGTGTGTGTGTGTGTGTGTGTGTGTGTGTGTGTGTGTGTGAGAGAGAGAGAGAGAGAGAGAGAGAGAGAGAGAGAGATACTATTTATGTAATTGTGTTTATGTATTTGGGAGAAAATGTGTGTTTGTGTGAGTGTGTGTGTATGTGTTGTGTGTTGTGTGTTGTGTGTGTGTGTGTGTGTGTGTGTATGGTCCTAACAATGCCTATAAAGAAGTAAAGAAATAAATCCACTGGAGCCATTTCCCTTAGTAATCTTAGCTTTTTAAACAGCTACCCCTGCTAGGTTCAGTGACAGCTTTCTCTGATATTTAATGACAATTTCTTTTAATTTAACATTTTTAATGAAAAATAATGTAGGAGTTAAAATTGGGGGAAGAATACATTGCACCATAATTGGCTTCAAACTTACCAATTAAACATTATATGAATTAAAGTTTTATGTGTTTTTAATTGTACCTTCAATAAGTGAAGAGTATAGCTTGTCTGTTAAATATACAATGAATTATTTAACCACTAGATTTAGCTCTGAATTTTCATAGATTTTAATTACCTGCAGAATCAGTGGAGAGATAACAAAGAAAGAGTGTGAACCAAATATGGTCAAGAAGATCTTTTGTCTCTGCTTCTCTTCAAAAGGAGAAAACATCCAACCATGTGACAATACTTGTATAATTTCAAAGTAATTAAGGTTGCAATTAGTGCTGATCCCAGCACAGACATCATCAAGCTTCCCTAAAGCATAACTAGAGGTTTCAGTTCAAGGATGTGGGCTTGAAATACAGGAACAGGATCTAGTTGTCTATCATTTCAAAATATTTCCATCACATCAGTCTAAATTTGGCTGAAACTGAGAAAGTAGGTTGCCTAGTTTTCATGTCCCTAAATAAAAGTCCCTGGAATACATTCCAGTCCTCATGGTAGTCTACTCAGGAAGAGTAGGACCTTCCCACCGCCTCTCTCGAGACTGGGAAGAACAAAGAAGGTGCTAATCAATCATCTGTCTGATATGCTTCTCACTTACTGGACAACTCATGTGTGCTGCCAAGTTGGATGCAGCAAGTCTGCATGGAGATATGAATTAGATGGCCGTTGGGCTTGTTGAAGATGGAGACTATTGGGCCAGTTGTCTCCTCTTGAGATCTTTATGTCATCTTCTACTTCACATAAAGGGCATCATCCCTGAGATCAGGAGGCACTCTGGAAGAAAAACTAAAAGAGAATTTTGCTCTTGTAAGGTGAATCATGAGCCTTTACTTTAAATCCTAGGTGTTACTCGTTGGTATAATTTTCATTTCTTGCTGTTTGGAAAAGAGACCCTATAATTCTTTACAAAGCCCAGCAGCTGCAGATTTATTACAAAACCACAGTGACTCCATATCCACTGTCATTAAGCATACTGTGAAATGATTCAGTGGTGACTCTTGAAAGAAAAGGGAAAAACATTGGCAGAAAGGAAGTTATGATGATAGGTGATTTTGGTAATCCAAAATTGTTCAACTGCATAATAAGAATACAAAATCCCCTTGATAAACTCAATTCACTGGATCTCCTGCTGACTGCATTCGTTATATCAGCTGGGAACATTGCCTTAATGACATCTGCAAGGCTCAATACACTGTAGATTCCACACTGTGTCTATGGGACCATACATACCTTGCCAGAATAGACAGCACTTTCAGAAACCAGGCAAGATGTCAATTGGGCCTGGTACTGATAAGGCACATAGAAACATGAGTAGAGGCCTGACTTGTTCCACCATTTCTCAACTTTCTGTCTGGCATCCAGGGTTGTAATAGTTGATTAGAAATGGAATAGGAATGCCATCCAGCTGGTGAAAGGAAAATCAGGCCTTGCTTAATGAGTCTGGTAAACCTCTCTGGATCAGAGAAGTCCCTGTAGACTTAAAACCTACATCTACTTTATGAACCCGTTTACTGCAATGGTTTATCCAATCACTACTCTTCTTCCATTGGGTCTTTTCTGCCCTGATGTTTGATGTCTCTCTGAGACATTGACCTCCATGCTCTGGTTTTTCTTCTCTCATAAGCTTCCTCAAACAGGCTCATTTTCCTTTTCCACTTGAATCTGACACAGTACTAACCACTTGTGCTTTTAGAAATGATCATCTTCCCATCATTCTCATGGCATTCAGTTTCCTCCTTTTATTTTTAGTGTTGAGCAGTTTCAGAAAACTATTCATCCTTTTTTGAAGATACACACTACTGTACCTGCTTTACTCATTCTCGATAAGCTTATTTCTATCTATCTTCCTGTGCCTTTTCCTCCAAATCAGAGGTCAGAAAACTATAGTTTTTTTACCCAGTCTTACTCTTAACAAAAACTTACACATCATACTCATGCATGGTCACACACATATTTATACTTCATCTGGCGCCATTTATTATACTGCAGAGTTGAGTCCTTGCACAGAGCTTATATATTCCTTAATATAAAAAAAACCTGCTTTATATTAAAAGAATTTCAAGTATAAGAACTGGCAGTTTCTTAGAATTTTCAACTAAGGGCCAATTTTGTTTCTGAACGTTGTATTATCTTAGTCAGTGTTCTGTTGCTATGAAGACACCATGACCACATCATTGCTTATAAAACCAACAACAATTAATTGTGGTTGGCTTACAGTGTCAAAGGTTTAGTTCATTGTCATCATGGTGGAGAGTATGACAGCACATAGGCTGACATGGTGCTGGAGAATTATCTGAGAGATCTTCAAGGAGGTGTGAAGGAAGTAAGAAGACAGAGTCAACGGACCTGGTTTGGGCTTTTAAAATCTCAAAGCTCACCCTCACCAATACACTTCCTCCAACAAGACTGCACCTCCTAAATTTTCTCAGTTAGAGCCACTCCCTGATAACTAAGCATCCAAATATATGAGCCTAGGAGAGTCATTCTTATACAAACCACAAGTACTGTTTCTGTTTTCACCTTCTCAGGTCTACCCAATTTCATGAAGTCTTTGTGAGGCTCAGATAACTTTTCACATTCTGAGATACCATGTTCTGCCATTTTCCTGACTGTTGACTCTACCTCCCTCCTCTCTATGGTCCTTGGCTTTCCCTCCACTCATGATTTGAGATTTAAGTGAATGGTTTTGCATTGCTAAAGTGCAATTTTCTTCAGTGGACACACTGATGCTTCACCTAATAAATAATAACCAAATAATAATAAAAACAAAAAACAAACAAAAAAACACCAGAGAATGAACATCATACCCCAGTCTTTCCTATTTTACACTAGAAGTTCTACAATAAGAAGATCTAATTGGCCATTGGCTCTATATATCCAGAAGACACACTTTTGATAAAGGAATATAAACTGTGCACACAATGTTCCATTGGAAATAGTTCACAAAACTTAAACTTTATAAAATATGTATTCTCAGATTCTTTTTAAAAATTAGAAATAATACAGGTAGAAGATATGATTTGATGAGAACAACACATGAACCTAAATTTGATCCATAGAATCTACATTTAAAAATTCTATGCATGGTGGTGTCAACTTGTAACCCAGTGCTGGGGAGGTACAGAAGAGCAGATCCCTGATGCTCATGGGTCATCCAGTCTAGAGTAGTTAATTGGTAAGCTCCAGGACACTGATAGACCATGATAAAGTGATGTGTAGAAGAGAGAGTGACTGGAAGGGGCAGGAGGGGGAAGGGTGGTTGAACAAGGATATACATGGATAAAAATATGACTTTATTCATAATAAAGAAAAAAAGAAAGCTATTTTCTCATAAAAAACCAGTAGATGACATTTATGGTGATGGTATCATGGTGGTCTTCTGAATCCCATATGCACTCACTTGTACTTGCTCTTGCATACGTATATGAGCACACACATACATATATGGTGTGTATATATGAATATATGTATGAACAATCATATGCATATATATGAATAAATTTAAAAAATAAAAGTTCTAGTACATAAATAATTTTTACAGGATTTTCACCTCCAATAATCTAAAGGTCAGCCAGCACTTCCCTTTATGAGGAGGTCATGTGTTTTCTCATTTCTAACTTATCTCTCAAGACTTCTAGAGGCCTGTTCTAGATAAGCTCAATAGTTTATAATTCCTACCCACTCCCCATAAGCATTTAGTTTGGAATGCTGATCAAAATCCATATAAAGTGATCCATAAACATTTTAATAGAATTATACTACATGGATTACTATCAATGAAAGCTTAGTACAAGCAAAATCATAGGCAACATTATTAGTAAGATTGAGAAACACACTGAATGATACCCCAAACAAATCAGTCAAGTTGATAAAATGATGAAAATACAGTGTAATCCCTACAATGTTTATATCATATAATATCAATCATATATCGTATTATAACATATCATATTATATTTGTCCATTTACTCTTGCTTAACTATGAAAAATACCATGGCCATATTTCCTGAAAATAAATCTTACAGTCCCTTTTCTCATCCTATCAAATCATTATCTTGGCTATCTTTTCACAAATAAAGATTGCCAATATGCCATAGGTGGTCCAGCATTACCCACTCCCAAGGCAACAAAGAATAGGACCTAAAGGAATAAATCCAGTGTATCCTTTATCAACATAGACTGTGGACATTCACAATGAAACAGAACCATCAAGCAGTTCATTATCAATTTAGTTTTTCTGTTGTTTCTATCTCTGTCTTCGTTTTGCTCTATTTTCTTGGAAACCTGATTTGTAAGTGGCTCCATTTTTGGCAATATGATGCACTTCTTTATGTATTTCTGACTTAAGAAAACTTGACTGCAACATTTTCTGCAGAAGAAAGAACATGCAGTGGCTCCTATTGCTTGTCACATAAAAGTCAATAGATGGCAGGTATGGGGAGCCTGCTGAATGAATTTTTGTGGCATGTACAGTGAACATCTATGTCCACTAACAAACCTGGCCTCTCAGCTTGTTTTAAGTCATAACAAAAGTACATTACATACCTTTAAAAATGTACATGTTCTTTTTACAGTGAGCTATAATGCAAACAATACAAGCACTTGGGAAAGAAAATATACTCTATGCGTCTCATTACCTATGCTGTTGAATGTACCATTCCAAAAGACAATTTCATATTCATAACAATATTCATTGTTATGGTAGCTAAGTAATATCTAATTATCTGGGGTTTTTTAGTATCAAAATTGCTAAAGATGGTTTCTTGAGTTTTCTGGTGGTGGCTGGAGTTTAAAAGAAGTAAATTTCTTAGAGTTGACATCTGGTGGGAAAAATCTGAATTGGTTAATTATTAAAGGAACACAATAAAGGAGGAAACCAGGGCCATGGTAGTGAACATCAGTAACAAGAAAAATGGAGAGAAACTCAGAAGTAGTGTTATCATCTTGCTTAGGGATATCTCTGTGTGGAAAACTCTAAGCTGAGCTCTCATTTCACATAGAAAAGACGTGAGGTGCCAGCTTCCAAGACACTGGTCCATTTGAGAGAATCCTGGGGTCTCACTGTTCTTGAGCTTAGGCAGAGTTACTTTCATCACCCATGGTTTTGTTTTCTAAACTTTAATAATCTTTAACAAAAAAATGCATAAATGTTACAAAAGATTTCTCACACTTCACAATAAATTTTTGGTTGGTTTTGAATGACATTTCCACAGGTCTCCTTTAAGGAATATATTAATCTACAATTTCAGATTCGTTGTAGTAGCAAACACACAAATGTTACTCTTTAAAAAATTTTAAGGACCTAAGAGCACACACTCACACATAGGCACTTAACCATGTGCACATTCGCACCAACAGCTTCCCTTCAGGTTTTAATTAAAGTGCCAATTCCAAAGATTGATGATTTCTAGGAGTATGTACTGAAACAAGTAAATAAAAAAGGTTGGTGGCATTTCTGACAGCTGACAAGGTGACAGGAATGCAATACCCAAGTTTCACAAGAATAAATCATCCTCATTCTACTTTTACCTTTGACCTTTCTTTTCTCCTTTTTCCTTCCTCTGTTCTGGGAGGAATTTCTGCTTAGGCAGAGATTAGACACCAGAGGTAGCCCCTCTCCAAACCTTGCTCTGGAGGCCTACATTAAAGCAGTGAAAACAAAAAACTACATATTGTAATTACACACAGGGTGAACTGGCAGAAAGGCTGAGTTTTCTTCCCTGTGGCTTATCTTTACTGTAAAAGCATCCAGACCCAGGTGTGTGCTAAGCTGGTAGGAACAAGGGGAATTCAGGGAGAGGACCAATAGGAAGCATCCTTCAGTAAATACATTCCATTTTTAGATTTCACTCTCTTGACTGTCCTCACAGTAGGGCAGTCTGCTTACTGCAACTGGACAAGACCTTCCTTCACATCCTTGATCTCTCCTGGGGAAGATTTATCTTCTGATGAAGTCAACCACGATTTAGCAACCTTCATTTTCTGACTATAACCTTCCAACCACAATAAATGTATCTGGAAAAAGAAAATTAAGTGATTCGAAGTATTGCAGAGAATAAAAGCCTTAAAATGTAGAACCTAGACTATGAAGGTTGATTTGGCTAAGATGAGAAGTGATTTCACATGCTTGTACTTGCACCAAACATATTTAAACCTTATACACTTTTGTTCATTACCTTCCTGCCCTCTCTTTGTATTTTGAGTACTTGGAGGGCTTCTCATCTGCTTTCCATGGGTGACAAAGCAAATATATCAACAACTGTAAAAGCAATTGATTCATGTTCTGGTTTGTCTTACTATTTGGCTAGCTACAAAGCACAGTCTACATAAATTTCACAAAAATATTTAGGATGTTGTGGGTCTCAGTTACTAATAGATAACTGAATCCACATAATTAATATAATGAATCTCACATTTTAAATATTTAATTTCACACATTTATTGAATGGAAATGCCTTCAGTCATTCCTCTCACTCTTGTGTAACCCATTACCATAGCCTGCCATCTATTGACAGGCAGATAATCTATGCTTGTTGCTTGTATGCACAGTGCAAATCATAACATTTCAACACTTTTCAAATAAAATTGTTTGCCCCTTAATTGAGAAATATTAAACAGATTATAGCTGAAAGTTTTTTCAGTCAATAACCCTAATAGTCTTGTAGTAAATAGATACCAATGCTAGGCAAATACCTGTCATATACCTCTTCAATTTTTATTATTATACTTTTCACTAAAGTAATGAATAAAGTTTTTTATAAGTACTCATAACCTTAATCCAAAATATAGGTAACCCAGAGAGGCTATGTGGTATTTCTACTTAGGATTCACTTTTATCAAATATGAGGTATTATCAACATTAATTTTAATAATATAAATTTCTCAAGTACAGTGTACATGCTACATAAATATCCTTAGGTAAGGAGAGGTCATATAATAAGGTTGACTTTATTAAAATAATCTCCCCAATTCCTTCAAATATACTTGAAATAAACTTAAAGATACTAATTGAAAAAAGACTGAAAATGGCAGTCACGTGGCATGAGTACATTTCAACAGCTTCACTGAAACAATGGACATAAGAGAATATGGAATCAAACTGCATTTAAAGTCAATAATGGGAACACAGATGATCATGCTGCTGACTCTAGACTCTGTTTCTAAGACATTGTTCAGAATGGGGTTAAGCCACTGAGAGATTCTTTTTTTGTCTTTTATAAATGCAACAGTCAGAGTCACATGCCAAAGTGTCAGCCGAATAGCAACTCATTGTTAAGAGGAGAAAAAAACTTAATCCATTTGATTTTGATATGAAGAGCTCACTGTGAAAGCCACGTTTACCCACTTCATTGTGAGACAGTCTGTGCTGTTCAGCCAGTGGCTTTGCTTATAGCTGGCTTCCTGCTGTCTGCCCAGTGGATGACATTGTATTCATTCAGATTTCCCAACCCCAGGACACTAGTCTACTAGCCACTCTAATCATCTACCTAGTGCATTAGGTCAGTTTGTTGAATAGTTTTCCAGTTTGGAAGAGACATGATAGAGTTTAAAAAAAAATCCACTAAGAAAAAATCTAAACCTAGAAGAAGAATGGGAAAAGTGATTTTCTAATGTTCAAATTTTCTTACTTTGTCCCACTACATAAATAGCTCTGGTGCAGAGGTAAACAGGATGCTAGTGACTTTTTCATGAGGAATTCATTTTATGTAGACTCACATGCAGAAATTCTTCTCACCATGTCTCATAATTCAGAGACTACTGATCCTTTATTATGATGGGAACTTGGCAGTATGAAAAGTTTTCAAGGTCCTAAAAAGCAATTCCTAAGTAAAGACTTTTTTTTTTTGTCTTATTGAAAATACATTTTGTGGGGAGGGAGAGTTGAGCTCCCATTGGTTCCGGTTCAGCTTTCAGAACCAAGTGCTGTCTGCAGAGTCCCAGTGTACTCTGGAGCAGGGGCAGATGAATTCTGCCTCTCACCATACCCACAGCTCCTGCTGAGGGAATTTTCATGGCTACCCACCTCCACCTCAAACTGAGCGAACCAACAACTACAGGGGTCTCTGAAGGACAGACTCAGACCCCGCCCAGAGGTGAGGAGGGGTCACCAGGCCCAAGCGCCTATATCCCAGCCAGGGAGGGAGAGTTGAGCTCCCATCAGTTTCGGTTCCGCATCCTGGACCAAGTGCTGTCTGCAGAGTCCCTGGACACTCTGGAGCAGGGGCAGATAAACTACGCCTGCCACCATACCCACAGCTCCTGCAGAGGGAATTTGAATGGCTACCCACCGCCACATTGAACTGAGTGAACTAACAACTACAGGGGTCCCTGAAAGGTAGATTCAGACCCTGCCCAGGGAGGTGACAGGAGGCACACAAGCCCGAGTGCCACAACTGACCAGGAGCCATCCAATCGTGAACCACTGAAGCCATGGGCAAACATCAGTGAAAAAATTACATAATAATACAAAGGACAACATGGTAACTCTAGAATAGAGTGGTGATCTTACAAATACAAGACCTGAACTGAGCAATGAAGAGGAAACAGAAGGAAGCAACACCAAAAATTCCTTTTTGATGATCACTGAAGCTCTCAAAGAAGAATAGAAAAAAGCCTTAAAGAAATAGAAGAAAATACAAACAAAAAATTGGAAGAGATGAGCAAATCTATGAAAGAAACATGACAGGAACTAAAAGCTGAGATGGAAGCAATTAAAAAGGCACAAAATGAGGCAAAGATGGAAATAGAAAACCTAAAGAAAAAGCTGGAACCACAAATACAAGCATAACAAACAGAGTTCAAGAGATGGAAGATAGAATCTCTGAAGTGAAAGACTCAGTAGCTCATATAGATATATCAGTCAAAGAAAATTGTAAAACTAAAAAAACCATAACTCAAAATGTTCAGGAAATCTGGGACACCATGAAAAGACCTAATTTGAGAATAATAGGAATAGAAGAAGGAGAAGAATAGCAGCTCAAAGGCACAGATAATGTTTTCAATAAAATCATAGAAAAAAACTTCCCTAACCTGAAGAAGGAAATGCCTATAAAGATACAAGAAGCTTACAGAACACCAAATAGATATGATCCAAAAAAAAAGTCAGTGCGCCACATTATAATCAAGCCACAAAACACACAGAACAAAGAAAAAATTTTAAGAGCTGCAAAAGAAAAGGGCCAACTCACATATAAAGGCAGATCCATGAGAATAATGCCTGACTATTCAATGGAAATGATGAAAGCTAGAAGGGCTTGGTCAGAAGTTATACAGACGCTAAAACAGCATGGATGCCAAACTAGAATACTATACCCTGCAAAATTATCAATTACCATAGATGGAGTAAACAAGGTATTTCAGGACAAAGTCAGACTGAAAGAATATCTATCTAAGAATTCAGCACTATAGAGAGTATTAGAGGGAAAACTGCAACCTAGGGGCCCCAGATACACACACGAAATCACAAACAACCAATAAGTCCATAGAAGAATACCCTAGAGAAAGGAAATACAAACAAGTAATCACCAAAAATGACAGGAAATATGAATCAATGGTCACTAATTTCCCTTAATATAAATGGTCTCAACTCTCCTATAAAATGTCACACACTAACAAGATGGATACAACAACAGAAGCCATCCTTCTGTTGCCTACAAGAAACACACCTCAACCGCAAAGACAGACACAGGCTTAGAATAAAGGATTGAAAAAAATTTTTCCAGTCAAACGGTCCTAAGAAACAAGCAGGGGTTGCAATCCTAATATCTAACAAAGTAGACTTTAAGGTAAAAGCAATTAAAAGCGACCAAGATGGTCACTACTTATTCATCACAGGAAAAATTGGTCAAGAGGAGACTTTAATCTTAAATATTTATGCCCCTAATATAGGGGCACCTACTTATGTAAAAGAAACACTGCTAAAGCTCGAATCCCACATCAATTCTTACACCCTAATAGTGGGAGACTTCAATATCCCACTTTCAACCCTGGATAGATTAACCAGACAGAGCCTCAACAGAGAAGTAAGGAGTGTGAAAGAGGTTATGATGCAAATGGATTTCATAGATATCTGCAGAACCTTCCACCCAAACGCAAAGAAATATACATATTTCTCAGCTCCTCATGGAACTTTCTCCAAAATTGACCACATAATTGGTCATAAAGCAAATATCAGCAGATACAAAAAAAATGAAAATAATCCCTTGTAACATATCGGACCACCAGGGCCTAAAGTTAGAGTTCAACAACATCAAAACCCAAAGAAAGCCTACAAACTCATGGAAACTAAACATCACTCAGCTAAACCATCTCTGGGTCAAGGAAGAAATTAAGAAAGAAATAAAGGCTTCCTAGAACTTAATGAAAATGAATCTACAACATAGCCAAACTTGTGGGACACAATGAAAGCAGTCTTAAGAGGAAAATTCATAGCGCTAGATGCCTATATGCAAAACCTAGAGAAATCCCACACTAAAGACCTAACAGCACTGCTGAAAGCCTTAGAACG
>PVIH01001799.1:151231-216281 GCA_004025045.1 Sigmodon hispidus
CCTAGAAGGAGTAGACAGCAGGAAATAATCAAACTTAGAGCTGAAATCAATACAATTGAAACAAAAAGAACAATACAAAGAATCAACGAATCTAAGAGTTGGTTCTTTGAGAAAGTTAACAAGATAGATAAGCCCTTAGCCAAACTAATCAAAAAACAGAGAGAGAGTGTCCAAATCAACAAAATCAGAAATGAAAAGGTGGAAATAACAACAGATCCCCAGGAAATACAGAAAATTATCAGATCATATTTTGAAAATCTGTATTCCACAAAAATGGAAAACCTAGAAGAAATAGACAGGTTTCTGGACAGGTACCATCTTCCAAAATTAAATGAAGATCAGATTAATTACCTAAACAGGCCTATAACCCTTAAGGAAATGGAAGCTGTCATTAAAAACCTCCCTCAAAATAAAAGCCCTGGTCCAAATGGTTTCATTGCCGAATTCTACCAGACATTCAAAGAAGAATTACTACCGTTACTCCTCAAACTATTTCACACAGTAGAAATTGAAGGAATATTGCCAAATTCCTTTTATGAGGCCACAATCACCCTAATACCCAAGCCACTCAAAGACACAACAAAGAAGGAGAATTACAGACCAATTTCCCTCATGAACATTGATGTGAAAATTCTCAAAAAAATTTTGGCAAACTGTATACAATAATGTATAAAAGATATCATCCACCATGACCAAGTAGGCTTCATCCCAGAAATGCAGGGCTGGTTTAACATACAAAAAACTGTAAATGTTATCCATCATATAAACAAACTAAAGGAACAAAACCACATGATCATAACCTTAGATGCGGAAAAAGCCTTTGACAAAATCCAACACTCCTTTGTGATTAAAGTCCTGGAGAGATCAGGAATAAAGGGAGAATACCTAAATATAATTAAGGTGATTTACAAGAAGCTGACAGCCAGTATCAAACTTAATGGAGAAAAACTCAAAGCAATCCCACTAAAGTCAGGAACTAGACAAGGATATCCTCTCTCCCCTTATCTATTCAATATAATTCTCGAAGTTTTAGCTAAAGCAATAAGGAACAAAAAGAGATTAAGGGCATACAAATTGGAAAAGAAGAAGTGAAGCTATCTCTATTTGCAGATGATATGATTGTATACATAAGTGACCCACAATATTCTTCCAAGAAACTGCTACAGCTGATAAACACCTTCAGCAATGTAGCAGGATACAAGATAAACTCAAAGAAATCAGTAGCCCTTCTATACACTAAAGATAGAAGAGCTGAAAAAGAAATAAGGGAAACATTACCCTTCATATTAGCTGAAAATAGTATTAAATACCTTGGCGTAACTATAACCAAAGAAGTAACAGATCTATTTGACAAAAATTTTAAATCATTGAAGAAAGAGATTGAAGAGGATATCAGAAAATGGAAAGCTCTCCCATGTTTCTGGATCGGTAGGATCAACATAGTAAAAATGGCAATTCTACCAAAGACAATCTACAGATTCAATGCACTGCCCATCAAAATCCCAACACAATATTTCTTGGACCTTGAAAGAACAATACTCAATTTCATTTGGAATAACAGGAAAGCCAGGATTGCCAAAACAATTTTACTCCACAAAAGAACCTCAAGAGGTATTACCATCCCTGACTTCAAGCTATACTATAGAGCTACAGTAATAAAAACAGCCTAGTACTGGCATAAAAACAGATTTGTGGACCAGTGGAATAGAATTGAGTATCCAAACATTAACCCAAAAACCTATGAACACCTGATCTTTGACAAAGAGGCCCAAAACATTCAATGGAAAAAAGATAGTATATTTAACAAATGGTGTTGGCATAGCTGGATGGAAGTGTGTAGAAAAATGCAAATAGATCCGAGCCTATCACCCTGCACAAAACTCAAATCCAAGAGGATCAAAGACCTCAACTTAAACCCAACCACTTTGAACTTGATAGAAAAGAAATTGGGAAATACACTTCTAAGAATTGGCACAGGCGACCACTTCCTAAGTATAACACCAGTGGCACAGACACTAAGACCAACAATCAATAAGTGGGATCTCCTGAAGCTGGGCAGCTTCTGCAAAGCCAAGGACACTGTCAATGAGACAAAACGACAGCCTACAGAATGGGAAAAGATTTTCACCAACCCTACAAGTAGTAGAGGACTGATCTCTAAGGTATACAAAGAGCTCAAGAATTTAGAGCCAAAAACCTTGAATAACCCTATCAAAAAAATGGGGTACAGATCTAAAAAGGGAATTCTCAGCAGAGGAACTACAAATGGCTGAAAGGCACCTCAAAAAGTGCTCTTCATCTTTAGCCATCAGAGAAATGCAAATCAAAACAACTCTTAGATACCACCTAACACCTGTTAGATTGGCTAAGATAAAAGGCACAGATGACAGGCTATGTTGGAGTGGATGTGGAACAAGGGGGACAATCCTCCATTGTTAGTGGGAGTCTAAGCTTGTTCAACCACTTTGAAATGCAATATGGCGGTTTCTCAGAAAATTGAGAATCAATCTCCCCAAGGACCCAGCAATACCACTTCTGGGTGTATACTCTAAAGAGGCACATTCATACTCCAAAGGTATTAGCTCAACTATGTTCACAGCAGCATTATTTGTAATAGCAAGAACCTGGAAACAACCTAGATGTCCTCAACTGAAGAATGGATTAACAAACTGTGGTACATCTACACAATGGAATACTACTCAGCAGTAAGAAAAAATGATATCCTAAAATTTGCAGGCAAATGAATGGATTTGGAGAATATCCTCCTGAGCGAGGTATCACAATCTCAAAAAGAGAAGCAGGGGATGTACTCACTCATTAGTGGTCTCTAAACAAACAAACAAGAAAAAAAGCCAAGCATGCCCAAGTTGCAAACCACTACCACTGAACAACTTGGGATCAGTAACACGCTGGACTGACCCTTCGGACCCCACTCTAACTATAGGAACACCTAACTCACTCTTGTGGGAGGATGGACAAAACTGGATTTGGCCAGGAGTGGAGACTGATCCAAACATTATTGGGTCAGTGGAACCATAGGACTGTCTGCTCCCTGCCCAGGGAGGTGATGGGGAGTTGCAGAGAAGAAAAATGACCTGATGTGGTGGGAGGGGGAAGGGACCTTAAATATGGATATACAGGGATGGAAAACAAATTCATAGGGAAATCTGAACACAAAGTAAATATATGTGTATTTGCATTATCACCCTTGATAAGCCATGCTTATGATTCTTATCCTCTTTATAGTTATAGTTTTCAGCATTTTAAATTCATTTTACTGTTTTTTGATAAATACAAAATAAAAAAGAAGAAAAAAAAAGAAAATACATTTTGTTATATAACATTTTCTTATAATAGTGTCCCCTCCAACTTCTCATCCATCTTCCCATCCATCTGAATCCAACCCTTTTCTGTTTCCCAATAGAAAATAGACAGGCTTTTCAAGGAGAATGTTATAATGATATAATTAACATAATGTGATATATTAACAGAAAACACTTCAGAATAAGACAAAAGAAACAGAAGGAAAAGAGCTCAAGAAAAAGCGAAAGAAACAGAAACAGAGACCCACTTGTTCTCACACTCACAAAGAACCTAAGTGATTAAAAAAAGCAGAGAGAGAGAAATAATAAAAAGTATAAAATTTAAAAATAAAGAAAAGATAAAGCCTTCTCTGGACATTAAAATTGAGGGAACCTCTATGTTTGCTGTAATTCTGGCTATCCCCTGGTGAGCATGCTGCCTACCCGTAAGAATTACAAGAGGCATCAACAACCCTTCCTTCAAGTTATACTGTAGAGCTACAGTAATAAAAACAACCTGATTCTGGCATAAAAACAGACATATGGATCAATGAAAACTAACTGAAGACCCCGACATTAACTTACACACCTATGAACACCTGATTTTTGGTGAAGAGGCCAAAAATATTCAATGGAAGAAAGATAGTATCTTCAACAAATGGTGTTGGCATAACTGGATGGCACTATGTAGAAAAATGCAAATAGATCCAAACCTATCACTCTGCACAAAACTCAAATCCAAGTGGCTCAAAGACCTCAACATAAACCCAGCCACACTGAATTTGATAGAAAAGAAAGTGGGAAATACCCTCCAAAATATTGGCACAGGTGACCACTTCCTAAATATAATACCAGTGGCACAGACTAAGAAGAACAATCAATAAGTAGGACCTACTGAAACTGAGAAGCTTCTGTAAGGCCAAGGAAACAGTCAATAAAACAAAATGACAGCCTACAAGATGGACAAAAAACTTCGCCAACCCTACAAGTGACAGAACTCTAAAATATATAGAGAATTCAAGAAACTAGAGCCCAAAGCATAAATAACCCAATTAAAAAATGGGGTTCAGAACTAAAAAGGGAATTCTCCACAGAAGAATTACAAATGGCTGAAAGGCACTTGAAAAAGTGTTCAGCATCTTTAGCCATCAGAGAAATGCAAATCAAAACAACTTTGAGATAACACCTTACACCTGTCAGAGTGGCTAAGATAAAAGGCACAGATGACAGCCTATGTTGGAGAGGATGCGGAGCAAGGGGAACACTCCTCCATTGTTGGTGGGAGTGTAAGCTTGTTCAGCTACTCTGAAATGCAGTATGGTGGTTTCTCAGAAAACTGGGAATCAATATCCCCAAATATCCAGCAATATCGCTACTGGGCATATACCCTAAAGATGCACATTCACACCCCAAAAGTATTAGCTCATCTATGCTCATAGCAGCATTCGTAATAGCAAGAACCTAGAAATGACCTAGATGCTCCTCAACTGAAGAATGGATTAACAAACTGTGGTACATCTACACAATGGAGTACTACTTAGCAGTAAGAAAAAATGATATCCTAAAATTCACAGGCCAATGGATGAATTTGGAGAATATCTTCCTGAGTGAGGTATCACAACCCCTCAAAGATAAACTGGGTATATACTCACTCATTAGTGGACTTTAAACAGAAAGCAAGGAACATCTAAGCTGCAAACCACAACAACTGAACAGCTTGGGATCTGAAGCACCATGGACTGGCTGGCACCTTGGAGCCCATTCCTCCCAGAGGTACACCTAACCCAGTCTTGATATTAGGAAGAGGAAATTGAACTTGCCTGGAGTGGATGCTGAACAAATACACCTTGGGACCTCTTGCCCTTTCTGGGGAGGGGTTGGAGAGAAGAGAGAGTGACCAGGAGAGGTTGGGAGAAGGAAGGGAGTTTGAACAAGGGAATACATGATACAAAAATGAGACTTTATTCTATAAAAATAAAAAAAAGAATTATATGGATCCCCAGGAATAGATGACTCAGCTATTAAAACCTAGGTTTTTTACCAAAAATATAAGACATCCTTTGTTAACTTTATGAGGAAAATGAGAACTTATGGCAAGTGCAAACACACGCATGCAGACACAGGACCAGTTTGGAAGCTTTTTCAGTTATTCAATCTCATGCCTCACCCATAATTGAAAGTGGTCTCTCACCTGTCATCTTCTAGTTTCCTCTGGGACAAAACCTTGAAGCCTTCTACAAGCTAGTTTTGGGTTGTTATAAAACAGAGCATATAGTACCTAGAGGTCCAGAAACCCTTAGACACCATGAGCAGATAGACAGCTTGTATCAGAACACATAAATCAACAATGTGACTACTTTCATTCAGTTATTGTTTATTTTACCTGTTAGTTTTGGTAGAAGTGCAGAAATAACTTCTCCTGCTCCCACTCTTCCTCCTGCCCCTCCTCCTCCTCTTCCTACTCCTGCTCCTCTTGCATCTTGAAACAAGGCCTGTACTATAACTCAGTTCTGACCTTGTGCTATCCATCTCCTCAGCTCCACTTCCTGAGTCTGGGAATATATAGGCATGCATCACTACTCCCAATTCCAGGTGTGGAATGTATATAATGCACATGTGTGTGTATGAAAACGTTTATGTGTGTGATTATGGGCTTGAGGTCAAAGGACAAACCTAGGTGTTTTTTTTTTTTAACCTTCTATCTTACAGGGTCTCTTGTCCACAGCTTCTTAGGCCAAACTTGCTGACTTCAGAACTGCCAGAGATTCCCCTGTCTCTATCTCCAATCTCAATATAGAAGACTGGGGCTATATACATGTAGTAATGCATATGGCCAGAGTGACCCAGTGACCCATTGCTCTAGCACTGGAAAAAATGTTTTAAATAAAAAACTTCACCTTGTTAATTTGCTTTTTGCCAAAGTGATAATGAATAATTCATAGGTTGTTTGATCTTCAATATCTGTATTGAATTTGTTTGTATTTGCTTAAGGGTATACCTGTCAGAGTAAGTGTGTGGTGGATAAGAGGACTGTTGTGACTGTCAGGTTTCTTCATTCACCATTTGGTTTCCAGAGACTTACTTACCAGGTTCAGCAGTCAGTGCTTATATCCACTGAGTGATCTGTCTCATCAGGCTTCAAAGAACTTTTGTAGTGCTGAGCAGCAACCTGGGACAGAGGTTGAGTGTGGTGGAATGTTCTCTGTATAATGTAAATAAAGGAGCTGTTTTGGCCTATGTAGAGCACTGTAGAAGTAGGTGGAGAATCAGAGGGCAGGCAGGTAGGAAAGGGTGGAGTTAGTCAGTCTCCATTGGACCCCCAAGAGGAACAGACATGTAAGAGGTACCAGCCAGCCACAGGCTGAGCCACGTGGCAGGAAGATTAATAGAAATGGGTTAATTTAAGAAGAAAGAGCTAGCTAGTAATGGGCATAACACATGGGCCAAACTGTGTAAAGGATATAAGCATATGATTCATTTCTTTGGGAACAAAAGCCGCAGTGCGCAGACCAGGTTTCAACCTCCACTGTGGGCCACGCTGGGCACAAACCTCCCGGACCCAAAACAGGCCAGGAAAAACTTCTACAACAGTTGAGATTCAGCACTGGGCAAGTCTAATAAGGTCTATGCCTTTGTATGACCCATGTTCTACCTAAGCTTGTGGTAAAGACACAACTTAGCCAACTAACTACTCAAATAGTGATAAATATAAAGAAGAAAGTAAAGCCAAGGAGGTGTGGAAAAACTGAAAGGGAGGGTCTAACAAGCTTTCCATCAGAGCAATATTTCGGCCATGATGTAAGCAATAGCAAAAAGGCAAAGATGTGGGAGAAAGAGAACATTCTATTCAGGAAAATGCTATGTAAGCCTTAAAGTATATTTCCCACTGTCAGCTATCTAGTTTCCTAAACTGTTCAGAAAATAATTAGGTCAAGTGCTGAGTCATAAAGAATAAGGAAAAGCTGGATGCTGAGCTGTGAGATGCCACTAGACCATCTTAGGTGCACTCTGGAGCTCCTGGAGATGCTTGCTCATTACTACTGCACTTTCAGTATGTAGTCACTGAGGTTTGTGCAGAAGAGGATCATAATCATATTAGCATTTTAAAAATCTACCCTTCCCTTAAGAAGTCCACTACTCCTACCTTATACCTTTAGTTCTGTTCCTTCTACTTGGTTCTTTCCCCTACATCTCTGGTTTCTGTAGGTTTGCATTTCCTTTCAAAACAAAGTTTAAGTCCATCTTCAGCCATTAGCATTTTATATTTATCCCAACACTTTCTTTTTCCTTATCTCATATAATTCTTAATGATTTAAAACTTACATGCTTACATTTTTAAAGCACATATATGCTAACCCTCATTTCTGATCAAAAACTATCAATACTTCCTCTGTCTTCATCTCAAATATCAATATATAAGACTCAGATTACATACATGTAGTAATGCATGGGGCAAGACAACAACCCTGTGATCCAAGTCCCTAGCACTGGAAAAAAAAAAAACATTTTAATTGAAAAATTCACCACATTAATTTGCTTTTTGCCAAAGTGATAACAATGTGTGAAAATGGGTAAAGAAGATTAGGTAATAAACTCTATTTTTCAAATTGTCCTCTTTTGTTTTTGACACTATCAACTGAGGAAAAAAAAAAGACAGAAAAAATACTCAAGCAGAGGTAGGGATGGGGAGTCTATACTATGAAATGTCTTGATGCGAGTGTAGATGAAAAAGGGACAAAATGCAGAAAAATTATGAAGATTGTGACCCTGAATCCCATGGCTCTCCTCCCACTGTGAAGATGCTCACACTCATCTTCAGACATGACAAGTGTTTCATCTGTCATAGCATCAACGATCTGGTTTCCAAGGCTTCTTCTATTTTTGTACTTTCATCCAAACCTCTCACTATTCTAATTGTTCTCTTTACATCAATGAAGCAAAACAACAATCATGAAATTCATCAACCTATTCTCTGCCCCAACATTTTCATTTCTTCTTCTAGTTTACAATGCTCTGGGTTTTCTTCTTTATTGGCTCTCTTGAATTATAGCATAAAATACATTAAGAGACACTATTTAGAATGCCTTCTCAGATTCTCTGCACATCAAAATCCCTCTTTTTAGCTATTTTGCCATATTCATAAAACCCTCCTACAAGTAAGTTTTTAATTTAAATCATCCTTATGAATGAGTTTAAATGGATGCATATGGGCCCCCATCAAGGAGAAATTTTTATTCAGAGTTCAGTACTGACTCTGATGAGAATTTGCCTTCCAGGCAATTCAAGAACAGAAGAGGTTAAAAAGCTGTTCCAGTTCCAAAGATAACTGTTTGTTAGGAGCTGTGGAGAAGGCACTAATACTGATATGCTCTTGTGAGTTTTTTCCCTTCATTTATTCTCATTAAAAAAGATAATTGCATGAAAACAAGATTTTTTTTCCCCTTGAGGATGCACCTGCCTTTGCTGTGACATGTGACTTGAAAGGTGCTTTCTTTTGTCTGTGACATCTGTTGTTTCCAGAGTGGCCTAAAATAATGTGTATTATAGTCACAAGCGAGAAGGCAGACAACAATTCTAAGCTAAAAACAACAAGAAAACAGATAAACAACACACACACAAAAGCCCACCACAGTTCCATCACATGTGTCAGTAATTTATGGAGAGATGCTGCTAAGAAAATGGCTACTTGGTAAAGTCAGATAAATCACTGCTTTAATACAATGTAAATATAAAAGTGAGATAATCAAGACTCAAAATTCAGAGAGAAAATGACCACAATGAACAAAATTTTGTCTATTTGAGGGCACACAAATTATGCTGTCTACTCTAATATCAACTTGACATAAGCTAGAGTTATCTGAAAGGAGGAAGACTCAGCTGGAAAACGCCTTCACAAGATTCAGCTGTAAGGCATTTTCTTAATTCATGATTAGTAGAGGAAGGCCCAGCCTATTATGGGTGGCACCATTGCTGGCCTGGTAATCCTGGTTTCTATAAGAAAGCAGGCTGAGCAAGCTATAGCAAGCAAGCCAGCAAGCAGCACCCTCCATAGCTTCTGCTTTAGCTCTTGCCTCTGCTTGAATTTCTGTCCTGATTTTCTTTGACATTATATAGTAATAAGAAAATATAAGACAAATAGATCCTTTCTTCCCCAACTTGCTTTTTGGTCATGGTGTTTCATTGCTGTCTTTAGTTTCTAGCACTAGGTAAGTTTAGTTTAGAACTAGTCCCAAGATCTGGACCAGCAGTCCCAAAGTCTCAAAGAAACACACAGAAGCTTATATTAATTTTATGCTGATTGACCTATGGCTGAGACATATTGCTAGCTCTTTCATCTTAACTCAACCCATTATTCCTTTTTTGTTTAGCCATGTGGCTTAGTACCTTTTCTCAGAGCAGCATTCTGGTCTTCTTTCCTCTGGATCTGCTGGTATTTCTTTTCTGCTCTTCCTGTTCCCAGAGTTTTCTTAGTCTAATATCCCTGCCCACACTTCCTGTCTTTCTTCTGGCCAATCAGCATTTTATTAAACCAGTAGAAGTTACAAATGTTTACAATGCACCAGAACATAATTCCACAGCACATTGATGGAACAGAAGCCCTAATAAAATATTTTTTCTATTACCTAATGAAAGGACTGTTTGAAACATCAGTGTACAGTTATTATACAACAATACCTAAAAATCTCTTTTTCCAGTTTGTTGTAAATGGTTCTGGCATAGACTTTCTAGGCCTGGGCCAAAGGTTTAGTCTCACTCCCAGCCCAGCTTTTCCTCAAATAATCACCCAGGCATTTTTATGTTGATTGACCTTGGGCCCAGGCATATAACTTGCTAACTCCTTCATCAGAACTCAACTCATCTTGTTCAGCCACGTGGAAGCTCAGTACCTTTTCTCAGAGCAGCATTTCAGCTTCTATCTTCAATGTCTGTTGCCATCTCCTCGTTGTGTCTGTAGTGGCTCTCTAGCATCTATCTCTTTTCTTCCTGCTCTCAGAGTTTTCTTACCCATCCACACTTCCTGTCTGCCTTTGGCAAATCAGCTTTTATTAAACCCGTAGGCGGAACAAATATTTATATTACCAGCATAATTCAACTACAGCACATATCAACTTCATTTATAAATAATAACCGTGTTGTTTACAGAAAATTAAAAATATGTATTGTTTTGCAAAAAAGGCTTATCATCACCAAGCAATTGCTGTAATGTTGTAAATGTTAATTTTTAATTTTGTGTCTATGGCTACATAGAATAATCTTCTATACTTTCTTTTCCTGGCCTTTGTCTATCTCAGTGTTTCTTTTCTTTTATTTTATCAAGCCAAAATTAGACAACGGATCTTGTTTCTTGTAATCCTGTTGACATCTAGGGTTCAAAGGTCTTATATGCCATTTTTACTCTCTTGCTAAGTTCAGAGTTAGAATATACAATAAAATGAGAAAAGGAAAATGTTATTGTAGTATAAAGTTTAGTAAAATTCAAAACAGAAAGAACAACTACATCATCTGAGGTGGTAAATACTTAGAGATGTCATGTCTCTAGTCTGCTTGTTTTAGGTATTTGTTCTATTTTTAGTTATATAATTTATAATTATGACTTCAGTCTTCTTTATAAAAATTTAGAATTTTGGCCATTCATCAAACTCAAAAGAACATACCAACATCAAGATTACTAATTACTTCAAAATCCCAGATATTGTGCAGGCTCTGCCTCCAGATTCATGGTGTCATCTAATGTTGCTTGGGTGTCATTTAATACTACATAACTCAGATGTCATTTGTTGGAAAATAAGAGGAAGCTATGCATATTTAATAAAATAGGTCTGGAATATCATAGAGTAAACCACAGAGCTCCACTATGAAGTTCAGGGAGTGGTGACCCACACCTTCAATCCCAGCTTAGGAATGCTGGAAGAGAAAGTTAAAAGAGCTAGGTGGAGAAAAAGAGAGGTCTTTCAGCTTTCCTAGATAATTACTTGAGGGTTTAAGGAAGAGAAGTTAGAATCGGAGGATTTAGTGGAGACAGACCTGAGGATTTGGCCAGTGAGACTTGTCTGTGGTTTGCTTCTCTTTCTCTCTGATATTTCAGCTTTTCCCCAATATCTGGCTTTTTATTATATTCCAAATAGAATTCGTGCAATATGAGGAGGTGGTTTGAGCTAGGCAATTGTTCAGTGTTGCATTTTATGCAACAATCAACAATATCATTGTAAAAAAACTCAAAACCTTAGTCTGTGCTTTTCAAAACAATTGATAAATGATTTGGCAAGTTCTTGATGATCCATTAATACTTTTGACTGTTGAAAATTAATTTCACTTCCTACAGGAAATGTGAGGTTATCTGAGTGTTTCACACTTTTCTCTACTAAAGTTTGTCTTGTTATAGACATGATAAAATTTTCAGGTAGTGAGATGCCTTCCATTTGGAAATCTCCTCCCTTTTTGCCCCAGAAACTTGGTTGTAATATTTCAAATTTCACATTTGGAGATTAATTTCTTTTGGTTTTGAAGGCTTGTGTGCTATAAGAGTTCCCCATTAAAGTGCAAATGTCCCTGAGAGTGGGAACATCTTAAGCCAATAATGAACAGCCTTGGGATCCATACAGCCTTAAGATATGACCAAGGTCTAATTCTGTAAAGAGATTACAACATTATTTCCTTGTTGTTGCTTCTCAAATATGCCAAGATACTAACATTTTAGTGGGTAAAATGAAATGCTATTTTCTCATTTATATTTTTCCAGTCAACAAAGTAAGTAAAATAAGTTTCAAGAATATACATTTTTAGATTATCATGGTGCCTAGCAGACAGAAATCAAGAAAGCCTCAGATTGTGCATAACAGCACCAAAACATTAAAAACAGATGTATTGAGCCTGATGAGCCTGGGTAACTACATTGTAAGCAGAAGGATGAGAACATCATCATGGGGGTAATCATTCACAGAGAGACACCCAACTCAGTAAATACACACAGCAAAACAAATCAAAATGGGAGGGGTTCCTGGAGCAATCCATCAGAGCAACTTATTAAGGCGTCTAAATAAAGTACTCATGCTAGTTGCACACACACATACACACACACTCAGGCATACACACGGACATACACATGAACACTAAAAATCCAGCACTGATGTGTTTTAGCCTAGGCAACAGTCCCCAAAATAAAGAAAAATAATGCCAACTACATGAGAAAATCTCAGACGTATTGTGAGGGAGCACTCCTGAGTTTCTATGAGAGAGAAGAGATTTAGAGAAACCTATGCTGCTGAGAAGAGAGACACACTGATGCTCTCTGCTAGCCATACACATTTCTCATTTGGCCATGAAGAGACTCCATGTCTATTGGGTTGGTGGAACAGTCTGACCACATACAAGAACTTATCAGAGCTCCTTCATTCAGGGAGAAATTTATAGAAGAAAAATATGAAATAAAGTGCAGGAAAACTCCATGTCATCTGACTCCATTAACCTAGTTCTTATCTTCATACAAACCAACGACCAGGTGACACTGATCATTTTAGTAAAATAGACATCATAAAATAAAGCCAGGAGATGAGTAGACAGGAAGGAAGGACCTAGAAGAAGCAGAGATAATTGTGATGCCTGAAAAGAAGACTTTTTTTTTTTAACAATTTTACAGTCTCTGTGAGATTAGCAACTATAATGTGCACATGCAAAATCAGCATGCCTTGCCAAAATAATAGAAGACAAGAAAATTATATGGGAATTATACTTTTAACTAACTTATTTTGGTAATTGTTGTGAATGATTTTTTTTAAAAAAAATGTGACCCAAATAATAAATATGGAACCAAGGAAAACAAAAGAGAGGAGATATATTATGTGAAAGCTGTAGACTGAGGCACATAGATCCTTCCTGAATGGGCATAGTATGCCTAATGGGGGCACTAGATGCAGAGACTAGAAGGCATGACTGTATCAAAATAAGTAAATAACTTACTTATCAAATAAGTAAAACAACTAGGCTGGGAAGATATTTAAGACAAGGTTAGGCAGGGTCAAAGCATCCTGCAAGTGCAGGAAGAGAAGAGATTTCAGTTTCAAAATGTTCATCAAACCTTAAAACAAGATAAACAAAAATGTGCATGTGTATGTGAGCTCTGTCTCTCTCTCTCTCTCTCTCTCTCTCTCTCTCTCTCTCTCTCTCTCTCTCACACACACACACACACACACACACACACACGCACACACACACACACACACACACACACACATACACACATCAGATGCACCTGCACACTAACACAGAATGTTGAAAGCAGTTCCAAAAAACAGGACAGGAATGTATCCAGAAGTTTCTGCCCTGTGTGCCCAAGGTCCAGACCTGTAGTTCCACAGCTGCTTATTCCCAAATAAGCACACAATGGCTTATATTAATTATAAACTGTTTAGCTTATAGCTCATGCTGATTACTTGCTAGATCTTTCAATTTAACTCAACCTATTTTCCTTAATCTGTGTATTCCCGTGTCTCTCATAGTTTACCGGTGTTTCTTTACATTTGCTTCCTTGGGTAGCAGCTCCCAATGTCTGTGTGACTTACCCTCTTTCCCTGTGGTAATATATTTTATATCTAATAAAATCAGCCAGGCTATCAGAAAAGAGAATCACCCAGAACAAAGCCCTGAGTGTCAGAGAGTAGTGACTCACATCTTTAATCTCATCACTTGGGATGACTGAGGTCTTTCTATATTTCTGTGAATTCAAGGCATAACAACCAAACATAAATAGCTCACATCTTTAATCTTAACTCTAGGATTATGATGCAGAGTTGAATTGGGAAGTAAAACAACTGGGTGGAGAATATATTTAAAACAAGTTTTGGCAATCTGTGTGTCTGTGTGTGTATGCGTGTGTGTGTGTGTGTGTGTGTGTGTGTGTGTGTGTGAGTGTGTGTGTGTGTCCTGCTTGTCCATTTTGGATATTATACTGTCAGCAGTCAAGGTAAGAGCACTTTCTTGCTCAGCAGCTAACTTTTCCACAAAGAAGGTCAGCTCCATATGGAGTTTCTTCACTGCCCATTATTTTCTCTAAAATATTTTTTGTTTAATCTTGAAATATGTATATGACTAGAAGTTTTATTGTAACATGTAACTACTAACTTAATTTTTTATATCCTAATTAGTTGATAATAGTAACTTTTAAGGAATAGCAATTTATATTACATTGCTATATGAAATGTATAGGTACAATACCTTGAATAAGCATAGAAAAATTTGTACAGTAATAACATTTATCTCAACAGTGTATCAATATACACAACTTGTGTACAATATAGAAAAAATTCAATTCAATGTAAAATATTTAAAACTAGTAATTGCTCTTTAAAAGTAGATTCAATAATCTACCCTTATATTCTATCACATATGTATCCCTGTTTTTTCTTTTTCATTTTTTTTCAAACAAGAACCCTGAATGTCATCTTTCTTGTTCAGCTTTTTTCCTAACCATGACCAATAACAATTTGTAAGCAACTACCCTAAACAGTGACAATTATCCATAACCTACTGAAAAAACAAAAATCACCCACCACATCACTTGGGAATGTGGGTATCATGTTCTTGAATTTACTTTTGGCTGTTTGGGGGCAACAACATCTTTAAGGATTCGGAAAAAAAAATGTTAACTGTCAAGTCCTGGAATAGGTAGCTGTATCATTTATTGTTTAAACTCTGCATAATGGGAAAGTGCAGGGCTTGTTTCTGGAGTCCTTACATTTTATACTGATGCAAAAAATATCAGGAAACGCAGGTTCCAAATCAGAAAGTGTAAGTAAAGTACCTCAGAGTCCTTTTAACTCTGTTCAAAAGCCAGAATTATATGCTATCATGATGCTATCAGTGGATTTTACAGAACATCTTAGCAGAGTCACTGATTCTCAGCATGCAGGAAGAGTTGTTTTACATATTGAAATTACTGATTTTATTAATGATGAATCTGAAATAATTTTATTATTTATTCTGTTACAAGAAATAATCAGGAACAGGAATCATCCCTCCTATATTACACACATCTGATCTCACACAGGTCTGTCAGGCCTCTAGCACCTGATTATTTCATTTTACAGAATTTGGAAAATTGTGATATGTACATCATATAATAGATACTGTCTTCAGGATTTCAATGGGCAACTGCTTTGAATTCAGAAGACGCTGATTCTATAATTACACATTTGCTAGAAACTATGGACACTACAGGAATACCTGTACAAATTAGGACTGACAATTCTCCAGCATATGCCTCTAGTAAAATAAACAATTTTTGCTTATTAGAATATAAAGCATATTACAAATATACCACACAATCCTATTGGGTAAGAAGTCATAGAGAGATCAAATCAAACTCTAAAGGACATGCTAAATAAACAGGAAGAGGTAGCAAAGACCCCCAGAAATAGATTACATAATGCTTTATTAACTTTGAATTTTCTCAGTGATAATGAAAAAGGAACAACAGCTCCTGAAAGTCACTGGACAATACGAAAAAAACTCCTGTGTTAAATCAGCCTGTTCACTTAAAAAAAAATGTGTTGACTTCAGAATGGAAACCAGAATATGTGCTACAATGGGAAGGGGGTTTAATTCTTGCTTCCACAGGTAAAGAAAAACTATGAATAACATTAAAATGAATAAAGACTTGATATGAACAGGAGAAGCTTCTTGAAAAAGAGAAATAGTGACCCATCCACCCATGTGACAGTTCTTTAAGCTGTAAGAAAAATTCAAGGGTTAGGGTTAGGGTTAGGGTTAGGGCACAGGCGACCACTTCCTAAATATAACACCAGTGGCACAGACACTAAGACTAACAATCAATAAGTGGGATCTCCTGAAGCTAGGAAGCTTCTGCAAAGCCAAGGACACTGTCAATAGGACAAAATGACAGCCTACAGAATGGGAAAAGATTTTCACCAACCCTACAAGTAACAGAGGACTGATCTCTAAGATATATAAAGAGCACAAGAATCTAGAGCCCAAAACCTTCAATAACCCAATCAAAAAAATGTGGTACAGATCTAAAAAGGGAATTCTCAGCAGAGGAACTACAAATGGTTGAAAGGCACCTGAAAAATTGCTCATCATCTTTAGCCATCAGAGAAATGCAAATCAAAACAACTTTGAGATACCACCTAACACCTATTAGATTGGCTAAGATAAAAGGCACAGATGACAGCCTATGTTGGAGAGGATACAGAGCAAGAGGAACACTCCTCCATTGTTGGTGGAAGTGTAAGCTTGTTTGGCCACTTTGGAATGCAATATGGTGGTTTCTCAGAAAATTGAGAATCAATCTACCCAAGGACCCAGCAATACCACTTCTGTGTGTATACCCTAAAGAGGCACATTCACACTCCAAAGGTATTAGCTCAACTATGTTCATAGCAGCATTATTTGTAATAGCAAGAACCTGGAAACAACCTAGATGTCCCTCAACTGAAGAATGGATTAACAAACTGTGGTACATCTACACAATGGAATACTACTCAGCAGTAAGGAAAAATGATATCCTAAAATTCGCAGGCAAATGGATGGATTTGGAGAATATCCTCCTGAGCTAGGTATCACAAACTCAGAGAGATAAGCAGGGAATATACTCACTCATTAGTGGTCTCTAAACAAACAAACAAGAAAAAAAATCCAAGCATGCCCAAGCTGCAAACCACAACCACTGAACAACTTGGGATCAGAAACACCCTGGACTGATCCTTCGAACCCCACTCCAACTATAGGAACACCTGACTCACTGTTGAGGGAGGGGGGACAAAACTGGATTTGCCAGGAGTGGAGACTGATCTAAGCATTATTGGTTCAGTGGGACCATAGGACTGTCTGCTCCCTGCCCAGGGAGGGGAGTTGTGGAGAAGAAAAAAATGACCTGATGTGGCGAGAGGGGGAAGGGACCTTGAATAACGATATACAGGGATGAAAAAAAAAATCAGAGGGAAAGCTGAACACAAAGTAAATATATGTGTAGCAATCTTATTTGCATTATCACCCTTGATAAGTCATGCTTATGATTTTTATCTTCTTCATAGTTATTGTTAAGTTATCAGCATTTTAAATTCATTTTACTGTTTTTCTTGATAAATACAAAATAAATAAAGAAGGAAAAAAATAAATAAATACAAAAAAAAGAAAAACTCAAGGGTTGAGGCAGGATTTTTGCTTTGTCTTTACAGAAAACTATAAATACACATCTTCAAAAAATCAAAAGACCTTGGACATCTAAACATCTAAAGCAGAGGGGAAGACTATCCAGAAAAAAAATTATGAGCAAAGGAATATCAGGCCTATTGGTACCAATAAACTCTACAAGGTTAAAATATCACTGCTTAACATCTATATCTCTTTATTTGTAATAAAAATGGAAGTCCAAGTTTAATTATAAATTAAATCTGGCTTTGGAGTTAGAGTGTGGCTCACTGCTTCTCTAAACCCAAGCATGCTGGTTAAAGAAAAATACAAAATCTCTGTGTCATATCAGAAGAGCCACCTGATATGGGACAGAAAAATAACTAAAAATAAGGGGATATTCTATTGTTACTAATCCTATGTTGTATAAATGTTTATATCAAAATTTATAAGACTATATATATTTATATTTTAAACTTTTTGTCATGATATTTATGTTCATATAGAGTACTAATTAATTATAGAAAATGGCTGTATCTAGCTTTCTATATATTGTGTTGAGTTTTAGGCTCTTATCAGTTTTCTACAGTGAACCATGACAAAGCCTAATTGCTATCTTTGAAATATTGGGGGGGGGAAGATGGAGCCAAAGATGATGATTTCACATCAACTATGACAAAGTCACTAGGCTGCCAAACACCAACCAAAAATTGAATTTGGACTACAAACTGCTCAGAACAATTCAATTCAAAGAGGCTAGTTGAACTTCATAGACTACTCTAGCCAGGACAAGGTAGGAAGGTCTTTAAAAATATCCAGGTCCACAGGGAAGTCTGTCAGATGCACTAGCCTGTAGACCAAAGATGGATGCTTCAACAATGCAGAGGAACCTTGGGTGACTGTCCAGGCAGCCAGCTGTTTCATTTTTCATAATTTTTGGCAGTTTCTTGTTTGCACATCTTGTTTACTTAGTTAATATTATTTCCTTCTTGGGTCTCTGAGGAATTTGAAGATGAGATAGTTATAGTTTTCTAGTGACAGTTTTAGAAAAGAAACTCACTTCACCAACCCTACAACTGACAAGAGGACTGAATTCTAAAATTTATAGAGAACTCAAGAAACTAGAACTCAAAGCCCTAAATAACCCAATTAAGAAATGGAGTTCAGAACTAAAAAGAAAATTCTCAGCAGAAGAATTACAAGTGGCTGAAAGGCACTTTAAAAAGTACTCAACATCTTTAGCCATCAGAGGAATGCAAATCAAAACAACTTTGAGATACCACCTGACACTTGTCAAAATAGCTAAGATAAAAAAGACAGAGAATAGCCTATGCTGGAAAGGATGCAGAGCAAGAGGAACAGTCCTCCAATGTTGGTACAGCTGCTATGAAATGCAGTATGGCAGTTTCTCAGAAAACGTGGAATCAATATCCCCAAGGATACAGCAATACCACTGTTAGGCATATTCCCAAAGAACTCACATTTGCAATCCAAAAGCATTAGCTCAACTATGTTCATAGCACCATTATTCATAATAGCAAGAACCAGCAAACAACCTAGATGCCCTTAAACTGAAGAATGGATTAACAAACTAGTACAGCTACACAATTGGGTACTACTTAGCAGTAAGAAAAATATGACATCCTAAAATTTGCAGGCAAACGGATGGATTTGGAGAATATCCCCCTGAGTGAGGTATTACAAGGCCAGAAAATAAGTAGGGGATGTACTCACTCATTAATGGACATTAGACAAGAAGAAAAAAAAAAGCTAAGAACACCCAAGCTGCAAAATGCAACCCCTGAAAAGTTTGGTATCTTAAAAGAGGCTTCCAGGGATTCCCCTAGGAAGAAAAAATTGAGAAGATCTCCTTAGCTAGTTAAGAGCATAAGGAGTTGCAACTAAGAAGAGGTGGAAAAAAATCATGAGAGAAGGGGAGGATTGAGTGAGAGGAACAACAAGGATGGAGAAAAAAAGAGATGGAGATTTTAATAAAGGAAGCCAATGTGAGGTTAAAAAAAAGACCAGGGCTAGGTTCACCCGAAAGAACTCACAGGATGTTCCTACCTAGGTCTCCAACCAATAGTGAAGGTATTGCCTAGACAAGATTTCCCCTATAATCAAATGAATAGACACCCTACATGCCATCACAAAATTTACAACCAACAATCAATAGAGGTTGAGGTAGAGACACATGGCTGAACTCTGGGCTGAGCTCCTGGTCCAGCTGAGAGCAGGGGAGAAGAGAGGAAAAATCCCACATTGATGACTGGCTGGGGCTCTGGAGAGCTCATTGAATCAAGAACAGCCCCTGGAGAACCTTCAAGAAAAGGAACTAGGCCCTCTAAGGATAGGCAGATGTCCAATTACATGGGTAGTATGTGGAGCCCAGAGGGGAGAGATTAGACTATGTTTCCATGCATGAACTGGCACTCTGGAGCCCAGTCTCCACAGAGGACACCTAACCTAGTCATGACATTATGATGAGGAAATCGAACCTGCCTAGAATAGATGCTGAGTTGATCTACCTTAATATTTCTTGCCCTTTTGGGGGAGGGATGGGGATGAAGAGGAGGGAGGCTGAAGGCAGACAGGAAGGTATTAGAAGGGAGAGCAAGAGGATACATGAAAAAAGGGGCTTTATTTTTAATAAATAAATAAATAAAAAGAAAGATGTCACATTGGTTTCAAGACTGAGATGATCTGCAAATAGAGATAGTTTCACTACTTTTCCAATTTGTATTCCCTTAATCTCCTTTTGTTCTCTTACTGCTTTAGCTAAAACTTCAAGAACTATATTGCATAGATAAGGGGAGAGAGGACAGCATTGTTTAGTTCTTGATTTTAGTGGGATATCTTTGAGTATTTCTCCATTTAGTTCCAGGCTCAGGACCCTAATAAGATTAGTTATTTTCTTTCTTTTCTTGGGTTAGTTAGTTCCTTTTCTTGAAGGTTCTCCAGTGGCACCCCTTAATCAGAAGGAAATAATAATGGAAAACTATGCCCAAATTCCAAAAATATTGTCTATAAACATTTGTTTTCATTATAAATAGTTAATTGGTCATAGTCAATCTCTTTCTAAGAAAAAAACAAGATATGATGTAGGAATGATTTCTAAAACGGTAAGTTATTGAATTTACTTTAATCCAAAAATCAGATGTTAGTCTCAAATATTTTACATTGATGTGAATTTTGGGTTATTGATACAAATTTAAGTTTAATTTTGTTGTGCTGTATGTATTTTCTACTCTTGTTTAAGATGTGATGTTTATGATACTCATTAAAACTGTAATGTATATTTTTTTTTAAAAAAAAAAGTTAAAATGTATACGTTTAAGAGACACCAAAACATAGGTTTTAGTCAGTAATACAAGTTAGATACAATGTGAATTAGGTACAATCCTTTGGAACCACCAAAATAGGATAAATTATAGAATATTTTCTTTAAATTTGTCAATTGTTAATGAACTAGACATTACTAATGTAATTATTGCTTGTATATATTGTATACAATCATTGTACCTATTGTATATAGATTTCTTATGTTATAACCTTTTTACTTTTGACAAGGGGATATGTGGTGATGTATTTCATATTTAATAAAATCAGCCTGGAATATCAGAGAACAGAAACACCCACAGCCAAGCCCTGAAAATCAGGGCATGGTAACTAGCTCTTTTAGTCCCATCACTCAGGAGACAGAGATTTTTCTGTATTTCTGTCAGCTCAAGTACTAACAATGAAATGCTAGTATAGGATTATGATGCAGAGTGGAACTGGGAAGTAAAACAACTGGGCTAGGAAGATATTTATAATTCCTCCTTTTATCTATGCTTGAATTTACCTCCTGTTTCTAAGCCATAGACCAAAAAGCCTCTGTATTAGTCAATGGTATTCACAGCATACAGAAAGACATCCCACATCACAGGAGTAATTACTGAGAGAACAGGAAGTATCTGAACTTGAAGAATAAATATTATACAGAAAAGCAGAGAATTGAACAAAAGTTGTAGGGAGGGAGAAAATCACAGGCAACTAAAACTCTAATATTAATATTCAGATTTACAATTTTTAGGCTGAAAATAATTGTTTTAAAAAATGAAGATCTTGTACAAGTCAATTAAATGCCCCCAATGTGTCTAGAGATTGTGTCATGCTCTGCTAACTTCTATTTTTGGCAAGGACAAAGTCATTTCTGAAAAATACATTAAGGGCTCTTTGGGGCCTGGAGTCTTAATGTTGGCCCAGGATATCCATCTTGTTTTGAATCATCGTATAATGCATAATTCTGCTGGTAATGACTCTGTATTTATAGAAAACTGACACATGAACTGTTCCTGTTTCTATGTCATTGTAGCTCTGCACTGAGGAGCTCCAGCTTCTATTCCTCTTGATTGCACTATCTTATTTTAAACAAAGATCCTATTGCTATTCCTCACTCTTCATCACCCTCATCGCCAAACACCTGGGCATTCTCTGTAAGGTCTTTGGTCTAGCTCCATGTAAACTCCCCTTTGTTGGTGTCTCTCATTAAGTGTGCTTCCTCAGTACTAAATGGATTATAAGACTATAAATACCTTATAATCGCACAAACTTTCAACATCACACTGAAACACAGTGGGCATTCTGTGTGTGTTTTCTCTGCCTCCTCCCTTCATCACAGACTGCACAGTTTTTGGAACAATTCCCTCCCTGACATGGGTCTTGCCAGAGTTTTGTGTTTCTAAAAGAATGTAAATTCTGACTGGAAAGAAACTATCTCTCCTTTTAGAAGAGTTTCTGTTGCAGCTGAGGTTGCCATACTAAGACACACAATAAAGACTGAGTGGCTTTTGCAGTATACATTTATTTTCTATTAGTTTTGGAGGCTGATTGATCCTAGACTAAGATATCAAAGGTTGATCAGTTAGCTGTAGGTTTTCCAACATGGCTCTCAGCACCATTCCACCAGCATCCACCTGGCTTGTCATATACTGTTTGCCTAGCCAAAGAGAAGAAGCAGATCTCCTTCCTTTCTTCCTTCTTTTCTTTCTTCCTTCTTTCCTTCCTTCCTTTCTTCCTTCCATCCTCTCTCCCTCCTTTCCTTTATTCTATCTCATAAAGTAACAGGTTGATCCACTTTTTTTTTCCCCTGTCTTTATTATTCCACTGGGTCTTAATTATTCTGTAAAAGCCCTGTCTCTGAATATACCCACAACTAGAGATCAGGCTTTCCATGTATGGATTTTCAGGGAAAGTGTAGAGCATGATTTAGCTCATAGCATTTTTCATATTTAGAACATATCATTGATCTCTCAGAAATGTAAAGATTTCATCATATTATGTTGATTATGCAGTGTGCGGGGGCAGGGAGGGTGATTTCTTCAGGCTGTAAGACATAGCTTTTTAAAGAGACTAGAGTCTTGCAAGGCCAGGCCTGTGATCTGACTGTATAATGTAACAATTTTAGTTGAGTATAGCTAACGGTATTTATACATTTTCAAGTACTACCAAAAACACAACAGTGCATTTATCTAAAAAGTTGTTGTTCTGTTAAAGAAATGGAGTGAGGTGATGCCCCTACTATATTTTGGGAAATCATAACTAAAATATTTGGAAAGCAAAATAGGAAGGAATTAACATTGGTATTTTCTTGGTTGTTGCTACTAGGTTTTTATTTGTTTTGCTTGTTTTTTTGTTTGTTTGTTTTGGGGGTTTTGTTTTTTTGTTGTTTGGCTGAGGTTTTTTGTTGTTGTTTTTTTTTGTTTTTTTGTTTTTTTTGCGTGTGTTTTGTTTTTTGAGACTGATCCCATAGACTCATACATTTGGTCCTTGGTTTGTGAAACTTTTGGAGAAGGGTTAGAAGGTTGTTGGAGAAAGTATGTGACTGTGGGCAGGCTTTGAGATTTGAAAAGCCCTCACAGTTACTAATGTGCCTGTCTATGCCTCCTCCTTGCTGTCAAAAACATGAGTTTTCACCTGTTGCTCCTGAGCTATACCTTCCTGCCTGCTGCCATGATAACCTTGAGCTCACCCTCTGAAACTATAAAATCCCCTTCCAACAAATTCGTTCTTCATAAGTTGCTTTGTTCATGGTTCAATGTTACTTTGTAGGAACAGAGATCCCCCCTAGTGTTATATTGTGACACAGAAGTCTTCTGATTATGCTTTAGTCTCTGATCCCAAAGGGGGAAAAATATGTTTCTTTATGAAAAATAAAGGAACTCAATTTTATTTTCGTGCCAATCAGAAATGTTTATCAGTAGGAATAACTGAATTGTTCTAAGTTCATGTAAGTGTTTAGGGGATCATTAAAGCATAGTTGCACATATTTTAGACCGAATCAGCTCTCAAAAAAACAAAAAAAAACAAAAACAAAAAACACACAGGAACAAGTTCCTGCTGATTTCCACCAAGGCAATGCTTTATTCAAGGAGAATTCTATGCTAGGAGAAATTCTGGCATTGTGATGTAACTTTACATGCTGATCTCTTTAACTTGACCTTGTACAGTTTATGCAAGGTCTCATCTGATTTTCAGTTTTCTAGCACGTGAAATAAGCATTTATTTATAAGACTTTGTATTGTTTTAAAAATTAGAGACATTGTAGACATTTACTCTAAGTACTTAGCCAACAACTACTTTTTGTTGTTACCATTATTACACAAAGATTAAAATAACCCTCTCCTCATCAAAATTCCTTTTTGATTTGAAAATCTGATAACTTAAGTAGAACACAATTAGCTAGCTCTATTAGCTTTGTGTATAGATAATTTAGGTAATATGAAGCACTATACTGACAAACACTATTCCTTTGGCAAATATCTTTCACTGCATTTTACTGAAATGGTAAATAACTATTGTGTGCATGACGTCAGTAAGGCTTTTAAATAAATTGCTCTCTTGTGATCACAAAGGGTATACTAACCTTAATGCTACAAAAAAAAATTTGTTTGGAATTATTTGTAATGGAAACACTGTAACGGGAGCTGTTACAGTGCCTTCCATAAGTGCTAATTAAATTATATGGTGAATACATGTGCAATTGATTTAAATGCCTTAATTCTATTCTGCATTGTTATGGAAAAATGCACATATGCTTGCAGACCCTAATGTCCTACTCTATTGCATTATACTAAGTGGTTTGCTTTCTATGTCTCTGATGAAAGGCATGCAAGGAGAAAAGTGTGGCTGTCAATGCCCACTGCAATAAGAAATCAATTACTCCAGGAAGTGCCATAATAATAGTTACTAGCTTCTGGGAATATGAATTTTATTATCTCATCTGTCCTTATTTCTGCAAATGGTATCGTTTAGACATATGAGAGAAAATGTGAGGGGATTCTGGGATTGAGAGATGGCTCAGAAAACTGAGTTATTTGTGTAGAGTTATGTGCTGGCAAAAGGTGAGGGTATATCCTAAGAAAGACATCATTAGCAATTTCATCAGTATATAATGTATACTTACACAGAATGCAATGGCTGTCATGTCACTGGGTGGTATAGCCTTATGTAACTTCTGCAATCTGTTCTTGACAGGAGCATCACTACACAGAATACTACAATAACTTATTTCAAATGCTGACATGCAGACCTTGTTGGTCTGAAAAATATTAAACTTCCATAGGACATAAAAAAGGATTTTAGCACATTTTTAACAGCATTTTACAAAGAAAAATAGAACAACAACAAAACCTTTTATTGTGTTCTTCCAGCCTTGAAGTAAGGGTTGAAATAGTCTTTTGTGAAATGAAAATCAATCTAGATAGGAGATTTTTGTTTTGATTTCTTTTCTGTTTTGACAAATAAAGCACAGAAATTCTCATCTGTTCCTGAGATGCTGGAAATGTTAAAGATATCAAAATAGGGAATGAAAAAGAGGGATGACAGAGAAGGGGGGAGGAAGAAGAAAAAAGAAGGGAGCAGAGGAAGCAGAAAAGGAGGAAGGAGAAGGAGGTTGGAAGGGAAGGAAGGATAATGAAAGCATACAAACCCCCAAGGAATACCTTCTTTTGAATCTCATGAGAATGTACCTAAGACAAAAAATAATTGATTTGCTATTACTGCCTCCAAATCATTGAAGAAACTGTATTTAATTAGCTAATTGTGTGGATGTTATAGAAGAAGCCTCTAATCATGATGCAAATATAAATCCGGCAAGCTTGCTGCTGGTCCCCATTCACTAGGAACCAAGAGTCAGGCTAAAGGTTTGTACTTGAGCTCACAATAAAGAGAAATAAACCATTTTTGTCAAGTTATTTTCTAATAAGAAATTAATGATTGTGGTAATGGAGATAATTAGCATTTATATAGGACTGTAAAATTTATAAAGTGTTTCTGATGTGAGCAGAAAAAAGGAATTACTCAGGCAGTTCAGGGACAGGGACCTTGATTCTTATTCTTGACTAGAAACTAGAAATATCATTATTTCTATCCTGGTCATAATCCCAACATGCCAGAATTATGTTCTCATTACTACTGTGATCCCTTGTTATTGTTCTTTTTTTGCACACCTGCCTCCAGAAGCTGTGCTTAACAGTGTGACAAGGTCATTTCTCCAGACACCATCACCCTTTCTGAAAAACAGCTTTGGAACTGAATCTCTGGATTCTTGTGCCCATTACTCTTTTAGGCCTTGCACATTCAACTGCTGTCTTAATTTTATCTTCCCTAGTTACCAGTCAATCCACACTCAAATAGGGTCCTGTGACATCAAAACTCCACCTCTAGTGGGTTCCCTTGCCCTCTCTTTGAGGCTTAAAAGTCAGCAACAGAGAAGAACCTGAACTCATCTGTGGCCTGATTTCAACCCATCTTCCAAATGGATCTCAACTCTTGAAAGGAGGGTATTATAAGAATAAGCAGGCTTATAATTCACTGAGGATGAACACATCTCTCTTGGCCCACTTTGGACATTCCTTCCAGTTCCCCAGGTGTGAGGGCACACTTTATTGTCAAGAGACACAATTGATATAGAAAGCATATCCACTGTGCTTTGACACCATTCCCTGGATTTGCATTTTGGACTGTATAATGTAGAGATGAGCTATGTACAAGTAAGCTATGAGCTCATCTCTCTCTCTCTCTACTTTTGACTGAAGGTGTGATGAGCAGCTTCAAGTATGACAGACTATAGCCTGAAATGGCAAGCCAAAATAAGCTTTCTTTCTCAAAGTTTCTTTTGTCAGAGTATTTCTCACAGCAACAGCAGCAAAATTAATATACCTGGTTTGCCCAGAAAGAAGAGTTTTACAATTGTCCTTCCTTAGGATTTAAAATATTCTATGGAAAGATGGCAATATCAGGACTTTGTTGAGTTTCATAAAGGAAAAAAAAATTGCCTTGTCAGAAGAATAGAGGCTGAGCTCTCTCTCTGTCTAGTCCTGGAGAGATACATGGCATTTTGTTCTGTTCCAATGATTAGAACATCACATACTTTTGTCACCTTCCTTAAGAGTTCATCCAGCTACTCCTATCAATCACTGGGCCTGGAGACTACATTCTAGGAAACTTGACTCACTTGACAGCAAGTTTAGGGACTGGAAGGACTCATCTCTCTCCTTAATGAGATAATGCACTTATACTCCTCGGAAGACCCTCCCTGCCTGTTTTTGTTTGTTTGTTTTGTTTTGATTTGTTTGTGAGTTCTATCTAAAAATTATAATGTAAGTTGTAATTTTCCTATTTTCTTCTTTTCTATTCTTCTTCAAAGACTGGCCAAAAGCCTAAGCATACTTTCTCTGACACTCTAGGATTTCTTACTTTTTCTTAAAGATCCTTCATCCTTCCCTCACTTGCTCACCTATAACCATGTCTAACTTAAAAGACATGGAGTTCTTTCCTCTTCTTACTTCCTTTTTTTCTGGCAGCTGCCAAATTTCAGTTTTTCTGCTTTGCTGTCTTTCAAGCTCTAATCTGCCAGATTTGTGGAGGGATTTCTGCATCCCTTTATTTTATTAACAAACTAAGAACAACAAAAAGGAGCACTGGCTTTTCTTAATAACATTTCTGTATCTTAATACTGTAGAGAACAATCCCATGAACAAGATTTTGCTATCAAAGTCAAAGGATATAACTACACTCATTTAAATGATACAACCAAATACTAGGGCAGAAGAAACTTTAATCAATAAAAACAATGAAGCTAGCTATCATAAACTCAAATTCTTTATCCAAATTTAAGTATTTCTCCAAGTCACACAGCAGATAAAGCTCTATTATACCAAGAATATGGGTTAAAGAAGAGGGGGCCTCATCACCTTTTCCCTGAAAGGTAATAAATTCAAGAAAGACAAATCTATCGGATCCCGATGTGAATTGTTCTATTAGTGGGATTTGGCGTTAGACTACCCTTGGCTTTCTCATCCTCACAGTCTCAGTCAAATGAAATCAGACAAGATACACAGAATGATATATGTGAAGCTGATTACAAAGGGAAAGGAAGTAGGGTTAACAGATGGCATAGCAAAAAGGATTCTTGCAGAAAGAGTGGACATGACCTGAAGGAATATTGCATAAACATAATACAATTTTCTCTTCTTCAAAATCTCTATGTGTATATATAAATGGATGATGTATATGCATATGTATGTGAACATACAAGTACACTTGCCACATGGCCTGTGTATGGAGGTCAGAGAGCATCCTCCAGTGTTGCTCTGCTGGCTTATGAGCTTTTCCACCTCCCATCTTACCCTAGAAGCCCATTACTATATCTAGCTTTCCATGGGGGTCTAAACTCAGATCCCCGTGCTTTCCCAGTGAGCACTCTAACCACTGAGCCATTTCCTAAAGTTCCTGTAATAAACAGATGTCCTGAAGTATTACCTCTTGGACAACTGACTAATAGGCCCATTTCAATTAAATCTCAAGAAAAGGAGTAGCACTGCCTATCTGCATTTTACCAGAAAGTTTGTACTATATGTTATAAACTTTGAGACATTCAAGTATAGAGGTACAATTTTTATCCCATACTTTTGGCCCAAAAGAAAAAAAAAGGTCATATAGCAGAGGATATTTAAAAGAATAAAGAAATGAGAATGTAGATTTATAAAAAAAAAAAAATCAGAAGAAAACAGCTTTCCTTCAAATGGCCCTAGCCTAGTTCCAGATGCCCTACCCCCTTCTCCCTTTCATGTAGTACCTAATCCTTAAGGGGCAATTATGATGTTATCTTCCTCTTTCACACACTGTTTTGGGTTCTAAGGAAGGGCAATTGTGACACTGTCTACTTCCTAAATGTTAGTGCACATCTCTGAATGCAGGAAATGAAGGCAGAAGACAGTCAGGAGGAGAGCTCTCTCCTCCATGAATCTCAAGCCTGAAAATGTCTAACTAGCTGCCTGACCATCACTCATACTTCACTGGCCTGGCCTGGCAGCTTTCAGTATCTGAGGTTCCCAGGTTCTTGGCAAATTAACTGACAGGTATGATTTTGTTGGGCCTGATGTATGACATCTCCCCATAGATACTGCTTGCTATTGGTGATTTCATCATTCTCAGACAAGGGCTGCACCTCAGATAGCCACGGTTGGAATTTAGACCAGTGTGCTGCCCAGATGATGTCCATCTGCTGCTGAGTTTTTCTATTCTAGAATCTGATTTTACATAACAGCCCCAGAAGAACAGGATCCAAGTTATCAGGAGCTGTGAGTGGCACTATATGGACTGGATGCATATTAACTTAATGGGATCCTTCTCCAAAATTCCTTCCTTTTCTCTGCTGCCAGAGAATTAAAATAAGCCTTATTTCAAGCATTTACTGTGGACTACATGTCAACCACAGAGTGCAATTCCTCAGTATCTCTTAAATCTATAAGAAATATTTTCCATTCCAGGTTGATCTCTTCAGAGCCCCAGCAATCTGCTATCTATCTGTCCATGTATTAATAACTCTTCTTATCTACTTATTCGTACCCTAAGGCCAATTGGCCTGTGATGGTTTAAATAAAAAATGACCCTCAGAGACTCAAGAGTTTGCATAGGGAATGGTATTAGGTGGCATGGCATTGTTGGGGTAGGTGTGGCCTTGTTAGAGGAAGTGTGTCACTGTAGAGTCAGGTTTGGGGGTTTCAAGTACTCAGGCCAGGCCTTGTCACTGTCACTTCCTGCTGCCTGTGGATGCAATTATAGACCTCTCAGCTCCTCCTTCAGCACCACATCTGTCTGCATGCCACCAGGCTGCCTGCCACGACAATAATGAACTAAACTTCTGAACCATAAGCTGCCTGACTTAAATAGTTTCCCTTACAAGAGCTGCTATGGTCATGCTATCTCTTCAACTAATAAAACGCTAACTAATGAGATTCTAAGTCAATGTCCCTCCTTGAACCTCAAACTAAAATCTTTGATCTATCAAAACTTCTGGTGAAGAGCTGTATTATAAATAAAATGTACCTATAAGCTCTTGAAACCATAAAAATTGGGGCCAGATAACTCTGAAGCAGGAGCTAATACTCCACAAAAAGTAAGAATAAGGATCCATGTTAGATTTTAAGCTCTTGTGTAGCCTAAGAGCAAGTAAGAGACTAGTTATGTAGCCTAAGATAAATCAATAGCCTACAAAATTTTAACAAAATGAGTTGGGAGAAGAGTACAAGAACATGATTGCAGTCCCTAACCACTCCATTGGTTTGGGGAGTAACACATTTTAACCACTCCAATTGAGCATTGAAGTCATGCAACTCACCATAGGCTCAAAGATGACCACTCCTGATAAAGATTACTCAGTCTTCATACAATTCCCACCATAATGCAGTAGAATAATCCTTTTATATACTCTGAATATATGTTGTTCACATTGGTTTAATAAAGAGCTAAATGGCCAATAGCTAGGCAGAAAGACATAACACAGAAGAGCCAGACTAAGTTAATATGAGGATGAAGAAGAGCAGTATCTCCAGGAGTTACAGAGAGACAAAAAATATATACTCTGTGTTAAAGAAAGGAAGCCAGCCATGTGATACCTTAATTTGTAAGAACTAGTTAGTAACAAGCCTAACCTATCAGTTAAGCATTTATAATGAACAAGTCTCCATATCATTTATTGGTGAGCCAACGTTACTAAATAATAACTCTGCCTATACAATAAGACTCATAAAAGGACAAGACAAGACAATACATTGCATCCATCCATTAGAACCCTCCTCACTCTTATGAGTTCTTTTTTATTTTATTTTTTAATAAATCTGCAGTTGCTATCTACACTCTTTGCTGCTTCCTAATTCTTCTTGGGTGTGGGACTATGAACCCAAAACCCACTGGTAGAGAGGTGACTTTACCATTCTGGCTCCTGGAATTAAACTCATCAAGAGCAGGAAAAGATGTTGTCACACTTTAAGAACCTACATCAGCTTCACCCAGTGTGACTGTCTATCACACTCCTCTTCTGGCCAAAGTAAGCACACATAGTTCCTTCTAGGCTCAGTACAGGGCAGCAGATTACACTGATTCATGCTCAACAGGACCCACAATCTCCCAGTCTCTCTTCTTCCTGTTGCTGTGGAGCATTACACAAATCAACTCAAGGAATAGCCACAAATATTCCCACACTTTCAAAGATAAAAATGCAAAACAATAGACCTTGGACTCTATTGGATAATGTGAATGTGTAGGATAGTGAAAGATAATAAAACTGAATGATCTACAGCTTCTTTTCCAATATTTTTATTTCCATGTTTTTTAAGTGTTAAGACTTCACTGTCTGTAAAAAGCAGGTTCTTGAATTTTGCACAGTCCTAAGCAGCTTGAAATTGAATTAGAGCAGACTTTAGCAGGCCATCAGAAAGAATTTGTATTTACCAGTTTATATAGCTTCCTGGAAGATTTAGTAGGGCAGAGGTATTTCAGTCACAATCCATTAACCCTATTTATCATCCATTGAAAATGTCTAAATGTGAAACCATTTTCAATCTATGCTAATGTGCCTAGTACTGATACAGCATATCATACTTAATTTCCACACTGTATTACATGGTTGTGTTTTGTGTTTCTGAATCTAGAGGTGGCCGATCTCACAGCTTCAGAATCTCCTTTCCATTTATCCAGAGAGTGTGACCATGGTGTAGTGGTTTCTAGTCTCAAAAGACACAGCAGAAGCCAGACCTATGACAGTCTCTTCCCCTTAGTCTTCTGTTCAGCCTTTCTAGCCCAGGGAAAGCAGCTTTAAGAATAAATTAAGCAGTAGGTTCCTATATAATGTTGATGCCAAATGTGAATGATTGCACCTAGTACCACAGATTAGGGCTATACCAAGTCCCATCATTTTCTAGTGTGGGTACAAACAGTTTTGTAAAGTTTTATGGTCCCAGAACAAAGAAAGTCATAAATAAAGGCATTTTTTAAATACAATGATGGTCGACACATTAGATTGTCAGGTTAAAGTAAATCAAAGAGTATCTGCTACATGCTTCAGATGCTATCTGACAATACCCCTTGTTGGAAATTAGTGCTCCATTCAGTTCATGATTTTTGTAAGGTTTCCATGATGTTAGTTTAGAAACAGAGTTGGATGAGGAATGACGTGGGACCAATGATAGCCTGAGATAAATTGTAATGTGGCATTTCAGTCCCACCCCAAGGATTTTTCACTAAAGTTCTAATTGGTTAATCAGCTGTGAAGAAGGTTTAATACATATCTTCATTTCTTCAAGGAAGTTTCATTCACAGTTATAACCATTTCCTCTGTATGTGTGTTAGGGGTGGTCTGTGTGTATCTCCTTGTGTTGACTATTTTCCCTGTTGATTTGCATAATGTTCAGCAAACATCTATTATGTGTTACTGGTGGCAGTTGTTGCAGTAAATGAGATTTATATTTATTGAAATTTTCCTATATTTTCTGCTCTTTGCTAAATAGTTGTGGGCATTGTTTCATTAGATACTTACAACTCTGATTTAAGCAGTACAGGTATGATGGTTACCTCCAGCAGGGTTGGTGCTCATCCCCAGGAGCATTACAGGTTCTTGGTTTTAAAACAAGTGATTGAGCAGAGACACAATAGCAGCAGAGGCCGGGGCAGTTTATTAGGAAAGACACACTCGAAAAGGAAGAAGTGGGATAGAGCAAAAAAAGAGCCAGCAGCTGGAATTGCCTGGATTCACAAAGGACTGTGGTTTGTATATCACATTTACAAGGAGGGTCTTCTACCATGTGTGCTGTCATAGGTATACACAGCTTAATGTAGCACATGTCACTTCAACACCTTAAATCACCACCCACGTCACCTTCAACAGACTGCCTTTGTTCCAATGGTTTCATTTACTTGGAAGGAAGCCTTCAGCCTTCCTCTTTACCCAGTATTGTGTTTTGTTTTGATGCTCATTTTGAAGCTTTTGCAAAAGGTTTCCTGGGCCTCACTCTGCCCCTACTCTACTGCCTCATCCCACCATAACTATTTTAAATAAGAAGCTAAGACTAAGAGAACTTAAGCAACTTGACCAAGACAAATCCACTGTAGCCTGATAGTGAAACCCACTTCCTATTAGGTTAGTGCAAAAGGAATTGCAGATGGGGACCATGGGTTTTAAAACATAACAACTAGTTTCAAATGCATTTCTATTAATCAAAATAGGAATCATTATAATCAACACACTTTTGCCAATAGGAAATAAGTTTATTTCTATAGCATAAAACTCTGGGTTTCAGCATCTAATGACATCCTACTGGTTATGGAAGTGTTTTCACACAAAATGTTGTGGAGATGCTTAAAGAAGTGGTAAGCAGTTGGTGAATAATCAAGTCAACATAGAAGATGACACTAAATTTGTGGCACTATTCATTCCAATTTTTTTGGAGCTCTGGCTGTATAGTCGGGCATTGCCATAAAAAAAATCCTATTTGTTGATCAGTGCCAGCAGCAGGTGTGACAGGGTTGGCTTCATCTCATAGATTTGATGAGCACACCTCTTAGATGTTTATGTGTCTCCAGGACTCAGAAAACTGTGGATCAGACCAGCAGCAACCATTGGTGACTAGCCCCTATGTGTATGTGTAAGTTCAGTCTTGGGAAGTACTTTGGCACTTCTCCATTCAACCAGTGAGTCAACCCTTGCAAACTGTCCTATGCAATCCATGTCTCTTGCAGTCTAACTGAGAAATCATTTGGTTTGGTTTTATAGAAAGAGATGTAGACAGTTCAAAATATGTTTTTCTTTATTTTGTTTTAATTGTTCAGTTTATAAAGCATCTATTTAATCAAATTGCTTATCTTTTCAGCCTGCTTTAAATACAAACATCCTCTGATGGTCACCATTGAGGTCCTTGGCAACTTCTGTAGTTGTAAGAGGACTAGTTTTGATGGTTGCTCTCAGCTAGTCATGATCAACTTCCCAATTTTGAACACCTACCTTCCCTTCTTCAAGGCTTTCTGTTTGATGCATAACTACTTGCACCTTCATTGCACTGTATTACCTTTGGCAGTCCCTGAGACAAATGTCTTGTTGATGTGGCAAGTTATTTCCAACAGAACTCCAATTAGAATATTGGCTTGAATTTGCTTTCTGTCTAAATATCATTTCCATAGCATGGAATCATTATAAAATAAAGTGTAATAAGTCATTAGCAAAAAAGAATCCATAAAGAAAGAAATGCTCATTAAAAACATGTAAGTGTAAGCAATTTATTTAAGAATAAATTACAATATCAAATGGCAAATTTCAACAATGCAAAAAAAGAAACCATAGTTACTTTTGCATCAACTAACTATAAATCACAGAAACAGCCAGAATAACAAATCAGACTCTCCACAAGGAGAACAATCCTTTGCAGTCAGCAGGATGTTTCATAACTCCCCAGTAAAGGCACAAGCCAATTATCAAATAAAGGGCTGGGCTGAGAATAGGAATGTATGCCAGAATGTGCTAAAAACCATCATTAAAATGGCTTCAGTTTTGGCAAGAGCCCATAGAGAGGTTTTTATTGTATGACTGGTTTGTGAATAGCACTTGAGAGAGACATTCTTAGTCTTGTCTAGACTCCTATTGTATTATTATAACCTCTACTAAGTTGGTTAGTTTTAACTGTCAACTTGACATGACCTGGAATTATCTGAAAAGAGAATCGGATTGGCCTGTCTTGGGGAGATTGTCTTGACTATTAGTTGGTGTAAGAGAACTCAGCCCATGGTTGGTGCCACCATTCCTTAGGCAGGTGATCTTGAAGAAGGGTAGCTGAGTTTAAGCTTAATAGCCAGTCAGAAAATAGCATTGTCCATGAATCCAGTAACACTTATTTAGTGGTGAAGTAATTCCTTGGTTAGGGGCAAGGAGGCCTGCCTTGAAGTTCCTAATGTGGTCTCCTCTGTGACCTGAAACACTGCAACCTGAAATTATAAATTAATTGAAGCTTTTTCTCCTCTAAGTTGTTCTGGTCAGAGTATTTTATAACAGCAACAGAAATAAAACTTGAACACCCAACTTAACCTAGCCTTTAATCATGCATGACTTCAGCATGGGGTATATGTTTCTGAGTGGCATGGATTAAATTATAGTTGCGCATGTTTTGCCCACTGTTCTGGTTATTCTAAGGACATATTCACTAAATTTATATTACTTTTAGAAAACATCCTGTAATAAGAAGTTTCTGGCCCAGACCTTCTAGCCTAGCTCTGGTGTTTGCAGCCCAGGAATTAAATCCATTCTCATTAATCTGTTTAGCCATGTGACTTGGTACCTTTTCTCAGAGCAGCATTTCAACTTCTTTCCTCTGCATCTGTTGGTATCTCTTCTGGCATCTCTGCTCTGCTCTTCCTGTTCCCAGAGTTTTCTTAGTCTGGTAGCCTTGTCCACACTTCCTGTCTACCTTCTGGCTAAGCACCTTTTTATTAAACCAATAGGAGGGACAGATATTCAGAATGTACCAGAACATAGTCCCACTACACCATTCTTAACAAACATGATCAACAGCAGTCTCTGTAGAGGAAAATTTTAAATATCTTATGACTTAGCTTTGTATTTATTATTGATATTTCCAATATTAATACCTGTTGTGAGGTTAAGAAGCAGATACAATAAAGGTCAAGACAGGAACTGAGGTATAGAATAGAGAAACAGTGTCTCTTATGACACCAAAGATTCTCATCCCCAATCTGCCTGTTGACTGCCCTTCTTTATGCTATAATAGTAAATGCTAACCTTGGTTTACAGGAGTACTTCTTTGTTTTTTCTGAAGGAGATGGAGGGGAAGCACATTCATAATTGGAATATTGGTCAATTTCTTTGACCTTTATATTCCTTGGGTAACATAGGGGTCCCATTTGGGGTGCTAAACATCTTAAGAGGTAATAAAAGTGAGCTCTGCGAGGCAATCACATTGAGGAGAATTCCTTTATGTGTTCCTCTACATAATCATGTTTTCTGAGCACATAGTGTCTTTATGACTTAAAAAAAATGGGAGTAGATAATGCAGTTCACTTTGATGGACTCACAAATGTTTAGGTAGATTATCTGTTCCAGGTCTTGAAATTGTTCTGCTCTCTAAATCAAGAGGATGAGTTTCACATACAGAACAGTTGATAAATCTTAAAAATGCCATTCCTCAAAGAATGTTGCCAATGTAAAGAGGAAAAATGCTGATTGTCTAGGGCTAGACATTGTGAAGAGAAGCTTTGCTTTTCACACACTTGGACACGTCTTAGGGAGAAACACTCAGTGAAGATAAGAGACACACTTGCTAAGTTTAAATTTTACTTCATACAAGTCTTGCTTTTTAAATTTGGACTTTACTCTCCACTGGGAGAAATATTTTAGAATTAAATGTTCTTATTCTAGAATAATACAAATGTGAACTTAAGTTTCTGCTTCACTGTGAGGACATTGTTCTTCACTTTGTGTGTGTGTGTGTGTGTGTGTGTGTGTGTGTGTGTGTGTGTGCTTGTGTTTATGTGAAAGAGAGAGACAGATTATCTTTGTTGTCATCTTCTGGAATGACATCTACCTCCTTTAAGACAGGTACTCTAGAGCTTACAATAGATTAGTTGACCAGTGAGCCCTAGATTTCCCATAGTCTCTGCCTCCCCGGCTCTGGGATAAAACACATGCTCCATGATGCCCAGCATTTTCACATGAGTTACAGCCATTGAACTCAACCTTTTCTGCTTTTGAAGAAAGTTCTTAATTGATTAGACCATTCTTACTGCCTTGTACTTAAATTTTTGAAGACTTAATTTACCTTCCTGAAACAAGACATTGCTTAACACATAGAAGAAATATGTCTTCAAATCTTAGTTCAACTCTCTACCTCATAGACCATTTTCTTTGGAAAGATATATGTCTTAAAGTTATGACTGAACAGAAACTTTCATCACAGATTTTTTTTTCTTATTCTTTTAGTCAGAAAATAATGGGTTGAACTATTCTGAAAAGTAACAACTAGAAACTTCTATACAAACATTCTAGTATCTGCCTTATTAAAAAATTCAGAAGCTCTGAAAATTCTGGTCAGCGCATAACAGCAGCCAACACGAGCTCAATATGTGTGACCCTGAGGCAAACAGGCTCTTTACTGTGATATAGACACCATTGCTCTCTGTGGTCTCCTGGAAAACAGTGCTATTTGTCAGGTGTTAGTTTTCATTGGGTTCTGCTGGTTTTGTTTCTTTAGCTGAAGACTTTTATTGTATAATAGTCTTAGTTAATGTTTGTCTTTTTTCCTCCAAAGATACACCATGACCACGGTAATGCTCATTTTAAAAAAGCACTTAATTGATAGGCTGGCTTACAGTTTCATTCGGTCCATTATTATTATGGCAAGGAGCATGGAACAAGGCAGGTAGATGTGGTTACATCTTGACCAGAAGACAGCAAGAAGTTGACTGAAAGTCACACTGAGAACAGTTTGAGCAAAAGAGACATCAAAGCTCATCCCCACAGTGACGCACTTCCTCCAACAAGGCACTCTCTTTAAGGACCATTTTCTTTCAAACTGCCACAATAACTTTATATATAACAATTCCTTTTGTTCCTTTCAGACATGTTTTTTCTTGCGGATTTCTTTCTTTTCTTAGTTGACATAAAAATTATAAAATTTCTACATATAAATGATAAACCAAGTGATACTCATCATTTGTAAACATTAAAAATCTGTTTTTACATTGAAGAACCCACAAGATGTCCCTGTCTTGGATTTCAAGCAATAGTGGAGAGGGTGCCTAAGCAGGACTTCTCCTATAATCAAATGAATGACAACCCTAATTGTCATTTTAGAACTTTCATCTAGCAACTGATGGAGGCAGAAGCAGAGATCCATATTTAAATATTGTGTCAAATTCCTGGTCCTGTTAGAGAAAGAGAGGAGAGAGTATATAAGCAAAGAGACCAGGATAATGAGGAGGAAACCCACAGAGATTGCTCACCCGAGCTATTGGAAGCTCATTGAATCTGAAATGGCCCTAAGAAACCTTCATGGAAAGGAACTAAACCCTCAGAATGTAGATGACAGTCAAATGGTGTGGGCAGTTTGTGGAGCCTCTTGCATTAGGACTAGAGTTTATTTTTGATGCATGAACTGACTTCTCAGAGCCCATTCCCTACAGAGAAACACCTAACTCAGCCTTGATACTGGGGGGAGTGACTCTGACCTACCTCAACTGGATATGGCAGACCAAACTGACTCACTTTGGGAGTTCTTGCCCTCCCTGGGGAATGGATGGGGAATGGGGTGAGGGCAGAATAAGGAGAATGGGAGAGAGGGAGAGCAGTAAAGGATATGAGAAAAAACTTTTTAAATAAAACAAAATACTAAAAATATAAAAGAATTCTCAAAAGAGATAAATTTTGTTCTGTAGTTTTATAAATCTGTTTTTATGTTTTTAATGATAATATATATATTCAAATTCTCCCTGCAATATGAAAGTTTTAATTGTACAGGTTTTTCAACTATATTTTAGCATTTGGATTTTTATGATAAAAATTTACTTGTACTTAAGTTTCCAATTATTTGTTTAAGAAAATTGACCCTTTATTCTGTGACATTATCAGATTCATTTATCTATTTTAATATTTGATATTTATTAATATTTTCTTTATGAAAACCGTATTTTTTCTTGTCTACACTAGATAATAATATTTGGTAGAACCTCTATTACTGTATTTAAGAAACTGTTAAAGTCACCACCATCACCTTTCCTAGCCTTACAGAACAGCACACAGTATATACATGGGTTCCTTTTACTAAATGTAGACATTTAGTTTATTCTGATTTATGATCATGAGTGATCTTGAAGATTATTTTTTCTTTTTTCCTCAGAGTTATGTAATTTTTTTCTTTATTCTGTTACTGTAAAATGATTTATATCTACTAATGAACAATATCTAATGACTTTCAAATGCTTAAATTTTCCAAATTTAAGAATAAAATTTATTTTTATTTATACAAAAACTCAATTATTGATAATGACATTTTATCTTTACATTGTAAAAGAAATTTTTAATATTTTTATTATAATTATGAGGTATTATGACTTTTAATATATGATGAGTACTTTTATCTTAAAGAACTTAAGACTATTTCTTAATGTATTATCTTAAAGAATTTAAGATTCTTTATTAATGTATTAGATAAAATTCATTAATAAAATGATATATGAACACAGAATGTATTTACAGGCAAGATTTTTCATTGTGGATTCAATCTCATAACTAACTATAATATTTAGGCTATTTTATCATCATAAATTGTAGCTAGATATAATTCCAGGTAAATACATGTTTCTTTCTATATTGTGGATTTACTACATGTAAAGTAAATTATAAATGTTATTATTTTTTATATCTTTCACATTGTAATGTCATTTCTACCCTCATTTGTATTAGAAGTATGTGTTTTTTTCCTTCTCTTCTCAGACTTGCTTAGTTTTATCAATCTTGTTAGTCTTTTCAAAGCACTCAATTTTTTTCTATGTTGATTTCAACTGCTTACTTTTCCATTTTATTGGTTCTTACTATATCTGTAATGTTTTTTTTATCTCATTAGTTCATGTTTCTTTTCTCTTTTTGTTTCTCTAATGTACAAATGTAGATTATTCATTTTAAGCATGTTTTCTTTTTAAAACTATACATTTAAGATATGAATATAGTCCAAAAAACTGGTTACCAATATCATAAAAATTGTAAAAGTTATCTTTGCTTAATTATCCAGTTGGAAATTTTTGTCAAAGTGATCTATTTAATGATTCATGATATATTTAGCAATGTTTTATAATTTCTAATTATTTGTGAACTTTAATAGCATCTTATTTCTATTAATTTTAATTTAATTATAGTATAGATGAATACAGCTTCTAGAATTTAAATATTTCCAAATCTTTTGATAATTTAATTATTTTTAGTTTTATTTTGTTTTCAATTCTATATATTTGTGTTTTTGTATAATATGCATGTGTGTGCAGTGCTTGTTGAGTCCAAAAGAGCAAGCTGGGTCCCCTGGAACTTGAATTATTGACCACTGAGAACCAACAATAGTGGGATTATGTAAATAATTGTAAATAATTGTCCCACTTCTGATTTAATAAAAAATGCTGATTGGCTGAAGACAGACAGGAAGTGTGGGAAGGGTTTCCAGACTGGGAAAACTCTGGGAACAGGAAGAACAGAGCAGAGATGCCAGAGAGAAACCAGACAGACCAGCGGAGAAGCCAGCAGATGCAGAGGACAACTATACAGCTCTGAGACAAGGTACTGAGCTGCATAGCTAAACAAGGTAAGAATCATGTGTTAGTTTAAGAGCAAGAGCTAATTAGCAATATGCCAGAGCCATAGACTGATGAGCATAAAATTGCTATAAGCCTTTGTGTTATTATTTGGGGCTCTGAGGCTAAGCAGCAGTGGAGTTGTGAGTAGGTCTGAGCCTCAGGGCTAGGCCACAAAGACTGGGCCAGAAACTTCATACTACAACCAGATGTGGATGCTGAGAACCAAACGGGCTGCCCTGAAGAGCAGTACCCCTTTAACCATTAAGCCATCTTTAGTCCAGATAGTGCTCTTCAATTTGGGCTCCAGGCTTATTGTGTTTGCTAGTCAGGTGCATGAGCTGACTATACTGTATTCTAGGCCTTGATCCTTGTATATCCTTTGCCATCTAAGTCCTCTATTCCACAATTGCTGAGTGTAGGATATTAAAATCTCCAATGTGGTGGTGGATTTATTTTTTTATCATTACTTGTGCCCACTTTCTTGCTTTAGAAACTTTAAAGCTGTATTCAAAAATCATGAAAACTTCAAATTATTATTTTCTTGTATTTGGTTGACCTTTTTTAGCTTCATGAAATGGTCACCATTGTGTGCAATATGTCTTCCCAACCTTGTACTGTTAATGTGCCATATCAAAGTCAAAACTTGTTCCAGAAGTCTGTCTTTATTTTGAACATCTTTCTTTTACATAGCTTGAAATATCACATTTCATCTAGTTTGACAGCTTTTAAGTTCTGTTGGAATGCTTAGTTTGTTACTTTTAAGGAAATATTGATTTGGTTGGCTGGTCGTTCAGTTATTTGCTATTGTTTTCCCATTCATACCATGTTTTGGCATGTTTCTTCTTTCTTTTACTGATGTTTGGGTTAATAAAACATTCTTTGGATCCATTGCATTCACTGTACTGACTTTTGGGTTGTCTCAGTATTTGACCTTTCAGGGGTTCCACCTTTACCTTGTCACTGTCCACAAGTAATAAACACTGACAGTTTATATCTTACTATTTTCAATTATCCTTGTTAATATGCTGTAAAGGAAAGAACCTTACAATAACATAGTCCCAGACTCTAGGCTAGTTTTAAAGTGTAAACCACAATTTCTAATGATTCTATGATTGCTACACCAGTCATTACCTGTGATATATCTTCATGTCTTGACTTTGGAGAACTGAGAGGTTGGTTCTGTGGGTAAAAATGACATAAACGTTGTGAGGAGTCTTCATTGACTCTTGGCCTGTCAACTATCAGTCCAAGAGGGGAAAGTGGTGCAAAGAAGGAGTGACAAAGAAATGGTACGTGGCCCGTGAGCATGAACAGACAGCCCTCCAGGAAATGGACTTCAGTGAATCAGTTCAACTTTATTCCAGAGGATAAAGAATATATAGGGTTGATGAGCCTGGGGACAAACTCTAATTTTCATTAAGTGGCTCCTATTATAAGGCTCTTAACACAAGTCTCAGTTATCATATGTGTAGTAAGGGAGCCTTCTAGTGGGATCTACGTCAGGGTTCAAGATAAAGATAAGTCGTTTAGAGACAGCTTTTAGATAAGGTCACTCTTCCAGGCCCAGGAACATTCTCCTGATAATGGCAGGCAGAGGCAGGAAGTTCTGCTAGAGGAAGAAAGCGCCATGTTGTCTTGCTATTAAGATAAGCTGCCAGTCCATGGGGAGGCTGTGACCACAGATCAGCCAGCAATGTCTTCCAATAAAGCCTAACAGCTTGTCAGTCTCTGGAATACAGATGTGGTAAAGAAAATGTGTCATTTGAGCTCTCCCAGCTGATGATAGGAGGTAGAGATGAGAGAATGAGATGGAAGCCCATAGTCTAGCAGAAACAAACAAGAGAAGTATTTTTTTCAAAGCCCAAGATGAGAAACAACTCCAAAAACTTGTCCACTGACCTCCACAAGTATACTCTGGCAAATATGTGCCCATTTCCAAGACAAACACATACAAAATAATAAATAATAATAAGCAAAAAGTTAATGAACTAAAAAGGTAAGTATTTTAAATTGAAAGTCCAGATTCTTATGTGTATTTGTGTGTTTGCATGCCTGCACTTGTATATATGAGTGTGTGTATGTTTAAGTGCCAAAGCTCATGTTTAGAGGTCAGTACAATCTGAGCGAGTTTCTGATTTACACTGTACGAGTGCTGAAGATGGAACCCAGGTCATTAGGCTTTATATAAAGCACCTTTCCCCACTGAACCATCTCAAAGGCCTTGGTTTTTTACTTTATACTATATACTGCCTATGTATTTTCTGTTTTACTAAATCCTTGGGACATTATGCATAATCCAGTGTTAGAGGGATTGTGCTGTCTCTTTTTAAAGAGTGTTTAGGTTGTTGTTAGAAGTGTTCTTCTTCTGGGTCATTGTGAACATTGCATGCTTGTGTTCTGTTCTCTTAGATAAAATATTGGATATACATCAGCTCACACTTTTTTATCACTCTAGCTGGAGGAGATCAGCTATTTATTTCTAGACAGCACACTATGATCCTAAGTACCTTCTATTCTCTTTTTTCTACATGGCAGCTGTTTTATGAGAAGCCTCAAAGAATCTCACCTTGTGCCCTTCCTTAGCTACGGTTCAAGAAATCAACACACACACATGTTGAGTTCTTGCCTTTTCTATATTATGCAAGTGGGTTATGTCAGCCACAGAGGCTCCCACCTCCACATCACCACGCAGCTCTTGCTACTTCAGTACTGCTTCTGTATTAGGGTCAGCAAACCAACCCAACAGAAAACCATGGTGAATGTGAACCCACACATCTTGGTTTTTCTATTCATAGTTGGAGTAGAGTGTAAAAACTTCTTTGATATTTATTTTGTCCAGGGTTACAGTTTACAGCTAGAGGTAAGTCTAGGATCAATTACATTATGCTTGAAAAATTTGTACATTTCAATTCAGTTTCTTCTTTTAGAAGAATCATTATGTTGTATATAGTATACATTATATATTATATATCAAATTTTATATATTATGTCATGTATTATGTTATACATTATATATATATTATCCATCACATATCACATGCCATATATCATATGTTATATATCCTATATGTTACTATTATGTATATGTGCATGTGTGTTTGTGTGTAACTGCTGGTGACCATGTCAGAGGATTATCAGATGGTAGTAGACTTTAGGGTATCAGCCTACCAGGAGGCAAATCCCTGATGGCTAAATCTTGGATAGGCAAGGCCTCGAGACCAGAATGTCTTTTACTTTTGCTGTGCCTTTGCATGTTTGTTGCTGCTATCTTTTGCTGGTATCTGGTATGGTGTGAATGGGTATGGGGACTCCCCACTGCCTCTAATGTAGTGGGTTCATCTCATGGTAGCATCCTGCTCTACTGGGTATTTTTACCTGTGGACTATTATGAAGATGATTTTCTCCTAAACTGTATTGTCTAATTGATAATAATAATAATGTTAATTTAAATAGAGTGTTGATGATAAAAAATAAAACAAAACAGTGTCACATGGCTAGAAGACTTGAATTTCTGTTGAGGAGCCATACAGACTGTAGTTCAGGTTAATGACTGGAAAAAAGCAACAGAGAAGCAGTTGTGAGGATTCTAACCCACTTCCTGGAGCCCTGGCCAAAGGCCCACCCATTGTCTTGATATGAACTTCTTTTAAGATGAAGACTCTTCCCCTTCCCTCTCTTTTATTTCTTTGCTCTCTCCTCCTGCCAGAGGTTGTATTTGTCTCTGACTCCCCTTTCCTATCTCTCTTTTTCTGTTTTTCTTTCCTCTCCCCCTACTCCTTATTCTACTATAGTCCTTCCATGTGAGCCGAGCTCTGTGTATCTCTTTCCTTGGCCCATGCCACCACCGCCTGTCCAGCTACATGGGGTCATCTCCAATAGTTACAGGTACTCATGATCTATATATTTATCATAACATAGTACCAGTAGCCAGCTAATTTAAATTCCTCTAATCTTAATGTTGAGAGATATATTCACAGGTTTTGGACTTCATCATAGTTGAAGGAAAGCTTTGAAAATAACTTGACGTTAAACTAAGATGTTTTTGTTAAATAGCTTTTAGGTGAAAACCCCAAGAAGAGAGTCTAAAGTTTTAGAAAGGCACATAGTTGAGTGAGAAACTCTTTAAGCTCAGGGAACAAGAACCAAGCAGCCCAATTATTACTAGTTAATGCATTTTTCTTGCTAGGATTGGTTGATGACCGAAGGTGATGATTAATTCCTTATACTCATTTCTGCCTTCAATCTCCTGATATAAAAAATATTGATGAGCGGGTATGCATGCTAAGGTTTAAAGTCAAGCTGACTGATTATTTTCATATATAAAAGCTTAGATTTGTGATTTCTTTAGAATTTCTTAGAAGTTTAACCATTTAAGATAAGTAATAAAATAATTGATAATCATAAAATGCAGTCTGCCAGTCTAAGAATACCTTGCTTGTTTACACTCTGTTAATCTATTGCAAGTTGCTTGGGCATGAATGAACGTGGGTTCTTGGGACAATTTGTTTTTCAACTATAATATGTAAAATGCTTAGTCATATTAAGGGATATGAAAAACATGCTCTTATTTTTACTGGTATTCATTGTAATAATTCACTTGAAAAACAGAATGTCACCATATTGTAATTTTTATATTGCCTAAGAGATTTTGCAGGGGTATATAAACTGAACAGTAAAGAATAAAGAGAATTAAAATATGTTGGAAGGAAAACATCAAGAATGAGAGAGTTAAAATGAGTTAGACAAGAGAGAAAAAAAACAAGGGACATTTCTGCATATAAATGAGAATAGAGAATAGACAGTGGAGATCATAGAATGAAGAATACAGAAGAAGAATAAAGAAAAAATCATCAGGAGAGTGTGTGAGTGTCTTTTTCTCTAAAACCCCTCAGATTAAAAAACTCATAGTATGGGCTGACTCTATTGATTCTGTTTGAGCCCTGTGCTGCTAGAGATTGGTGTGTTTGTGTGTGTGTATGTGTATATATATATATATATGGACATATATATTTATGTGTGTATGTATGTTCCAGACAGTTCATATATATATATGTATATATATATGTATGTTTTTGTAGGACACTAACTTGTGATAATATTCAAAAATTCAAAATAGTTGGTGTATTTCTATGTAAAGTCACACATTTTATGTAGTACAACCAACTATAATCATAATAAAAAACAACCTGGAGGAAATATTGATATTTCTTTTTATTATCCCAATAGAAGGTAATTTTACAAACTCTTTGCCAAACGAAGAGGCAATCAGTGTGAAACTAGAATGTATAGGGACAAACTATTTTATAGAAGTGCTGAAGGCAATTAATAAATTTGTTTTCTGCTTTTACATGGAATATATGAATTTGTGTGTGTATTAAAACTCTAAACACTTGCATTATCTCCTTTAATGGGAGTCTATAAGATTATGCACATTTAAAGCTCTATTTCACAAGACTGAAGGACCTGTGATGACATTTAAGTAACGTCCTAGCTTCTAGCAGTCAAGAAAATAATAGAATTTGAAGCAATTTAACTTTTGTTCATAGAGCAGGGCTTGTGGGGAGGGGCAGATAATGAAAAAAGAGTAAACTAGTCAATGCCCTGTTGCTTTAACTTCTTCAGTTTGAAGAAGGAAAATGCCAAGGGATAAAGCTTTGAGAGTTGAACCAGAATCAGTGATAGTTTGTTTATGTGATAGGTGTGTGTGTGTGTGTGTGTGTGTGTGTGTGTGTATGCACAAGTGTGTGCATGCATGCACATGCACACAATTACAAGCCATATGCATATGCATGCACATACTCAGTTGCCTACAATATATGTATGCAGATACATAAAAAGGTATCTTCTCCATTCATTGTTTTTAAAACCTGTACTTATCTTTGGGGAAATAAAATGGTAGTGCAAATTCTCTAGGAAAGTGATTCCTTCAGGTCTCCCACATATCCTGTTTCATTGGAGAAGGAGTGAGGATGGGCAGAGCAACAATGCTTCTATTATCCACTAGACTCAATTAAGACAACAGCTGTGTTCCAAAATAAACAAGGAAGAGGCTATTTTGCATTGAGGGACCCGAAGTAAGAAAGCACAGATGGCACTAATGAGGGACACTGGAAAATTACCATTCTCTTCACTTTTCCAATGTGAGTATGACTTTGAGATCCCAAATCATTCTTACATCCTTACTCCCAGAACAAATTAGGAAGAGAGGTTTCTACCCATGATAACACTCTCCCACCCTTTAGCATTCTGTTTGTAGGGGTGGATACATGATTCTCTTCTGGCAATTTTTAGCTTCTGTGCTTATTATATGTAGGAGACAGAGCAAAATACTGTTGCTAAATTCTATAAACATCCTTGGCAACATGGGTGTGTCTACAAGTAACGTTCTCTTGGGCATTTAAAATGGAAGTGAAATGACATCTTCTGATAAGTTAAGCTGTCAAATTGCAATCTTAAAATCCCTGCTTGCATTTCCAATGATTCAGTTACTCATTTTTTAAACTCTAGCCTTACTTTCTACATTATTAAAATGTTTTCAATTAAAATTGCTCACTGAATAATATCTTTCATTGTTTCAGCTTTTTGATGAGAAAATCAAATTCTCTAGTCTATCCCCAAAGAAAGCTAAGTATATCTCAAGGAGAAAAACAAAATTCATACAAATATTGGAGTAGCAGTAAAAAACATCTGCTTGTCTGGGTACTAACACTTGCCTTTAAATACTCCTGGTAGGGGACACCAAGCAGTAAGAAAGGGAGTGAAAAGGACCATCGGCAGCCATCTGCTTGCTGAACACTATTTTTACTTATGAACATCTGTAACAGCTTTCTGTGGTACTAATAGAATGATCCATCCCTGACAGTACAACTTCTATGATGTAGACAACAGGTACTACCCTTGCTCAGACAAAGGGACATACACAAGGCCCTGTCATCCTCTCACAAAGCCTCTGAAAAGACACTGTCACCTATTTCTGAAAGAAAACCACTAAAACCACTCCATAGACAGAGAGCTAAAATGTCATGTAATCAAGAGAAACTACAACTGTCTATGTCTTAGTAACTGTAGCATCCTTACGGCTGGCAAACATGGCCTTTTTACCCATCTACAATACAGCAGTTAGCAGTCAGAAATCATCAAAATGGAGAGATCTTGCTTTTTTCTTTCAGAAAAGTGACAGCAAATATTAAATAGCATTTAGTATTCAACTATTTCAAAAGCTCATTAGAGATCCCTAGACTAACTTCTATGGAATGAAGAAAATTTAATATAAACGCTTGCCAAAAGCACTAAACCATTTTTTTTTCAGAGCGATTTGGTGTCCCAAATACTGAAGAGAATCATTTTGAAACACATTTTCACAGATAACCTTAATTCAACTTGAACTAAATTCATTTATGAGAGCTGCTGGGCTGTGCGTCAACTTCTCCCTGCCATGAATTTGCCTACAATGGATACTGTTCAAGTCGCATGGATCATTGAGCAAAAAAGAGCCCTCCTGCCCTTCCGTGTCCTTCTGCATAATCAGAGGAACTTGCAACTTGTTAGTATTGCTGTCATGAGAAGATCAGAAATGGCCCTTGTCTGCAGCCTGGGGAAGGGCAGTACAAAATGATCCACCGAGTCCTCTGGGTTAACTTCTTCTGGTGCGGGCTATGAAAGACATGGCCACTTGAAAGGAACAAAATCAGAGAGGTAGCAACATAAAAATGCATTCCCTGTGTTCAAAACACACCTGCTAAATTAAAACTAAAATACAGTGGTCTTAGTTTATCTCTCAAATGTAGTTTTTAGGGGCATTTTTTTTAACCTCAAATGAACATTTTATGTCCTTTATAAAATGAAATGCCTCTTAGGCCCCTCTCCTGTGGTCACCTCTCATGTTGCACACTCTCTTTCTCTGCTTCCATGATAAGCTGTGTAGTACTGGATCCCAAAGCACAGACCTTGGTTATCTCTCAGTCCTAGGCCACCAACCTACATTAGGTATATATCCACTGAATATAGTGCTCAGCTCCCCTAGAAGGCACTTTGAATGCAGTCTGTTAAAATCTGTCTGATGGGTTCCTCCCTTAACCTGATCTTCCTAGTTTTCTCATGTCCATAGAAGGTACTGATTACCTTCCAGGTTTCTAAGCTACTATAACAAGGTTATATTATCTGTTGCCTCAATGATGATGTATAATGCCATCATTGAATGAATTGGCTTATCTGAAATAACTTGTATTCTAACACGGCAGGTCTGAGGGTTGACTGCCATCTGGTTTGTTTGTGTGAAATGTGGATGGACAGCCCTATGTTATGCTTCATATCAATTATAATGGCTAAAATTATGGAATAGCCCCAGGTTAGATCCATGGTATATATTCTGGTCTGAAACGAGAGTATTCTGAAATTTTTTGCAGATAACACTTTTGTTTGCAATTTTTTTCTATTCTGAATATTTTTTCTTCTTTTTTTTAATTTGGTGATTTTTATATCATGCACTCCATCAAACTCAGTTATCAGTTCTCTCAGATTCATACCCACACTTATGATCTCCCCATTTACAAAAATGCCCATTCATGCTGCTCATTTACTTATTGGAGCATAATTAGACTCCCTGTGGCCAGACCCTTAAAGAAAACAAGTATTTCTTGACTCACACCCCCTCCAAAGGCCATCAATGCAGAAGAGAGGAACTGTGTCATTTAGCTATGTTCTAGCATTGAGCTCTTGTAGACAATGACATTTTTTTTTAAAGTCCACTAATGAGTGAGTACATCCCCTGCATCTCTTTCTGTGTTGGTGATACCTTGATCTGGAGGATATTCTTCAGATCCATCCATTTGCTTGCAAATTTTAGGATATAATTTTTTCTTATTACTAAGTAGTACTCCATTGTGTAGATGTACCACAGTTTCTTAATCCATTCTTCAGTTGAGGGGAATCTAGGTTGTTTCAAGGTTCTTGCTATTATGAATAATGCTGCTATGAACATAGTTGAGTAATGTTTTGGGGTGCAAATGTGTTCCTTTAGGGTATATGCCTAAAAATGATATTGCTGGATCCTTGGGTTGATTGATTCTCAGTTTTCTGAGATACTGCCATACTGCATTCCAGGGTGGCTGAACAAGTTTATACAGCCGCCAACATTGGAGGAGTGTTCCCCTCACTTCACATCCTCTCCAGCATAGGTTGTCATCTGTGTTTTTGAACTTAGCCATTCTGACAGGTGTAAGGTGGTATCTCAAAAATAATTTGTTTTGCATTTCTATGATGGCTAAAGATGTTGAACACCTTTTCAAGTGCCTTTCAGCCATTTGTAATTCTGCTAAGAATTTCCTTTTTAGTTTTGAACCCCATTTTTAATTGGGTTACTAAGGGTTTGGGCTCTAGTTTCATGAGTTCTCTATATATTTTAGAAATCAATCCTCTGTCACTTGTAAAGTTAATAAAAATCTTTTCCCATTCTGTAGGCTGTTGTTTTTTCTTATTGACTGTGTCCTTGGCCTTACAGAAGCTTCTCAGTTTCAGGAGGTCCCACTTATTGATTGTTGTTCTTAGTATCTGTGCTACTAGTGTTATATTTAGGAAGTGGCCACCTGTGACAATGCATTGGAGGGGATTTCCCATTTTCTTTTCTATCAAGTTTAGCGTAGCTGGGTTTATGTTGAGGTCTTTGTTGCACTTGGATTTGAGTTTTGTGCAAGGTGATAGGTTTGGATTTGTTTGCATTTTTCTATACACTATCATTCAGTTATACCAACAACATTTGTTGAAGATACTATCTTTCTTCCATTGAATATTTTGGCCTCTTTGTCAAAAATCAAGGGTGTTCATAGGTAAGTAACATTTTTGTACAAGAGCACAGAATCACTTAAGGCATTTGTTTATATAATCCAAATTTATTTCACAGACAAAAATGTATCACCTGGCAAAGTTTAATAGCAATTGGAAGGGAAGTAAATAATGTTCTTGAAATGATTCAGTCTGTCATATGTGAACAGTTTTTGTGTGCTGGTTGTTCTTGTTTATCAACTTAACCTAGGTTAGGAGATATATGGGACTGGTAAAGCACACCCGTGTGTCTATGCAGGCAGTGACTGGCATGTGAGATAGTGGGGTAAAAAAAACCTGCCTTGAAGGTAGACAGATCCATCTAATGGGCTAGAAGCCTAGATGGGAGAAAGTTAGATGAATTCAGATGGTAAACACATGCAAACCCTTTTATTTATAATTGAGTACCTATAGTTGCTACCATTGTCTGGTGACTTCAACTTCTTCAGCCTTTCAACGTACATTCAACATCAGTGACTCTCAGGGAAGCTTCTGTGTCCTCAGAAGAGGACTGGACTACCAGGGATTAACTGATCAGCTACCAGATTCTCTGTCTTTTCAGTGTGTAAGTAGCCATTGCCTCTATCACATAATCCAATTACAAATATCCCATATCTATCTATCATCTTCCTATCTACCTACCTAGCTGTATCTCTACCATCTATCTATATATTTATTTAGCTATCTGTCTATCCATCTACCTACCTGCCTCTCTCTAGAAAACCCTAAAATAAATATTATCTATTCACTATTTTTGTCTATTACTGCTTTTACCACTAGCATATCTAGTGCATCATTAATCCCTAAGCCCTGTACTTTCTTAAGTCTCTAAAATCAATGGCCCAGAACTTATCATGACCTTTGTCTGGATTTCTGCAGTAGCTGTCACCCACATCCTTGGATACAGGTCAGCTAGGCAATCTCTCTATCTATATAATATATGTCAGGGTCTGGGGATATAACAATAACCAAAAATCTGTGTTCAAGGTAGTTATTGAGAAAAAAATTAAGTCAGATAATTTCTCAAACAATGGCAAATAGAACTGGGCAGAGGAGCCAGTAGAAAATGTTAGGAAGATTGATCTTATGAAGCAGGTGAACACGTGAGTTCTGACTGAGAAGCTGACATTTCAGCAAAGGTCAAAGGAAAGTGAGGAGTGGGCAGCTGGGGACATCACTGACAAAACATGAATGCATAGGTGACAAAGTGGCTGAAGCCCAGTTTGTAAGAGAAAGTTTCATATAATGAGATCAGAAAGAGTTCTGAACCACAACAATGGAAAATCTGAACTGGCTTCTCCATTCAACACTAGCCCGTAAGAAATGGTAAAAGCCAAATCATAATTTTAGTTATAAGATAATTGACCCTACCTCTCTCTACCTTTTAACTAAATTGGTTACATATACATTTTGTGTTTAGAACAAATTTCTAAGCCTATATTGCTCAATTTCAATTCAAAATCATAGCATGTACCATACCTTTGGTCTAGTGCATGGGTTCCTCACTTACCACCTGGTCCTTCTCTTTTTTCTTCTTTTATTGGATACCAGTTCTGTGGAAACCATCCTTAACATCTGATGTGGGATGGTTTTCTGTATGCTGTGAATACCATTGGTTAATAAAGAGACTTTTGTCCTATGGCAAGGCATTTTAGAAGAAGGCAGGAAATCGAAGCATACATAAAGTGGAAGCTGGGTGGAGTCAGACAGAGACACCAGCAGATGCAGAGGAAAGAAGACAACTATGCTGCTCTGAGAAAATGTACCAAGAGACGTGGCTAAACAAGATAAGAATCATGGGTTAATTTAAGAGTAAGAAGTAGCTAGCAATACACCTGAGCCATAGGCCAAACAGCTTGTATTTAATATAAGACTTTGTGTGATTATTAGGACCAAGCAGCTGTGAGTGGTATATTTGGGAGAGTTGGTCCAGATCTCAAGGCTAGGCTGAGCCAAGAACCTCATACTACAAACATCTAAAAGAAATGTTGAGCTTTGTCTAGTGTGGTACTTGTGTCCTCCACATGCATCTGGAAGATACAAATCCTATCATTTAAAAAGATTTTATTTATTTATGTAGGTGGGAGTTTTGTCTGTATGTGTACCACATGTTTGCTGAGTGCTTTTCAGAGGCCAAAAGAAGATGTTGGAGCCCCAGGGACTGAAATTAGAAATAGTTGTGAGTGCTGGGAATCTAATCTGTGTCCTCTAGAAGTGCAGTTAGTGCTTTTAACTGCTAAGACATATCTCCAGTTATGCAGGGGACATGAATCTAAGCCACAAGGCTAAATAACCACTTGATCATCTAAATTCTAAATTCTTCATTTCTTACTAAGAAGAAGCTTTCTTAATCACTACTATATACTACACACACACACACACACACACACACACACACACACACACACACAAGTATATCTTTAGTAATGCATATCATAGAGTGGGTAAGATAGATGGATAGATGACAAGAAGATAGATAATAGATAGATGGATGGATGGTAGATAGATAATAGATATGCAAAAATATAATGAAGATACTTCAAATTCACTATAAAAATATAAAGATTAATATAGTTAGTAATATTATTAATAAAAGGCTACAGAGAATTGGCATCCATACAGTTCAGTCCTAGGATTTAGAAGCAATGTATCATCTACAAAATGTATATTTCTATTTTCCTAACACCCTTTTTAAGTTTTATGCTTTCTCTGTCTTCCATAAGACCAGTCTGTTGGATAATTCTTAATGAATTTTGAAGAACACATAAGAGTTATGATTCCCATTTATAGCTACATTTTAAAAGCTCGTTACTTAAAATTAAAGCTTCAAAATGGAAAGAATTTTCTCATTAATATTGGAATACCATCCCCCAATCCCAAAATGATGGCAAAACCTCTCTCTCTCCTCCTTGTGTGTGGTGCATAAAGAATGTGTGGTATGTATGTGTGCATGTGTGTGTGGTGTATACACAAGCATGTTAGTGCATAAGTCATGCATGCTTATCCATAAACCAGAGAAATACATTAAACATCTTTCTCTAATCACTTCTCAGCCATAGTTTCTGAGACAGAATCCCTCACTAAACCAGATGTTCACCAAGCTCACTGGTCTGGGTAAGCTAACTAGCCAGCTGCCTCCCAGCGTCCTTCAGCATCCACTTTCCCAGTTCCAAGCATATGGTTATAACAGGATTTTCTGTGGGCTTTGTGAATTTGAACTCAGGTCCTCTTGCTTACTCAGCAAGCTCTCTTATCATTAAGCCATCTCCCCAGCCCAATACTTTCTATCTTCTTTACATATAGGTAATAAAACACAATCCTTAGAATTCCCTCTGCTTTGTATTTAGCATAGAATTCACATATTCCCCTTGCTCTGAACTTGATAATTGAAATAGGGAACCAATTTTATGGCTGGATAAATGAAAAAGCCAGTGAAGTAGTATAAAAACGACAAGAAATAACTAAAATGAAGCTGAGATTCAAATTGGATTCCAAATCTTGCAAATTGTCAAGTAAGAGAGATCATTTAACCAGGCTGCCAATTCAGCTCGCCCATCTACTCAATGGGTTAATGGAAATTCAGTTCAAATAAATTGAGCTGGGAGCTGTGAACCAATCTGATTTGCAATTTTATAATTTGGTCTTAGTACCTGCACCTTCACACCTCTCCTGGTGGGATTTGAGTATTTGAAAATAGAAGGCTATGACAGTGACGGAAGGCCCGGATGTGCGGTCTGCTTTCCAAGTTTTGACCCTGGCTCTGACTGTCACTTAAGACTTTGGATTAGTTACTTTACATTTTCATCTCAAATTCCTTGTCTATAGAATAAAGATAATAATATGGTTTACCCATAGGGTTTTGTGAAGGTTAAATAACTTAATATCTTCCAATGACCTCAAATAAGCCCAGACTCTCCATAAACACTTGTGCAGGTTGAAGAGCTTGTTCCCTGCTCAGCCAAATAAATGGCCTTTTTGGATATTGGAAACAATGAGAAAAAAATTTTTACATGTGAAGACACACTGATGTCTATGAGGTAGTTATATCTAACTTGCAAAAAAGTACATGTCTTTACTATTTCCTATGTAGGGGAAGAAAAACCCATGTAGTTTTACAAAATTCCACATTATGGTCTTTGTTTACTGCAGGGTCTTAGAATTAGAGGGTAAATCAGAATTTAAGCACAAACTTTGAAGTGAGGTACATGTTAGTCTCAAGGCATATTGACACTGACTTGTGTTATCTAAATGGTGCCAGAATTTATAAGTGTATTTTGAGGACAAAGAAACCTTTAAACATATAAAAATGTAAAAATTAACAAGTAAGTTGAAAAGACTAGGTAGTCCCTAACTCTCAAAAGAGAATAGAGGAGAAGGAGGAAATGAGGGACAGAGGGGGGGGGAGAGGGAGGGAGGAAGGGAGAGCAGACAGAGGACAAAGAGAGATCAGGACTTTATAAAAGAAACAAAGAATTTCAGGAGGTCAGAAGTTAATTTAGCTGAAGTTTCCCAGGAACAGAAGGTTTTTAATAAAGTTGCCTAGACAACCGCAGTTCAGTCCCAGGGCAAGCACCTCTTTGATTTCTCATCATCCTGTACCAGCTCACACCAAATCCATAAACAACTTGAAGGTCATTCAGGGCCTTTTGCAATAGCTGGTGGGTTCCATTAGTAGACCCAAGTGGCTACTAATAGAAGGATCAACACACTGAATTCAGATGGTTCAAGGTGTGGGCAGGATGTGGGTCAGAGTGTGGCAGCTTGTGCATATGAGGAATCAGACAAATCCAGGAGCAGAGTCAGCCATAGCCTATCTCTTCACTAAGAAAAAGGAAGGAGAACCTCCCTGGGCCACACTCAGAAGGACACAAGGTTTACTCTGGTTATTTTCACCTCTTTCTTAAAATTCTTTGTGACATTTTTGTTTTCTTTTTCCCCCTCCCAGATGATCATTATATGTTTTATAATTAGTGCTCAGTTAATAAGTCCTGCATATAGGAACATATGCTTGGAAAACAAAACAGGTTTAATTCTGAAAGATTGAGATTTTTTGAGTCTCCTTTGTGACATTTTATCACAGTTTACAGTGAGTTGTTGGATCCTCCTTGAAGGTCCCTTTTCCCTTCAAGACCACAAGTTTCAAGAAAGGAAACTGCATTATCTCACACCCTAATATACTTGATGCCCTGTATAGATATGGTGTCTGCAAAGTGACTACTGAATGGATGCACTGCCATCAAAAATAATTATAACCAGTTTAAAACGATAGCCTTTTATGACAATGCTGTAAGTCAATTCCAAAAAAAAAAAAAAACCCTTCTTTGAAACTGTACTGGGAATAATTTTGGCAAACCCTTTCAGTGAGTCAGATAAAAGGCAATCATAGAGTAGCAAACTTAAATAATATAAATGATCAAATTTCAGGCTTATAATGCAAGAATTCTCCTTTGAAAAGGTTAGTGGAATATGGACATACCATTCAATGGACCTTTGCTCATGAGATCACATTAGTATAAACGGTATAAATGGTAACTAAATAGCTAAATGGGCATAAGTAATGAAAATACAGATACTAGGTAATTAATATTAGATAATATACAGCATCAATATAATTCCATATAATTTATAGTGATATTCTCATGTATGTTTGTCTCCAGTTTCATTATGAATTATCCCAAAATGTAGTCACTTAAAACATTTAATCAAATAAAATAAAATCTGGGGAAGCCTAGCTAGATAATTTTAGTCCAAGTTCTCTATAGCTATATTCACCAGAAAAAGACTAGAGCAAAGCCACAGAACTCATTGTCCAAAATACAAATTACCATGAAGTACATTACCATATACAAATATGGTTACAAACATGTAACCATAAAATCATGCAATGGTTACCATAATCATAATAAAGTATCATCTCAAATCTCTATCATCTCAAATTTTTCTCTTATGTCCTTTAGAAATTAATTACCTCCCTGACTCTAACTCCTAACAACTGACATGTCTTCTATCACATCCCTATAGTATTTCACTTTTCAGCAGGTCATACAAAAGAATCACACATCATAACAGGATCTTCTTCTCAGGCTTTTTCACTTAACATAGTATTGTTAAGATTTATCCATGGCACTACACATGCCAGAAACAAACTTCTTTTTACTGTTTTTAAATTGGATTATTTCATGTAGCATCTCATGGACAGAAGTTTTCACAATAGTTTCAACCACTCACCAATTGATTGAATTGTATGATATTTGCAATTTTAGATGTTTACAACCAAAACGTCTCTAGACAGCCATGTTTTTATTGTTGTATGGATAGTATAAATTTTCTAGGTAAATACATACAAGGACACAGTTGTTACATTTATGGTCAGTGTATATTTAAGTTAGTAAACAATGTTACTGTTTTCTGGAGTTTCTGTAATGTTTGACATTGTTGCTAATAATGTGTTAAGGGCTCAACATTCTGCCACTTTGTCAGCAATTCATCTTTTCATGACTGTTGCTCCTTGTTCTTAACCATAACAGTAGGTATATACTGCTACACCCTGTGGCCTTCTCCATTTCTAAAACTGCTAACTAAAGATTTTGCATAGTTATGTTCATTTATTTTACATACTTCTTTATGTTTTGGTTCAGTTTGATTTTGGAAAATCTCAGTTGGGTTACTTGTCTTAGTTAATGGTAGAAAAGAAAATGATGAAAAGTCAGTCATCTCCTTGTCTATCTGGCATGAAGCTTCACAATGTTAGTGATGAACTAGCAAGTATAGGGTGAACTGGAGAGCTGCTGTTCTGCAAAGGCGTAGGTACTCAGTCATTCTGAGAAACTCAATATTTTTAATAAAAACTATGTGATTTCAGAATGCACTCTAGTGAGTGGCAAGGGGTACCATTTGTGTGTGTACATGTATGCACATTTGTGTGTGTATCCACAAAAAACCAGAAATAACATAATAGAACAGTTTTTAAAAGCTATGATGTTATTGTTGTTTGATTGTAAAATATCCATACTCTTATGTTTCAAACGCTACTCTTGGTTTATGGCATTATCTGGAGACTTCAGTAGGTTTCATGTATAACTAAGAGAACTAAGCCACTAAGGATGGCATTTGAAGGATGATTACCATTGCCTTTAATTGTCCCTACCACCACATACTTTGGACACAGACACTGAAGAAATAGAGCTGAGATGCACCCAAAGGCCTCCTACTGGAGAACTAGATTTCAGAATATCAAGTTTCTATTAAAAAAAAAAAAAAAAACTACTACAGAAGAGAAGCATTCAAAAGTTTTTCCCAGAAATATTACCTATGAATCACAATAATAGCCAGACCAACAAGCTATCTCCAGTGATGCAATTATATTTTGGAGGTAACTAATGTGTTTAATTGACTTAAGGTTAAGTCAATGGGAAGGAATTCATGTCAGGTAATGTAAACGTAGCCATGGCTGGAGAAGTCATAGACAATAACTTGCTACTGCCATTTTCCTAAACAATATAATTTTAACTGCTTTCTAAATACTTGTCCTTATACCCATAGATCAAGATCAGTGTACCTATCATTCTTTATTGAGAAACTTCTTTTTGTAGCAAATAGAGGCTATTAAAGAGACCTGTGAACAACAGACCATGGGGTGCCTAGACTCTATTTGTACATCTACAAGGCAACACCTAAGGCTCAGGAAACATCAAAAAAGAGGGTAATGTTTAGATGATCTGGATGCCCACTGTAAGATAATATCACACTGCAAGAAAAATGCAACTGTGAAATCTTGATGATATCCACTCATATTAGGCAGAGCTGGGAGAATCCTGCAGAAACAGAGGAGAAAGGATTTTAGGAGCTAAAGGGTTTCAGAACACCATAAAACTCTCACAGAATCAACTAACCTGAGCCCATAGGGGTTTAGCAGGGAGCCTGCAAAGGACTGGTCTAGGTACCCTGCATATATGATACAGTTGTGAAGCTTGCTCGTCTTGTAGGACTCTTAACAGTGGGAACAGGGGCTGTCTCCGACATTTTATACTGGCTTTTAGAATCCCAGTGCTCATACTGGGTCACCTTGCCCAGCCTTAATCCATACAGAGATGCTTAGTATTACTGTAAGTGATGTTTTGTCGGTGCTCATAGTCAACCTTCCCCTTGCTAAACAGGAACATAGGGGGAGTGATTTCAGTGGAGGAACAGAGGAGGCCAGGAAGAAGGATGGGGAGGAAAAGGGGAAGGAGAAACTGAGACTGGAATACAAAATCAATATTTTTTTTTAAAAAAAAAAAGACACCTACATAATAATCAGCCACACAGTGGCTAGACCAATGCGTAGGGAAAATTTTCACAAGCTCTTTCTATCTCAGATGAAGAGCTGCTGCTGAGAAAGAGAAAATCAATTTTTATTGAGGAACAAAGTCCTGGATAGTTTATCACATCTTCCATGATCAACCCCAAACACTTGTACATACATATGAATGACACTAAAGTAACTCAGTAGGGTTCATGTGTGCATGTCTGTGTGTGTCTGTGTGTGTATGTGTAATAATAATCATAGAGAAAGGTGCTCATGAATTTGAGCGAGAGAAGCAGCAGAAATAAGAAATAATGGAGGAGAAAGGGAAAAGAGTAGAAATAATGTAAATACAGTATTTATTCATGAAATTCCAAAAAACCTAAAAATTTAAAAGATATAAAATAATAATGATAAATCCTGCCGTGCAACAATAAGAGAAATGAGGAAAATTTCTCTGGACAAATATAACTCTTGGGGAAAGAGAGTAAAGAAAAAACTGGAAGACAGGATTTTGGAAATGCACTAAGTTCTTATGTTCATGCTTTATATCTTTGAGATAATGACCTGGAACCACTTTGTCTATGGTTAACTTATGTCACCTAATAAAAACAAAAAGGGGTTGCAATGGTGTGTGATCAGTTAGTAGTTTGTCCTTTTTAATTTCTGAAGGACAGTTTTCCTCTTTGATCTGTCATGGATTAATATGTGGCCTTATCATGTGCATCTGATATGCAGCTCACAGCACAGTGGAGTGATGGAGATGCCTGGTGCTGGGGCGGGAGGATTTATTGTTGCATTTTCTGTGTCCTGTATCACATTGCCTGTTTTAAATTAGCTATGTAGGGAGTATTTATACCAAAAAATGACCAACACTACAAATCAAATGTAGTTGTTTTCCCAAGGTTAAAAATTAGTTGGTTCTGGGCAATGAATAAGCAGAAAACATTACAGTTTGGGGGATTGGATGAAATAGATTAGATTTGTGGCTTTCTAGAAGTTGTCAGACAAAACATCAAGGAAGTGATGTATTTGACAGGTCTGTTTTCAGGTCTGTAGATGCCTGAATACCCAACACTGCTGGCTTTAATTCCTATTCCTGTCTTCCATTACCATCAGAAAGTGTGGTACCATGCACCATGCAACTGTAACAGTGGAACCTATTTTTTTTAAAGAGTTTCAGTGGCATATGATGCACTACACCACCATATCTGTATGCCTCTGTGAGGGTCTTAGAACACTGAACATTAGGATGGGACCCTAACATATGATGGGAGGAGTGATCCATTAGATACAACACAGCTAAAGATTTAGCTTTCAATTCTTTTTTTTTTTACCCTCCTGTAGTTCTTCCCAGATTTTCCACACCTCCTAATTCACCCAACTTCATTTTCTTTCTTAGAAAAAACAAAAGTTAAACATAAAAAGCACACTCAAAAAGCATGAAGTCCCATCTGTGTTAGCCAGATAAGGCCAGGCATGAAGCCTGCCCTGGGGTGTGGATGACATGCCCACTATCACTCCTGCTCTGGGGTGTGGATGACTCACCCACTTCTATCCCATTTAAGAGAACTGATTTTTCCTCTCCCATCAGTTATCAATCGCAAACATCTTTTTGGCTATTTGTAGTAGGGAAGGAATTTTTTTCCCCTCTTCCTCTGCCCTGTGTAGGGAGTTTGTCTGGCTTACATCTGTGCATGTCTCATGCATTTTATCACAGTCTCTGTGTGTTCATATGTGCACCAGCTCTATTGTGGCTAGAAGATGCTGTTTCCCTGGAGTCATGTACCACTTCTGGCTCTTACAATCTTTGTACCTACCTCCTCTTCTGCAGAAATCCCTGAACCTTGAGAGGAGGCCATGATAAACCATCCACTTAGGAATGAGTACTCCAAAGTCTCTTCCTCTCTGCACATTGTCCAGTTGTAGAACTGGAAGCTTTATCTGCACAGTGTGGTAATGTGAAATACTTCCTGCCAGGAGCCTCGAGAACTGGGAGTGCGAAATTTATATCCTTGACATTGGTATTATTTGCTTTGTTTTGCTTACTGTTTGGCACACTAGTTGTAGTACAAATGAATTAGATGATCCTTTTGGCTCCTGATTTCACATAAGAGGTATGAGATATGCACAGAGTACAAGAAACACTCCCACAATGGTATTTTATGCCAGGGAGATAAAGCTTTGTCTGGAGACTAAAATGCATATTCAAAATCACCATACTAATGGGCTGTTACCCATGCCGTTTTCCCTTTCTTCTTAGAAGAACATTATTTCAGTGTCTTCCAAGGATTATTATGATCTCAATTTGAAGAGTGAAAAACCCATCAGTAGCCACATAATGTACATCTAGGATCCAAACTGCTTTGCATGTGGCTGATAAAGGAAAACATAATCAAAACCTCTCCACTTAGGAGACCTATACCATTACCATACCCAGCATAGGCCCACTCAGAAGGAACCAGACTGGTGTCTTTGAAATATAGTGTGTGCTTTTCCAACTTGGTTCTTTAATAATTCAAATTTTTAGGTTTAGAATTAGTCAAGCTTTTCTGGGATTCAGTTTTTAACTCTAGTCCTGACTTCCAAATCAAAAGTTTTTCCTGAGTTTTAGATGCATGATCAGAAAAAACAGTGCTAGGCAGGTACCAACTAGGCATAAGGAAAACTTTCTGCCAATTCTTTCAGCAGGGAAAAATGAGTTTTGACTTTTCCACAGCTATATAAAGAATCAGGCAAACTTATTCACAACTTGTGGTTTGTGCAGAAAGATGAAGACAAGATTAAAATTTTAAAAAAGCATTCAGAGTAACTGGATTGGAATTCTCCATAGGGTTGGGATAAACAAATAGATGATAGATAGATACATAGATACATAGATACATAGATTGACTGCTATTAGTAACAGCTGCACTTGGTTTGATACTGTCCCTGCCCTACCTCAGAAAATATTATTTTTCTCTTCTCAAACTTGCCCTATTTATTAACCTCACCGGTTTGGTGAGTTCATTGGCTTGAAACATTTAGAATACCCACGCCTCAAGTCCATAGAAAATACAAATATCTATTAAGCCCATTTGCCAGGTGCTTTGACTCAGGAATCAGACTGATCTTTATCTCCCTTAACCCCTTTGAAATGTTGAGACTCGAACTGCTTTTCCTATCTTCTGTTAAGCAAGGATGCTAAATAGCTTAAGGTACTTTGTACACAAAGATTCCATTTAAAACATCACATTAAGGGCAAATAAAACACCTACATTAGATGGTTCATCAATTTTTCTACCATGTAAATCATCTTTTTAAATTCATTATTGTATCCTCATGAAGTATCTTTGCCATATAGAAAATAAAACCTCAGATTAAATTAATTCTCCAAAATCTTTCATTTAGTAAATGGACAAACTGAGTTTCAAGCCCATTTATTAGACCTCTAAGTATCTGCTTCTTTCTGTTGTACCGAAGTCCCTCTTCATGTAATTGGATACTTTATTTGCAATAAAAGGAGAATTTTAACCCTAGAAATGGCAGATTTGGATTGAGAAATTAGAATGTACCATGAATAGCACGGAGGACTAATTATCCTTACACTTTCTCACCCCTTCTCCTATGATAGCTTCATCAAAGAATGCCTTCTTCACAAATATAGAAATCCTAATGGAAAAAGTATAAAAAGATCTCACACTGAAAGTTTATAAGATAAAGAGTTAACTATAACCCAAGTCACTGCTTTTATCCTCCATCCAAGGACTTACTCACCAGGACCAACTCAGCCTCTGATCACCTCTGGTGAGCCCGCAAAGGAGGAAGTTATTTGAAGTTCAATCAGTGACACGAGTTGTTCCTGTCAGAAGCAGGCCCTAGATCCAGAACGTGAGTACCACCATGCCCTGTGTACAAAACTGTAAAATATATAAGGTATCAGTATAGGCCTCTGTCTGCTGATGTCACTTTTGTTCACATAAACCAGTGTTGTGAAGACTCCAGGTAGCCTGTTCATGTTGATTCATAGATGACCTCATACCATGCTCTTTGCTACATTGTATATTTCCTTATCCAGGAGCCTTTTAATCACCCTCCCATTTAATGCTGGTTCTCTGTATCTGTAACACAAAGACAGCTTTTAAAACATATGAGCTACTTAAGCATAATGTAAGAATTTATCCTGAGAATAATTATATTGATTTGTCTGTTGCCATAGGCTGTCATTTTAAATTAATACACTTGCATTGTCTTTGCCTGAAAGCTGTCATTAATTCATTCCACTCTTAGATGTAAACACTTTCCTCCACACTCATAAATCTAAAATGCTAATAACTTGGATTTTATCATAAAAAGTTATAATATCTTGGGAAATTAGATCAAAAGGTATGATGCTGCTGGGTAAAGTCTATCACTCTTTATTCTTCCATGAAATGTATTTATTTCTGAAATAAGGTCATTTTTCTTTTAAAGTTCTTTTAAAGTGACATCCCAACAGACCACAAGGTATGCAAGAGGTAGGTGTGCTTATGTAAGTGTCACATGGCCACAGCAAACCCCATATCTTTCCCTCCAGTGAGTCCCAGATCCGTTGCAATCATGCTTGCATCAAGCACATCCTCCCTGTTTCTGCCCTGTCTCTTTGGATTGTTGTGTGAGATATGTTTGTTTTGATTGCTCCAAGATCACGAATCGAGTCCAACCTTGGTTAGGAGGGCAAAGTCCACATCCAGCTGGATGGAGTGGACCACAGAGTTTTTTGACAGACTCAGAGGGAGATAGAGGGACACGTGGAGAAGGATGAGTGGCCTTTTCAATTGGGGAGATGGAGTTGAAGGCAAGTGATCATTTCTTTATTGCTCAGTGTATCTGTCATTCAAAATAAAACTTGAACCCATAATGCTGGGATTAAGAGTTACATGCTCTCACAACTGAGCAAGCCAGGAACTCAGGATATGAATATTTCTTCCCTGCTACAGTAGTCAAAAGTGCGGGAGAGAGCCTACTACCAGGGCTAGTCAGTCATGGATTCTGCAGAGACAAACACTATGACTTCTGTTATTACTGGGCATGATGATGCAAAGGAGCAGAAGAGAATGGGAAAGACTGTGTCCAACAATCTGGGGACCAAGGAACTATGGTTGTTTCTAGCAGTTTCCATGGCTACCTACTCATGTAGGCAGGATAAGTGTTGTTAGGTTGTCACATAGCTGTGGCCACACCTCCGAAGCCTCTGATGTAGGTGTGCCTACCCTTTAAAATCTCCAACCACAAGGGAGACTTTCTCTTCTCTCTTTCTCTCTGCCCCCTACCCTACTCTTTTCCTCCTTTCTTCTCCTCCCTCTCCCCCTGCTTAATAAATCTAATATGGATCCCTTGGCAGCATGTTGGTGAATTCTTTCATGCACAAAATACAGGTGTGACTTCCCAAAAGCTCTGAAATCCAGATTTGCCTAAATATATACAGAAATAGATAGATAGATAGATAGATAGATAGATAGATAGATAGGCAAAAAGAAAAAGGCAACTTCACTGTTCCTCCAATTTTGTACCCCTATCAACTAGCTTTTTTCTTTAAGTTTCTTGTTCATTTTCAGTATGGCAGGTACAGTCCTGAGCTTTTCAAAGGCCTGAGGTCCCTCCAAGGAGATAACAACACCAACACATATGATTCATTTAAGGCACCAGTGATTTCTTTCTTTTCAACCAAAGTTGGTAGATAGGGTTCTTTAAACTATATATTTAAATAACTCTTTACATTTACATATAATATCTTAGGAAAAAACAGAGAATTCAATCCTGCATACCTCAGGACTCCAGCATACCTTGCAAAACAAAATAACATATTATTAAAAGAGGCAAAGGACTAAAGGGATGGCTTGTTAACAGGGAGGAGATGCCATAGCAAGAGAGCTGCTGGTAGCAATGGCATTGCCAGAGGCTGTGGGAGTGAGTGTGAAGCAGTATTTAGCAGGTGCCCCACTTGATGAATAATTCACTGGTGAAAAGCCCCACTTAGTAAGACTAATACACCTTTGATGGGGAGTCCCCCTTGGTGAGGCCATCGGGTTACTGGCTGTAAATGACCAGTTGCTCCTGTCTGTAATTTCACATGTACTCAAACAGCTATGGTATCTCCTCATTACCATACATTCATTATCACAATCTCATGAATGCATTTCAATCTTTTTTTTAAAGATTTATTTATTTATTATGTACACAGTGTACAGAGGAGGGTACCAGATGTCATCACAGATGGTTGTGAGTTGCCATGTGGTTGCTGGGAGTCGAACTCAGGACCTCTGGAAGAGCAGTCAGTGCTCTTAACCTCTGAGCCATCTCTCCAGCCCGAATGCATTTCAATCTTATGGGCACATATACTTGTAGATGGTCAGGAAGATGACTTCTCATTAAACAGTATAATTTTGATAAAAAGAAATAGAACATGCTTCATAATTAAGTCTATTATTCCTCGAGGACTGAGTCACTTAGAAGCTTGTTTTGTTTCTTTACTCAGACCAACGTAAGATATTAACAATTTCTCCCCAACTTAAGACTTGCTACAGATGATTAGCTTATCCATTACCTTAGAGCAATTTCAAACTAAACTGTAACAGCCTCTGCAAAGGCCTCACAACATTTATCTCTATAAGAAAATACTATGTTGATCCTACCAATCCAGGAACATGGGAGAGCTTTCCATTTTCTGATATCCTCTTCAATTTCTTTCTTCAATGATTTAAAATTTTTGTCAAATAGGTCTGTTACTTCTTTGGTTATAGTTACTCCAAGGTATTTAATACTATTTGCAGCTAATATGAAGGGTAATGTGTCCCTTATTTCTTCTTCCGCTCTT
>PVIH01001800.1:0-138358 GCA_004025045.1 Sigmodon hispidus
CCTCTGAATTTTTTTTTCCATCCCTGTATATCCTTATTCAAGGTCCCTTCCCCCTCCCACCACATCTGGTCATTTTTCTTCTCTGCAACTCCCCATCCCCTCCCTGGGCAGGGAGCAGACAGTCCTATGGTCCCACTGACCCAATAATGCTTGGATCAGTCTCCACTCCTGGCCAAATCCAGTTTTGTCCCCCCTCCCTTAAGAGTGAGTCAGGTGTTCCTATAGTTGGAGTGGGGTTCGAAGGGTCAGTCCAGGGTGTTTCTGATCCCAAGCTGTTTAGTGGTTGTGGTTTGCCGCTGAGACAGAATTTCTCTGTGTAGCTTTGAAGCCTGTTCCCTGTCCTGGAACCTAATCTGTAGACCAGCCTGGCCTATGAATTCAGAGATCTGCCTGCTTTTACCTCCTTGAGTGCTGGGATTAAAGGCATGTACCACCACCATCTGGCAACATTTTTTTTTAAAGAATTTTTTTCCTTTTACATACAATCCACTGTTTCTCCTCCCTCCCCTTCTCCTGCTCCCTACACACCTCCCTTCCATCCCACTTCCATCTATTCCTCAAAGTGGGTAAGGCTTCCCTTGAGTAGTCCCCACAGACTAGCATGTCAAATTGAGGTAGTACCCAGTACCTCCTTCCTGTATTAAGGCTGAGCAAGGCATCCCACCATAGGGAGTAGGTTCTAAGAAACCAGTTCATATACTCAGAATAATTTCTGGTCCCATAGTCAGTGGACCCACTAACACTGATCTATACATCTGTCACCCTCATTCAGAGGGCCTTGTTTAGTCCCATGCAGACTATCCAGCTGTTAGAGTCAATAAGCTCCCATTAGCTTGGGTCACATGTCTCTGTGGTTTTCTCCATCATATTCTTGACCATCCCTTGCTCCGCTAGTTACATCTCCATCTCTTCAACTGAACTCCAGGAGTTTATCCAAGTGCTTGGCTGTGGATGTCTGCATCTGCTTCCATCAGTCACTGGATGTAGATCCTATGATGACAATTAGGGTAATCATCAATGTGACTACAGGGAAAGGTTAGTTCAGGCACCCTCTCCAGCATTTCTAGGAGTCTTAGCTGGGACCTCCTTGTAGGTTCCTGTGGATTTCCCTAGCCTAGCCCAGGTTTCTCCTTAAACCCATAATGTCTCACTCTGTCAAGGTATCTCTTTCATTGCTCACCTTCTCCATCCCTCCCCCAACTCGGCCATTTTGAATTCTTATGTTACCACCCCTAGGTCTGGGCTACCTCACTCAGGATTATTTTTCCTAGTTCCACCCATTTGCCTACAAATTTAATGATGTTATTGTTATTATTTTTTTACTGCTGAGTAATACTTCATTGTGCACCACAATTTCTTTATCCATTCTTTGGTTGAGGGGCATCTAGGCTGTTTCCAGATTCTGATTAATTTTAATAATGCTACTATAAACATAGTTGAGCAAGTGTCCTTGTGATGTGGTTGAGCATCTCGGTTATATTCCCAATAGTGGTATTGTTGGATCCTTGGGGTAGGCTGATTCCCAGTTTTCTGAGAAACCACCATATTGCATTCCAGAGTGGCTGTACAAGTTTAGACTCTCACCAACAATGGAGGAGTGTTCCCCTTGCTCCACATCCTCTCCAGCATAGGCTGTCATCTGTGTCTTTTATTTTAGCCAATCTGACAGGTGTAAGGTGATATCTCAAAGTTGTTTGGATTTGCATTTCTTTGAGAGCTAAAGATGTTGAGCAATTCTTTGAGTGGCTTTCAGCTATTTGTAATTCTTCTATTGAGAATTCCCCTTTTAGCTCTGAAGCCCATTTTTTTTAATTGGATTATTTGGAGTTTTGGTCTCTGGTTTCTTGAGTCTCTATATATTTTAGAGATCAGTCCTCTGTCAGATGTAGGGTAGGTGAAGGTCTTTTCTCATTCTATAGGGTGCTGTTTTGTCATATTGACTGTGTCCTTTGCCTTACAGAAGCTTCTGTTTCAGGAGGTCCCATTTATTAATTATTGCTCTGTCTGTGCTATTGGTGCTATATTTAAGAAATGGTCACCTGTGCCCAGTTCAAGCAAGGCTATTTCCTATTTTCTTTTCTATCAGGTTCAGTGTACTGGATTTATTTTGAAGCTTTTGATCCACTTGGACTTGATCTTGTGCAGGATAATATAGACCCACTTGAATTCTTCTTCTACATGGGCATCATTTTTATACACTTATTTGTATTTCTGGTAAATTAGCAACTCATGTCCTTTTCTGTTGGGAAATTTCTCTCAGTGATTTAAGGGGGCTGGAGAGATGGCTTATTGTTTAAGAGTGCTTGTTGTCCTCCCTTCCTTATGACCTGAGTTTAGTTCCCAACACCCACACTGGGCATTTTACATTGCCTGTAACTCTAAATCTCTAAGGGCTCCTATAACCTTTTATGGCATCCTTGGGCATCTGGCCCCACATGCACATTACCCCCTCCTCTACCACATATACACATAAAAATCCTTTAAAAACAGTATTTTTAGTAATTTGACCATATTTACCACCAATCTCCCCCTCCACATCCTATTCTCTCCTTAAAAACAAAACAAAACAAAAACCCAGTCAGGTGTGACAGCACTTGCCTTTAATCTCAGACTGTAACAAAGGCAGGTGGAACTCTGAGTTCAAAGCCAGTCTGGTCTACAAATTGAGTTCCAGGTAGGGCTACAAAGAGAAACCCTGTCTTGGAAAAAACCAAAAACAAGACCCCTCCCCCCGCTAGTCCTATTATCTCACCTATAATGCTCATGACTCATGTACCTCCACTTCCATTTTTTTTTCACTTAATTGGGGATTGAACCTAGGTTCTCACACATTATCACATTAGCTCCTGCATTGTGAGATTTAATAAACTGATTATCAAAATGGTTCTGCTCTTCCAACAGATTCTGATTCCAAGCAGGGTCATGGAAGCTAACAATCATCTGTAACTTCAGTTTCAGGCGATTCAACACTTCTGGCTTTTGCAGGTATTGAACACACAGTGTTCCGCCAACACTCATACACACGAAACAAAAACCGCTTAGCTAGTTAGCAGGCATGTGTAGGCCCAGCTACTTGTGAGGTTTAACAGGACTTGCAGCCTCGGCAACATAGACCCCCAATTTTAAATATGACAAAGAACTCTGAGACACTGCAAGGCTGTTCTATGACTTTTTCTCCTGAAAGCTGGAACTGCAAGCATATGTAATCATGGTTGGCTTATTTTGCAACTTTTTGAGCTGTTGCTCAGGGTGTTATCAAACCGTTAGGCTCAAGCAATCTTCTTGCCTCAGTCTCCGATGCAGCTTTAACTATAGGTATACATTTGAATAGGACTCATGTTAAGTCCTTGGGCTTTTTTTTTTTTTGGTTTTCACTGACATTGCATATGGCCTACTTTATGAATACAGCCTAATTCTTACATCTTCTGGGTATCCGTTTATATGGCTAGAAGTAGGCCTATCTATTCATGATTTTCCCTCATTAGGATTCTACCTGTATTCTCCATTTCTGTAGCCCCCTCAACTTCCAATCTATACACTCCTTACAATCCTCTTGGGTTATGCTTACCAGCCTCATGTTAGGCAAACATGCAACTGAGTTATATTTTTCAGTCCAGTAATCTAGTTTAATGAGGCAAGGTCTGAACTCTATAGTCTAGGCTGGCAGCAATCCTTAAGCCCCAGCTTTTTAATTCTTTGGTAATAGATGCAAGCAGCCATACAAAGCTAAGAACTAGCTCTTGTTGACCCAACAAGTCTTCCTTCCAATCTCCCACAGGCTTATGGGTTTGAATGATGGGACATTTGACATTTAATTACATACTGATTGCAGTTTCCCTCTCTCCTCAGTCCCCCCCCCATCTACTCTACTCCAACCCCATCTCCATTAAGGGGCAGGCCTCCCAAGGGCTTGAGCAAAGCATATTACTAGTTGAGGAGGGACCAAACTCCTCCCCTTGCATCAAGGCTAGGCAAGGTAATACAGCATGGGAAATAGGTTCCCAAAAGCCAGTTAAGCACCAGAACAGGTTCCAATCTCCTTACTAGGAGCTTTACAAAGAGACCAAGCCACACAAAACTGTTACACAATGCAGAGGGCCTAGGTTGGTCCATTGAGGCTCCCTGTTGTGGACCCCTTACATTTAAGGGCACAGCTTTTTGATCAAGGCAGATGTGATCTACTCTACCATAGTTGGTCCAACCTCTTTTCTTCCTTAAATATAACTATGTGTCAAGAGAGGTGACTACTTCTTCCCAGAGATAGGGGCAATTCACAGACTGGTCTTTGCAAGGTTAGATGCAGGAGACCTAATGCTGAGTAGAAAGAAAAATGGCTGCCAATTTACCAGATCTTTGGAATCAGAATGAGCACGGCCCCTCATGTTCCTAAACCTACTATGAGATGTCAATAGGGAAAATCTTTAAGCTGTAGTGAATAAGAACAACCACACAAAGAAAGTACTACTTAGAATTGTTTTCTAACTAAAGTTTTATTAAATTTTTATTTGTTGTTCAAGGCTGTAACCATCAAAGTCTGATCAGCTTTAAGTGTTGAATAGAGTAAAAACCACAAGAGACTACTAGATAATTTGTGAAGACTTGAAGACAAATGACAAGACAGACAAAACAAAAACAAAAAGGGTGGTCTTGTGGAGAGCTAGTCAAATCTCTTGCATATTAAAATTTACTGGAAAGGAACAAAAACTTCTAAGAAAATTAAAATTGAGACTATCATATCATAAATGCTCACCAACATTGTATGGGTTGAGTGAACTTGGAAAAGTTTTGATACAACCTGCTGCAGTATGTTCCAAATACTCATTCATGGTGGTTGTCAGTCTCTTCTTCAGGGAAACTGACCAAGGAAAGAAACTGTACCAAAAGTGGAGGTGGGTGAGCAAGAAGGGCAGAGGTGGTTGTCTGGAAAGTTTGTCAAATATGTGTGTAAGAGGTTTTACTTTCACCAATTTTGTTTTTAGGTTTGAAAAAAACTCCGTTGTGAAAAGTGAGTTATGAAGAGTGCTCTTTATTTGAAACCTCCACAACACAGATGCCAATCTTGTCTCGCATTGAATCATTAGCTGTGCACATCAACACATTCCAAGCACAAATTAAGAAATGCAAACAGAACAAAAAAATATATATATATATAATTTTTCCCCTATCCAAAGGTTTCAAGTCTCAATGCAGCAAATCCTTCTGAACACAGAATCTGAGGAGCACACTGTTCAGTTGGGACAAACAGGTCCCTGCAAAGGCTACTGCCTTCTTAACATATGGGGCGGGGATTATGGACGGCATGGAAAAGGGAGAGGCAAGGAAAGGGGAGAGGCAAGAGAATGAGAAGGGAACAGGTATGCACTAGGGAAGATGGGCAGCTGGAACACACACATGGTGAGTTGGTGAATTTCATTTATTTGATTTTGACATTTTCTTTCTGGATCTTTTTAAATCCCCCCCCTCCCCAGGTCCAACAATGGTAGAAAAACCCCACAGAAGTAGGCAGGGCCTTATTAGGCCAGCCCAAAGCCTTCAGAGCACTCCTGGATGGCCAGTAGTAGCATGTGGCGGAGCTTCTCAAAGCTCTCATAGGCAGGCAGGTCCAGTTGATTAAAACTAAAAGGATAAAAAAATTAGTCCATGAGACAAAACAAACAAATTGCAGTGCTACCAACATTCTGTTCTCCTCTCTGAACCAGAGTCAATCTATTCCCCTGCTGACTCTCCAATTTTTTTTTCCAGCCTCATCTAATGTAATCTGGCCTCAATACTGGCCATTGGCAACATAAATTTGGTCCTTGCTACAATTTATACACCATGACCTTACCTACAGGATAAAGCATGATGCATTGAAGAGACAGCTCTAGAGAAACACATATATAGTAAGTAAGCTGGTAAATTTTACTTATTCATTTAATCTTTTACCTTAAAAAAAGGATTTTTAATGAGTGTTTTGTCTGAATGTATGTATGCACACCACAATATGTGCATGCTGATGTCAGGAGAACACCACTGAACCTGAGGCTTTCGCAAAAGCAGTATGTGATCTTAACTGCTGAGTCATCTCTCCATGGTTTTTAGCTTTTATTATTTTTGAAACGGGGTCTTGTGTATCCCAGGTTGGCCTCAAACTTTCTATATTAATGACTCTGAACTGACTGTCTCACCTCTACCTCCCTAGACCATAGGCACCCACTACTACACCTAATTTATGTGGTGTGAGGAATGGAATCATGATGTTATATTAGCAAGTACTCTAATCAATCAATGGAACTACATCTTCAGTCATGACATTTCATTAATTAAATTTTTCGTTTAATTTACATCCCTACCAAAGGTTCCCCTCCTCATCCACTCTTCCTGTTTCTGTCTGGAAAAGAAGCAGGCCTTCCATGGATGTCAATGGCATATCAAGGTGAGGCAGGACTAAGTGCCCTTTAAGGCTAGGTGAGGCAACCTAGTATGGGAAATAGTTTCCCAAAAGCCACCTCAAACATTAGGGACAGGCCCTGATCCCACAAAGGTTCCCTAGCTGATGGTCCAGAGTCTGACAGCTACCATGAGCCCAGGTTAGTTGAGAAATAAATGCCTTTAAGGAGGCATTCAGGATTACTGGTGATGTGTGTGTAGGTATATGCATGTTAATAGAGGTGCCTGTGAAGTCCAGAAGAGGAGACTCTGCAGTTGGGAGTTACAGTACAGTGATTGCAAGCTGTCTTGTATGGGTGCTACAAACTAAATTCAGGTCCACTGAGAAAAAGCAGTAAAAGCTCTTAACCACTGAGCCAGCTAGCCTCTGTCCAGTCAGGCTAACTAATCCCTTTGGGGTTAGCACCATGATTCCCTAAAGTGCTATTTATTTCCCAATGTCTTCAGCTATCACTTGTGTTTAGTCCATCTGCTCACCTCAACCTTCTCCAAATACCCAACAAAGTGAGGAAAAACGGTCATTTTCTTACCACGTGTGAGCTGAAGGCAGGCGATCTGTGGATCTGTCATCTCGATGAATCTGAAACTTTTGGATGCCATTCATGCCTTCAAGGGCAGCAAACCCTTGCAGGGGTACCTTGGAAGTACCCGTAACAAACTGGAGGAACTTGGCACGGTCTGCTTGGTCAAATGAACGCAATGCTCTCCAAAACCACTGGATCTGTAGGAAGAGAAGCACAAAAACCCAATGATAGCAAACCAGGTGGTAATTGCACACACCTTTGATCCTAGGCAGATCTCTGAGTTCAAGGCCAGCCTGGGCTGTTACACAGGAAAACTCTGTTGAGGGAGGGGCAGAGAACACACCATGCACACCACAAGAGACACTGATCTGGAAATAACAATGGACTTGAAATATTAGGCAAGTCTCTTTTGTAAAATAGACTTCAGTTCCTTTACAAGATGGGTGAGAACATCAACTAAAAATATGCTCCAGAAGAACAAAGAGGCATAAGTATACTGTTATTCATAAACCAGCACTCATTAGTGTAGAAGGAAAATATGGGAATATCTTTGCTGGCAGCAGCTCACCTGAATAGAGTTGGATTGGTACTTGTGGTACTCAGTGTTAGATTTTAGATCATCAATGTCAATGGTGGGCAGCCCTGATATGAGCAGCTCTAGTTCCTGCTCAGTAAAGATGGAAATGAGGCGCTTTGGAATGATTTCATAGAAGCCTTCCAAGAAGGCTGCCAGCTGTTTGCGGATGGCTCCTGGTAAAAGAATGGATAAAGTAACATGGATTCAGAACTCATACAACTGAAGAGAAGTAAGAGAGCCTCAATTTGACACCCAATACTGATAGATCTGCCTGCCTCACCTACCACTGTTTCCAGGCCCCTATGATAATAGTTGAAATTAAGTATTTTTTTTTTGTTCAAGTGTTCTGACTTCTTTTGTGCAAGGCATTTGTGGCATAGGAACTGAGAACAAAAAATGTGAAATAAATAAATGGCTGACCTCCTTTCTTTAACAAGCATGTGGTATATCTAAAGGATACTTTTCCTACCTGTCATTCTCATCTGACACACCAGGTGTACATATTCCTTCTTATTCTCCTCTGTTACCAAGATGTTGGCTCCATTGGGTTTGAGGTCTCGAACTTCGCACACTCCAAATTCTTGAACCTAGAACATCCAAGATACCAATCATATATATCAGGTTTGGTCTGGGCTGCAACACAGAGGTGCAGAAACACACCCTAACTCCTTGCCATGCCCCAGACAGGGAGATGAGGCATGTCTATAGTTAACTGCCATTTTCACTATTCATCAGCCTAGAGCTCTTCTGCATAGAAAATATGCTAAAGAATAGAAGATGAAAACTGGTCTTTGGCCTTAAACAAGTGAGAAAAGTGTACTTCTGTCAATTTTTCTATAATGAGCTGTTTTAGGAATGAATTATGTACTGGGACATTTTGTGAGAGAGAGACTGGGGGGGGCACGTACAAGACGACAAATGTCTTCTTCTATCACATTCCACTTTACTTTCTGAGAAAGTATCACTCAATGAACTTTAACACTGCTTTAGCTAAGGCCAGCTGTTTCGAGGATCTGTTATCTTTGCACCTTCAGTGTTGGAATTACATACAGATGCAAGCTGCTATGCCTAGACGTTACTGGAAAATGTTTTCTTACTCCTCCAATTTTCCCCCTTCACATTTATCTTTTCACATTTATCTTTTCTGTGTGCATGTGTGGTGATCGGAGGACAACTCACAGAAGTCAGTTCTCTCCTTCCACCATGCTGAGCCTTGGGATTAAACTCAAGTTATCAGCCTTGGTGGCAAGCACCCTTACCTGCTGAACCATCTTATTGGCTCTGTAACTTTCATTGAGAAAAATTTTTGGGACTAGAGAGCTCAGTATTAAGAGAGCTTGGTGTTCACTCTTCCAGAAGACTCCACTTTTACTCATAACCCTGTAACTCCAGCTCCATGATATCCAATGCCCACTTCTGGCCTCTATATACCTGAACGCATATGGCATATATACATAAATAAAACTATTTCATGTTTGTGTAAATGTAGGTACATGTGATATATGCATATGTACAGAGGCTAGGATGATGTTGTCTGTGTGTCCTGAACTATTATTTCTGAGACAAGGTCTGATAGCCAGTCTATATCCAATGATCCTCTTGTGTGTTATACTTCTCCCCTAACACTCAATTCCTTCCAAACATTCAATCGTGGCCATACCTGGCTTTTTATTAAATGGGTGAGATCTGAAAGCAGGCCCTAAGGCGTGCAAAACAAGTGTTCTTACCCTACTGTGCCATCTCTTCTTTTCTACAACATTCTTTTTCTTTCTTTCTTTTTCTTTTTTTTTTTTTTTAAAAAATAACACTTTTATTTATTTATTTGCCTTGGTGTTTGCCTGGAACTGGAACTACAGACAGTTGTTAGCTGCCATGTGGGTGCTGGGAATCGAACCTGGGTCCTCTGGAAGAGCAGGCGGTGCTCTTAACCGCTGAGCCATCTCTCCAGCCCCTCTACAACATTCTTAAAAGCAGAAACTAGGAAATAACTTCCTTAGATAATGTTAGCAATTTTATTTTATGTTTATGATGTCTCTGCTTGATGAAGTCAAAGCACTTCCTCAGAACTGTTGAGACTCAGAGTCAGTTCCAATGTAATCCCCAAAACCCTACCTCAGTGCTGAAGGTGAGGTCATAGCCTAGTGTGGAGACATCATTTTCCAGCAGATAAACTAGGCCCTGGTAAAAGTGGTAATCTTCACTTTCCATATCTGTATACCTAGAAAAATGCAATTAGAGAGTGTTATGGCTTGATGGAGGCAGACAGGACAAGGAGATAAGGAACTGAGTACCAGCGGCTAAGGGCAGTCTTTAGACTACCATGACCTCACCTGACAGACTTGCCCAAGATGTGTTTGTAGAAGGACCGTGTAAAGTAGCATTCTAGGAGGCGGTTGTCATATACAGCTTTGGCTACAATTCGTCCAACAAACTTGAAGTAGCTGAGGTGGTTGGGGTTACAGTGGGAAGATGGATTGATTGTGTAGGTGACCCGGTCACCAGGTGAGGTACGGAACAAGGCATACATAGGGTTAAACATCTCTCGAGAGATGATCATGTACCACTCTCGCAGGAGCCCCCCAGCATCCTGCCCTTCTTCTCCTTCAAATACTATATACCTGTATAAAAGAGCAGAAGAGAGCTGTGCAGAAACCCAGGACAGAGTGGATCGTTCATGTAGCATCATGTAAGCAAGAAAGATTCTGTGAATCTGACTTTGAGAGAGTTCATTGTCAAATGAAGAAGTAAACAGAGTACCAGGAGACCATAATCTTAATCTGTGTCATCAACTACTGTGATACTTAAGTGTTGCAAGTTGCCAATTTCTTCTAGGTGGCTTCATAATCTACCAGAGAAGCTATTCATTTGACAGGGGCATTCATGTACATGGTACCTCCCATTCTAGGGTTAGTGCTCAGTAGCAGGCACATTCCTATTCTTAGCCTAAGAATGGTACATGTTCTCATAGCAAATAATTCAAGTCATCCTTGTCTACCTAGTAGTTGGTAAGTAAGTCAGCCAAAGGGCCAGCAGGCTATGTCCAAAGTAGGAAGACTGCTCAATTAAACAGTACCTAAACTAGAACGCTATTGGAGAGTTTTTGTAACCACTAGACTTAAATTTGAGGCAAGACTAGGCCACTGATACCATACAGAAGAAAGAGCTCTGTGCCCCAAACCATCTTGGCTCTTTGTTCTGAGTTCTTACAATCGATTCTTCATTTCTTCAGGAGATTTGCGATGCAGCTCCCGATAGGAGTCTTCAAATACATGGTCACGGCGAACATGAACCGCCATGTCTTCCTTCCGGAGCCCTTCATCTAAACGTTCCAGCTCTTGGCGAAAGTATCTTAGGATGTAGAAAAGGAAGAAAAGTAGGATTGGGGATGGCAAAGCAAACAAATTTATATGTCTAGAAGGAAAACTCAACGACACTTTCCTTATCTTTGTACCCCTACACATCTGGAAACTACATAGCAGCTGGGAGAGAGACCATTTATTATGAATTCAGTTTTTCCCCTATTTCTACTGAATAAGGGATCATAGAGACCATTACATTAAATGTCTGCAAAAAGCAAGGAAGTACATTTATATGTACAAGAAGGAGTAGGAATGACAACGATCCTTGAGCCTGGTCTTGACTGTAACAACAGGATTCTAAAACAGAACATAAAAAAAAAAACCTCATGGCCCTTGAAAAATTATGGCTTTTTTTCCTGAGAGGGGAAGACAGGCATTCATGTAGTTTTTTTCCTTCTTTTTTTTTTTTATTAAGAAGTCACATCCTTATTCAAGGTCTCTTCCCCCTCCCACCACATCAGTTCACTCTCTCTTCTCCACATCTCCCATTCCCCTCCATGGGCAGGCGGTCCCAAGGTCCCACGGTCCCAATCTTGCTTAGTTCTTTACCCTAACACATTCCACAAGCAGGGTATACATACTTGCGTTTGACATCAAAGTCGAGAACACGGATGTAGTCTACTAAGACAGCAAAAGGCCCATCAGCAAGGTGGGTGGTGGACTGCCGCAGTATCTGGTTTAACACAGTGCGATGAGTCTCTGGGAGAAGAGATGACAGCAGGAATCAGCGTTTCATATAGGTTCTAAGAAGCTACACAATAATCTACTAGTTATCAACTTGTTCTTAATTGTTTTAGGGGTCTAAATTAGGAATTAGCTAAAGATATGGGCCAGTCCTAAGGCATAAATGAAATTTGGGCATGTATAAAACATCTACCTTCACATGGCCTCTCCTGCTCTTATTAGTCTAATTATTATTATTATTATTACTGGCAATGTGTATGTGTGTGCATGTGTGCATGTAAGCATACTTGCACTCTTATTGCTTCTCATTCTGCTGAATCAGCTAGGATAAAATGCTTTCTGTATCTGTAGGTCAAAGAGTTCTCTGTACCTGCAAAGCGAAGGAACTTCTGTGTATCAGGGGGCAGGCTTGAGGAGATGTGCATAGACGAGGGCTCCCTGGAGAAGAATGGGTCAAGGGAGGAAGGAGTGGCTGGGGTTAAGGGGGCAGGGGAGAGTGGAGGAGGCTCATCCTTGATGTGTGCTAGCTGGCTCTCACGGGTATCACGAACAGGAGGCTTGCTTTCCCGCTCTGTGGCATGCACCAAAAAGAAGGCCTCGACAGCAGGCTGTAGCACTAGGGGATAGCAATGACAGTAAAATGACACTTTACACACTTTAACATATAATCACAAAATTATAACATGGAATAAATACTAAAAATTCGTAGACAATACAATGGTAGACAAAGCCAAAGAGGATGTCAAAAAAGTGGGACAGGCAATTAGTAATAAAGACAATCTCTGCCTAAAAAGTAAAATGTTATCAAGAGAGAAGGCAATTCTTTTGAATTCACTTGTTAGAGACATACAGAAGGAGAGAACAAACTTAGACTGAAAAAGCCCTCAGAGAGCACTTACCTAGCACTGCATGTTGGTCATGAGATTCCTCCAGTTCCTTTAAACATTCCCCTAGCATGTCCCATAGCTCATCTAGGCTCAGCTGTTCACTGAGCAGTGGTAACTCAGGTGGCCTCTCCTCTCTCTCCTTCTCCCCCTGTGGCGTTCCATCTGAGGTGACTAGATACACAAAGGACAATCAGAAAGCTTTCAGTGTCTCTCTTGAAACACTCTCTAGACAGAGTAGTCCCATTGGCCAAAAAGTATTACTTATTGAGCAACATCTAGAAAGTCTAAGTATTGCATTGGATGGCATTAAATAATATAACAAATTTGGCTCCTCAATTACACTTTTCACTTTTTAAATGTTCAAGAGCCACATACTATGTCATTATTATCTCCTTGGCCCATAATGAACCTCTTCTTTGAATTTTCTTTTAAGATTTATCTTGTATACACTGTATAGAAGAGGGTACCAGATGTCATTACAGATGGTTGTGAGCCACCGTGTGGTTGCTGGGAATGAACTCAGGACCTCTGGAAGAACAGTCAGTGTTCTTAACCTCTGAGTCATCTCTCTAGCCCCCTTCTTTGAGGTTATTTAAGGGTAATGTGCCACAATGGAACTTTTGACAGTTGCCTTCCAGTACAAGTTATGGTTTAGAACATTATATTCATCAAATTCGGATAGATGCCCTTGTACTCAGGCTATTTTCTTTTTTTCTTTCTTTTTTTTTTTTTTAAAAAAAAATCTCCCTACTTTTTAAAAAGTTTCATGACTTTTAAATTAGACACCAAAAGCATTCTGTGTGCAACTCACTGAAAAATGCCATTTACCATGTGTCACATACTTGGCTAAGCATCATACAAATATTAAATTATTTAACTCTTACAGCCATGAATATCCCTATTTTAATTAAAAAAATTTTAGAAGAAACTGCACGTAAGAACAGAGGCCAACTTGGGGTGTTGTAACTCTACAGTAGTTAGTAGTCCTCAACCTTCCTTTAATATAGTTACCTTTAATAACAGTTCCTCAGGGTATGGTTACCCACCACAACCATAAAAGTTATTTTTTTTACTACTTTATAACTCTAATTTTGTTACTGTTATAAATCATAATGTGTCTGTTTTCTGGTGACTCCTATAAAAGAGTCTTCTGAATGGCAAAGGAGTACCCACAGGTTGAGAACTACTGTTCTAGAAATAGGGTCTCTTGATGACCTGGAGCTCACTGATTAGGGTGGGCAAGTTGGTTGGCAAGCTCAAGCCTAAATTTAGGGATCTGCCTGCCTTGGCTTTCTCTAGCACTGGGATTATAAGAATGTGTCACTATGGCTGGTGGTTTTGACCTGGAAGTGAATTCATGTCTGGATGGCAAGCAATTTACCTAGACTGGGCTGTTTCCCCAAAGAGTTCTGCTTTAAATGAATCATGCCTTACACCCAAGAGCTAGTAAATGGGGGGGCGGGGCATGCAACACTTGAAACACATGCCATATTCATGCACAGTATCCTCCAGTTCCTATTTTCTTGAGACAGGGTTTCATTTATGTAGCTCTGGCGGACTTAAAACTTCCTACGTAGACCAGGTGGTCTTGAACACCAAGATATGCCCACTTCTGCCTTCTGAGTACTAAAATTTGAAAAAAAAAGCATGTAGCATTATGCTTGACTTCCTTTCTTTTTATATTAACATTTTACCAGTTTTTCTTTTGTGTGTATGTGTATATATGTGGGTGCACGTGAGTCATGGCATGTATGTGGAAATTAGAGGACAAATTTCAAGTTCATTTATTCCCTCTTCTATTATGTAGGTCCCATGGGGTCAATCTTGGTTACCAGGCTCTGTAATAAGTACCCATATCTCCTAAGCCAGTTCACTCATCCCTCTTTTGGGACAGTCTCTCACTATATGGCCACAGACTTAGTATATGAGTAACTCAATCTTGCCTTGGCAACTCAATGTATTTATTTAGAGAGAACACAGGGCACATGGAAATTAAAAGAAAACGGGGAGTTAGTTCTTTCCTGTGACCAGATAGGTTCTGGAACTCAGGTTGTTAGGCTTGGTGGCAAGCACAATTGCCCTTTATCTGCTGAGACATCTTGTCAGGCTCTAATCTGCTATTTTAAAGACAGGTTCTTCCTATGTTATCTAGGTTGGACTTCACATTTACAATCTTATTTCAGCCCTCTAGATATGTGCCACAATACCCCAGTGTTTCTTACTATAGGAATGAAAACCCTGTTAACACTTACAGAAATCAGTGTTCAGTGAGTGTATATATTTTGGGGGTAGGGGATCCACTAGAATTTATCTTTTCCTTTTGCTGAGCTATATATAAGCAGTACTGACCAATGGAGTGAGTATCTTGAGCACTAGGAGATGGCTGATCCACATCCATGGGTGACTCCTCTCTCCGGACAGATGTCTCTGACTGGCTAGACTCCGACTAGATAAAAGGAGACAAGGTCACATAAAAGGTGCAACTGTGCTTTTATTTGGGGGGACAGACTAGAGGTTGGTCCTTGAATGTCTTACACACTGAGCTTATAAGCTATATCCTCCTACCTGGTTATCAAAAGCTATACCTTTTCCAGGTTAAAAAAATGGCATGCATGCTTCCTTTTCACTTTGAGCTTGTAGATTTCCCCAAGAACTCCCTGGATGCCTGCCATTTCCTACTAACTGCTCACACCCAATCTCCACTCACACCTCATTCCATTCCCCATACGGGTGCCCTGAATATGACAAAAAAATTCCAAGTTTTCTGGAACAAGCTCTTTTTTGTTTGTGTGCATAAGGCAGGCAGAAGGTAAGCTTTCTGGCTATTCCTATTTGTTCAAATGGGACTTAGTACAATTTCCCATAGGTGGATTATTAAAAAAAAAAAAAGGTTATCTGTCTTTATCAGGTTGGAGACTAAGCAGAAAAACAGCTCAGAAGCAGTATTTATTTTTTCTTTCTACTGGCGCTGAAGTCACTTCCCCTAAATCTTGTGCCATGTCACCAACAATATATTATATAACATTTTTTTTCAAGACAGGGTTTCTCTGTGCAACCCTGGCTAGCCACTGCCTCTGCTTCTTTCCCAAGTGATAAAATTATATAGGCAGTGTATGCTAACACTGCCTGGCTCCAGAAATTTTATCTAAAGAAAAACCAGGGCTCAAGTAGGATACCTTGCTATCTTAGGAAAGTGATTTGTATATTCTAAAAACAAGAAGGCAGTGAGTGCAGCTTTTACTATAGCCATTCTGATCTGGGACCCCAATAATGTGGTGGCCACTTGAGTTCCCAAACTCTTTCTCTTACAGCACATCATTTCCTATATGCCAAGGGTTTATGAAGAGGCAGAAGCCAGGGTGGAAGGAGTAACTATAGATAAAAGTGACCATATGTGATATATACCAAGCTTGGGGAACTTTCAAGGGTAAGATTGTTGCATTGTCTCTGCATTATTTCATGACACTAAAAAAAAAAAAAAATGTTTTTTTGACCCCATATTCCTTCAGAACTCAGAGCATTAGGCAAAGAGTGGGGTATGACAGCCAAGCTTTAAATCCAACCATGTCAATACAAAACAGCAAAACAGTCAATTAATAGTAAGGGAAACACCAACAAAAAGTAATTCTGTTGTCTAGAGGCATTCATTTAGCAAACTTAATGCAAAAGCATACAAAATATGGGAAATGAAACCCCACTGATGGCATGGTGCAAGAAGGAGGGTAGAGAAATGAATGAGGGGGCCACAGGCATCATGCTAACCGTTGCTGCTTGTTGCTGTCTCCGCGCCCTTTGACCCTCACGTACCATTTGTATAATGGCATCAGCCTCAGCCTCCAGCTGCCGAACAGCTGCCTGGATGCTGCTAGCTGAGCCTAAACCGGAAGAACCTGTGAGAAAGAGGAAAATAAAAAAAAGGAAGGCACAATATAAAATGTAGGAAGAAGAAATGCCCCAAATTCTCTAATCTCTCCATGGATGCCATAATGCATCTTGCTTGCTCAGAGTTTTAGTTCAGGCAGTTTTGTATACTCATAATCAAGCCTCAAGGTAGGCAGTAGCAGGGGGAATGGTGGTATTGAGTATTCAATGGGACAAGAGAAAAGAGGGAGGAAAAAATAATTTGACAAGCCAATGCCTAAGAACATGGCTAATGTTTTAGTTAGGAGTGTTCAAAGAGGGAGAAAGCATATACCCATAAATCAAGACTTTCTCAACAAAATGCTGATTTCCCCATTTTCTTGCCAGATTTCTATTATCCCTTAATTGTAACTTGATCTACTCAATCTCAGGTAGACAATATAGCCATCAACATTTAATCTTAAAAGGATGTGTTTGTGTGTGTGCACGAGCACAGTTTTCTTTTTGGAAAGGACAACCACAAATGAAACAGAACATTTTAGTTCTGCTCCTCGAAGGACTCTGGATCCACATACCACTACCACCCCTAATTCCACAGCACCAGCATCAGCCACAGCACCAGCACAAATACCATCACACTCCTCAACTGGACACTCTAGTTCCATACCTAGCCTGCCTGTCTGCTTGGCTTTCTTGTTAGCTCGTCGTGTGTCATCCCGTAGCTGAATGATGACCTGTAGAACCCTCAAGAAGAACTTCTGGGTAGATGTCTTGGATGTCAACATGGACATAGAAGGCAGTTGGAGTTCCCGGCCACCCAAAGGTCGCTTCTGAGATGCCACAATTACCACATTCTCAGCCACGTCAAACCTGGATAGTGTAGAAGTGGCTTTTGTATATTGAAAACATCAAAGGGTAAATACTCAGAGCAAGGAGGGCTTCTGTTATTTAACTAAATAAAGAACCTTAAAAGATAGCACCACAAGTGCAAAGAATTTGAAAAAAATACCAAGTCAGACATGTTATAGAGCAAATAGAAAAACCACCTACAGAAATAAAACAGAAGAGTAAACCAGCAAAAGCCACTTTATAAATGTCCCAGATTCTAACCCACAGCAAAAATGAAAGTTACTACCCACCTGCTCTGCATTTTGCCTTTCAGTTTGGTAGTCTGTGGTTGCTCCTCAGGTAGGCCATCAGGAGAGAGGGCCTCACATTGGGCTCGCCGCTGCTGTTCCAGATTGTATTCCCTTAGCTCAGCAAGTAGGGTACCTGGATAGGCAAAGTAGTCAAGTGTTCAGAAATTTCCTTAATGTGGTAGCAGAAAGCTGAACCTTACAAGGAAATCTGCAGGAAATTTGAGTGAACAGGTTTGAAGTCTGTGCTTGTAGACTAACCATTCAGGGACTGACTAATGATTTATAATTGGCCTATTAAGTCTACACAAAATGTAGTTTGGGGTAGAAACGAAAAAGAGTCTCTTCTGGAGTCAGACTAAGTTCATAGTTTTTAAACTTAGGGTTAGGGTTAGGTTTTGTGGTATTTTCTTCACTTCATTTTTATTCTCTAAGAGCTGCTGTGAAAACTATCAGATAATCATGAGCTAGTGTTCAGCTCAGGGGATCTAAATAACTAGTAGCAGTCAAGAAACGATCAGATAAAGAGCCAATTCTTTCCGGGGGGGGAAAAAAAAACCTTTAATTCTCATGCAGCAAAGAAATACCTACACAACACAGAGCAATTAACTCTACCATACCAGCTTCTAGACCATTTGTAGGATGATATAAGCAGACAATCAAGATCAAGGGAGATAAATGATTAGAATAAGGGTGGTAAGAGAACAGAAACATTCCACACTGAAAAAAGATGGGTTTTTATTCCTTGAGCCAACCAATCATGTCCTCACATTGAGTCTAGTTTTCTATTGAACAAAAGGGAAGACCAATGAAACTGGACAACTTCCAAGTGCTAGACCTTTTGTATCCTCAAATCCACATAAGAGACAATTATTTTGAATATAATTCCTGAATCTGACCATAGGGTAGGTATATCTTTGATATGAAAAAAGTGGTCTTTGAAACTTCATTACAGAGCTCTTATAAACACTGATTAGAGAAAAAAAGGCCTTTTAGTTCTTGCAATAATATTCCCTTTATCCCTTAACTAAGCGCTATGCAATATACCAGCCAGAAAGGCAGCTAGCCTTATTCTCAAACAATCTAGCAGGGGAAAACAATCGTTGTAATATAGAAGCATGGTCTAATTCATAATTCAGGGTGTGCACGTGCGTGGCTGAAAGTGTGTGTGTGTGTGTGTGTGTGTGTGTGTGTGTGTAAGGTGTTGGGGAATGCTTACAATAAAAGTTTTATCATTACCTATCTGTTTACAAAGGGTATAACCCAGATGGCGTGCTCCATTCAGTAGCAGCTTAAGAACTGTATCTCGGGTACCAGAATCACCCCGAGAGAGCTGTAGTAACACATTGGCTGCATCTTCCAAGCCTTCTTCAGAACAAGAGTGGGATGTCAACACCTAGGTAAAATATTAGGAGACATAATAAGCCCTAACCCAAGAACTGAAATGCCTACCCCTTTCCTTGAACTTTAAAAGGTATGAAGAGCTCAGACTCACCTCCACAGAGAGCTGTAGCTGGTTTTCAGTGAGGCCAGAGGATACCATTTTGAAGTCTATACCACTGCTGCCTCCTTCACCCACCTTTGCTGGAGATTTACTGCCCTTAGTAGTGGAAGCTTTGATAAAACAGAACACATTAAAGCTCTGTGACAGTTGTAAGCCTGAACTACTGCTGCTGCTTTGTAAAGGGCTTGAAAATGGCAAGCAAAGAAAGTGACAATCTACATACTAAAGCAAAATACTGTGTGCTGGAAACTGAACTTACGGTGGTGTTACATATACTATGGAAATACTCTACCACTGAGCTATACCCCTTCCCTTACCCAAGAGCCAATTCTTAACTGTGCTTTGTAAGGTGACTAAGAAAGAATCCTAGGTATTTCTCCAAATTGTTTCCCTATTACTTACTATAAGTCTCTTTAAAACCCACACCTGGGACTGGAGAGATGGCTCAGAGATTAAAAACACTGGCTGCTCTTCCACAAGACCTGGCACCCTCACAGACACACATGTAGGCAAAACACCAATGCACATAAAATAAAAATAAAATTAAAAAATCCTACCCCTGCAGATAATTCATAATCACTTGCTACATGGCTTATTTTTCTCTACTTCCTGGATTTGTCTGTTCCCTTAAATCACACTACATTTATTCAGCCTATTGTTATTTCGTCTGGAAATCCTTGGAAGATCAGGACTTAACACTACCCCCTTTGGTGGCTAGCCAGATGCCCAGCTTTTGACTAGTGTGTATATGTGTGTATACCAGATAGGAAGGGCATGGTGGGGGGGAGGTGTTGAAGGGAAAGGAATAAAGAGAAGACAAACAGGGTAAAATGGAACACATCCTATTCTCACAATAATTATGATTTAGGGAGGACTACCTGGATCATGAAGTGGAAATAAGATGGGAGCCATGGCACATACCCCATAGTTGACAACACTTACTTGAAACAGTAGTGGTAGCAGTTGTGGGGGTAGTCACTGTGGTAGAAGCAGCTACAGTAATGGTGGAAACAGCTGTGGCAGCAACCAGGGCTGGAGAAGAAGTGACAGGGGTGGTTACAGCAGGGGGTGTGGGCGTGGAGGCAGCAGTAGTAGTGGTGGTGGTGGTGGTAGATGTGGTTGAAGTGGCAGCAGTGGTGGAGGAAGCACTGTTGCTGGAGTTAGCTTGTGTTTCTGATACTTTGTTTTCTGGGAGAGCAATCGAGATGAGAGAGAGGAGTCTCAGGAGTTTCTCTGTTAAGAGAGAACTCCGGCGGATGACTGGATGTGACAACATGTTCATGAGCTGCCCCAGTGGAGAGGCTTCAAGGCTGTGTAGGGAAGTTTCCCCTTCACCACCAGCGCTCACTGGTACTGACTTCACGGAGTTTTTGCCTTTCCGGCTAACATTCATGTTGTCCAGTTTTACCAACAAGTCCCAGAAGTCTGTACAAATGCCACTGCTGGAGGACTGTGAGGAGCATGGGCTGCAGGCCTGCTTACTGCCCCTTTCCCGATCACTCTCACAGTTTGTTTCTTTGGTCCGCTGCTGTGTGAAGTGGCTGGGAAAAACCTGCCAGAAAAAAGAATATGCTTGAGCTATGTGGTCTCCATAGAGGATATGCCTTTCTGTTACAAAAAGACAATTGCTTCTCAGACTCTCCTTTTCAATGGACGGCTATGGTAACATAGGGCAGATGGATTATAGGAGTTTTGTCTAGTAGATGGTGAAGCACCCTAGAAAAATAAGAGTTTTAAAGCAAAACAATGATTAGAAAACTTTTCTAAAAGTTTCTCTGCACTTATGAAACAGGGAAGACAACACAGCCTATCAAAGTTGTTGGTAAGAAATGAAGTAATAGATTTTGCCCAGTGCCTAGCACAAGGTGGGCCCAAATACTCTGTAGCACTTTTTATTATTCAAAGAATCCTGAGCTTGTCACTTTCTAGTCACACGGCAAAGCCAAAGTGTTCTGAATTTCAGCTTCTTTATCTGTAAAAATAAGAATCAGAGTGCAAGCAGTTGTTTTGATGATTGAGACAGTACATTAAAAATTTTAATAAAAACTCATTTATTTATCAAACAATTTCCCAGAAACAGCACATGGCACGATACAATAGAAAAACAAACAGATTTGCTAAGCCCTTTACTGTCCAGATCGCTACCCAGGGTAATGCTGCCAACCCCTTCTACTCCTTGAAGTCTAGAGTTCTTTCAAGTTCCTCACCTTGGCCAATTGAATGAGTGTATCCAGAACATGTCTGCAAACAACAGGAGCAGCCTGGGGGTGGATGTGGACAGTAGAACCACTGCTTGCATGCTTCTCTGTATGTTTACGACCTCCAGAACGTTGGATCTGGAATATGTTAGTCCTACAGCCTAAGGCAGCATCCATAGATACTGAGAGCCAGGAGAGCTGGTTTGAACTTTTGGACTCCATCTTATGGAGCAGATCCAGGGGACGGTTCTCATGGCTGCTTGATGATGCACAGCTCTTGCTTGATTTTTTGCCCCTTTCTTCACTTGTGGAAAGCTTGGGTGTCTCAATGCATAACTCACTCTCACTGCTGCGCTGCAAAATGGATAAAAGGCTGCGAATGACCCAGTGTCGTGTCTGGGCATGATAGCAGAGATTTCTCAGTACTCGGTGTAAACGGCTAGTATTGAGCTTCGGCTCATCCACAAAAAGCAGGACCAAGAGGCAAGACAGGGCTTCATGGTCTAGAAGGAGGCGTCCTCGGAGGCGTAGAAGTGTGTCCACATTACTGCCAGAAGGTCTAGAAAAAGAACATGGCTTCTGGGTAACACTAGAAAAGCTTAGGATGGAGTATAAATATATGAGAGAATGAGATAAACCCAGGGAAACTGATAAAGACAGACTATTCACAATGACCATCTATCTTTTATACCTACTGTATATCAGGCACTTTACAGTGTCTAACTTCTTTCCTTGGAGAACGTTGTTCACCATTTTTGAGATTGTGAACAAGAGGCTTGAACAAATCAGGTAACTTGCTCCCTATCACATGACCACAGACCACAGAGAAAGGAGCAAAGATTCATATTTTATCATTTACCAGTTGACAAAAATTTAAGGTCTATGAACCAATGTTTGGTTTTACTTTCCACCCTTTTAAAGGACTAATCAACCTACCTCAAGATCTTTTAGTTTCTCTACCTATAAAACTAAGGGTTAGGGTTAGGGTTAGGTAAAGTTTTTAAAAAGACAATGGTACCTATTATGGCTGCTGCTACCCCCCATCTGGAAGGTGCCACCCCTCTGTACAGCAAGGCGAGTATACTGGACCCCACGGTTGCCACTCAAGCGACTGGTAAAAGCTACAAAGAAAGAAAAGGGAAACTGAATTTGTTCAAGTGGGGGAGAAGTGGGGTTAAACAATACAACAGGTAATAAAAGAAGAGGCCAAGATGTTCCAGAGACCTCTCACTTGCCTCCCTCTGTACCTGGGCTTCGGAGAATGGCAGAGAGTGCAGAGGTACTACTGTGTCCAAAGAGACGCTCATGCATGAGCTGCCGCTGTCGGGCTTCCTGTTCTCGTCTTAGGGCTTGAGCCTCAGCTGCAATGTCAGGTGGCATCACAGCCAACACACTGTCTTCCATGTCTTCTAGGACACTTCGACGAAGATCTGAAGGCAGAGTCTGGATGAAGGTCACAGGATCCATGGGGGTATCTGAGCTGGCATTCTGGGCCAGTTCTCGCCGCTGCTGCTCAGCTCTCTGTTGGGCTAACACCTATGGAACAAAACAATTCAGTAAGAGTATATCTCTATTTCAGGTGGTCTCATCTCCCCATCATCCCGCTCACATACTTCCTCTTGAATGGCTGGAGGCAGGGCAGCCAGGAACTCAGGGCTCACTTCAGTCACACCAGGATTCCCCACTACTGCAGGAGCTGAGCTATTTGTAGAGGGAGCACTTCGGGTTGGTGGACGGATGCCCAGTTGGTTCTGTAATACTTCCCGACGGATATCATCAGGGAGAGCAGCCAGAAAGGAGGGATCCACACCTTCGGGGAGACTGATACCTGAAGAGAGATGTTACCATTATGTAGAGGCCAGAAAAACAGGCAGCCCAACTGACCAAAGACTGAAAACTCTTTAACTGTGTGCTAAGTAAGATATTCCTTTCTTTTAAAAGTTGATTATTTTAGATATTTGATTAAGTAGTGAAAAGTTGACTACCACAGTATCAATGAGGAGTAGAGAAATTAAATAATGGTACTAGTAGGAAGTGGTACAAATGTGAGAAAGCTAAGGTTAACTTGACTTCTAAGTCTGGACTCACTTCATTAAAAAACAGCAGCATCCTCTTATTGCTGGTCCTTCTTCAACAACCCCCAACCCAAATCTGGAAGTGCTTGGTGGGTATGTCCAGGCAAAGAGTTTTGCTGGAAACATCAGCATGGCCCAAACATGCAAGGCCTCACCTGCAAGGGGATCTTCTTCTTCACTGCTTGTTGAAGGCAGTGGCTCTTCTAGGATTCCTCGAGAATCTGCTCCAGAGATGGCCACAGCAGAATCTCTGGTGGAAGAACTCTCAGAGGATGCAGGGGGAGAGCTGTGGAAAGAAATCATTATCAGATTGTTCTTTACACCATTTTCCCATAAAAAGAGAAACCAAAACAAGAAAAATACCCAATAACCATTTCTCAAACAAGACACATGGATGGATCACAGTGCAACAACCATGCTGATTACTGAACAAGTAAGGGTTTAGCTTGAAGCACCCTCTTAACACATTCCTATTCTCTCATGGTTGTACAGTGCTTACTTGTCCTCAGGTTGCCGGGTTGATTCTCCTGACACATCAGATCTGCCTTGAACTTCTGCTACAACTGATGGGGCATCCCCAGGAGTGGAGTTGCCTGCTGTGGGCTGCTCAGAACTGCCAGCTGCTGGAGTGTCACCTACAGCCTCTTCTAATGTACAAGAAGCCAGGCTGCTGGTATCCATGGGAGAACCTTCCAACTGACTGCTGACTGCTGTTAATGCATCTGAGTCTTCAGCTCTCTCTGGGGAAAGAGAGGCTAGAAGAAAATCAGAATGAGAAATTAGATGGCTACTTTGTATCAAGACAGTATGACAGGTAAAGTCTTTGGCAGGGTTGTTTTCTTTGCAACAATTTGTACACAGACTTTTCACTTCTTTACTATTACTACTTGATGATCTATTGCTCACTCCTCTATCTCAATTGCCCTTTAAAATTCTGCACAAGACTTTTCTATATACTATTAATTTATCCTACACATCTGAGAAACAATGTCCCTAAGACATCACAGATAAGGATTTGTCATTCTCAATTTTCCTACAGGTACCATTTATAAATACATGTCAGTGGCTATTGTTTATCTAAAAAGACAGGGCACCTGTGATGGTTACTGTCAATTTGACAGAATCTAATATTACCTAGGAGATGAGACTCTATAAATATCTTCTGGGGATTATATACACTGCTTACATTGAGGTGGGAAGACCCATCTACTGTGGGTGATGGCACTTCTCGACTGCGACCCTGAGCTGTTTAACTGGAGAAGGGGCACTGAGCATCACACATGTGTTTAATGCATAATGATACAGTTTTTGCTGTAACTTTTCCTGCTATGCCAGACTATAACCTGAAACTATGAGTCAAAAAAGACCTTTACTCCCTTAAAATAACTTATGTCAGATTATTTTACACAGCAAGAAGAAACAGTTCGTAATATAAAATAAATAAATAAATAAATAGTAACTTAAAATATCTCTCCAAGCTACATCATAGGAAAGCATAATATAGATAGCGGACAGTGCTTCACTTTACTTTGCAAACAATATTTTGTTGAGAAAAAATTTGAGACCCCATTTTAAGTAAGTGAGAAATAGGTATATGAGATAAGGACAAGAAAATTGAATGCAGTTTGTGTTTACTAACTGTAGAATTGTTGACACCTGACAGATCACAATCATAGATCAACTAGCTACTCAGTGACTTTGGGCTAATTATTTTACAAATAAATATAAAATTATCATCAATGAATGGACCACTCCCAACTTTAAAAAAATATTTTCAAAGGAGTTAAATAATAAACCTAACATGAGATGAGTATTGCCTCAATAAATGGTGATATGGTGCTTATCACAGTCATTAACAGACTCAGCAATATATAACTGAGGACACAGAGAAGAAATTTCAGCCTCAACTGAGAAAGCTAAAGTGTAAACTGATTCTAGGTAATTTGTTAAAGAAAGCAGAGAAAAGCTACAAAGAACAATCTTTTTTAAGGCCCTTTTGAAGTTAAAATTCTACTCACTTATGGTAGGAGCTGGGGATAACTCCATTTGAGTTGTTTCTGCTTCTCCACTTGGTCTTGTGGGACCCAATTCCTCCAACTCTATAGGCATCAATAACTGTGTAGAGTTTCCCACTTCTTCAGCAGGAGACTGCAGTTCCTGAGGAATCTCTCCTAAGGCTGGTGGGGGTGGGAGTGCTGACTGCTGCTGGGAGGGTTGTAGAGTTCCAAGTGTCTCCTTGGGCTCAGAAGTAGCTGCATCCGTTGAAGAGGGGGTTGTTGGATAGCTGTCAGGCATAGGAGTCCCATCTTTATCAAAAAGAATGATATGGAGGTTAAGGGGAAATCAGCCATAGGAAGCATCCTAATAAGCACATGCTGCTTGGTAAAGATTCATCCCGCAAGTGACATGAAAATCTCTCTCCAAACAGCCCCCAGAAACAGCTTTTGGCTGGTGTAGCATAATGATGATAAGGGCTAAAACAATGTAATCATTGTGTCAAGAACCAGAAATCTGGCTCTGAGGATCTAGAGGATAAAATCTTTTCTGTGTTCTAGGTGAAAGGGAATTATTGTATATTTCTGTGTGAGGCTACACAGAAAAATATACTAAAAGCTTACAAATTGTCACATTTCCTTATTCACTTGAAAGAAGAAATGGTCCGAAGTAATTTATAGTTTTTTGTTGTTGTTTGGAGATAGAGTCTCATGCAGCTCACATTTATACTAAAGCTTGAAGCTGAGGTTGTCCTTGAACTCTTGCCTTTTTTTTTTGCCTCTGTAAGCATGAGCCATCATACTCAGTTTCTTATTCAAAATTCGAAACTACAGTTCCTATTCCTGTCTTCATATTCTTATTGTATTGCTAAGTAAATAAAGTTATCATAAAACCAAAGAGTAGCAGAATAAGTTTATACCCAATGGTTAAAATCAATACATTGTAATGTATGAAGGACAATCCAATCAATAACACTATCTACTTCCCTCTACCATCTTTCCCCTTTCTTATAGTTCTTTTTTTTACAGGTTTTCACTAATTGAGGCAACACTGCCAAGACTTAATGTGAATATGCTACACACCAGGGAAAGTAGTAAGTTGTATAGTTATCTTCTTATTGGGGCCTAAAATCCCTACCCCACAACAATACAACTTACTACCTCACCCCGGCATGAGCAGAAAGCAAGTAATGGCAGTAGGCAAAAGGCCATTCTACCTTGTAGTAGACCCTTTCATACACCTTATGCTAGTAAGGGCACAGGAACATAGTCTGTTTTCAATGCTTTAGCTTTGGTAAAAAATAAGTCAATTCAAAGCCAGTAGATTTGGGGGAGCTTCTAGAAGGAAGTTCTGAGTAAATAGAAAATTGGAGAAACATGATACCACACCGGCCAATGACAAAATAGTTATTGCTCATTGTTAAAGATGATCAGGAAAATTACAAAGCACATACTTATTATACATTTAGCCCATAAAAGCTATGATCTTTAAAAGCTAATTGAACACAATGTTCTATAAATTTTTAGGTTCCATAGACCACTAAGATTTACAAAAAGTAGGCATTATTTTTGGTTTTGTATGGAAAAAAATCCCAATTATTTAGTAATAGTATTTTATAACTAAGAGAACATTAATTTCTAAATATAAAACCTTTTAAAGAGATAAATCTAGCTCTGAAATACACATTAGATTTCACTGAAGACTGGCAATTGAAAACCAGTCGTTGGGTGCTCTCATGAAGTGAGATGTACATAACTAGTTTATTAAGAGAAAAAGAACAAAATACATGACCCATGTACCACAACCCGACCCTGAACAGGGCTAGTTGGATGGGAAGTGTAACACCGTGGGAAAGACAGTAGACTGTATAGTTATCTCCAAGATGGGGTATGACCCTAAAACTATACAATCTACTACCTCATCCCACAGGGCACCAGTGTTCATCTTCAGCTCATGTGGCCAGCTATTCCAAAAGAATCCACTGATTAATGAGCAAGAGTGAAAGGGAGGGAAAGTTACCTGAGACATTCTGTTCAGTGGAGTCATTTGTCTTAGACACAGTACACTGCAAAGAGAAGAAACCATTGGGAGACTTTACAAGCACACAAAAGACAAATGGGAGTCATCATTCTTCACCTACACCACACAGGACCTGTCAATGTAGCCATTTTGGAATATAAAAAATTATCCAATTTTCTTTCTTTCTGGTAGTTTTATGAAACTGTGTTTATAATAAGCCTTGACTGTCCTGGAACTCACTTTGTAGACCAGGATAGCCTTGAACTCACAGACATCCACCTGCCTGTAGTTTTGTTTTGGGGAGTTACTCTGGATCAAACCCAGGGCCTAGAACATGACAGGAAGTATTCTACCACTGATAGTCAGATACAATGTAACTAATTTTTAGGCCAAGTTTTATATAAAGATAGTTTAGAGCAAGCTTGTTCTAAAAGGCCTCAATGTGTTCGAATTAATCAATTCAGTGTTAGAAACCAAGCTTGGGATCTTGTAGACAGGGAGATGCTCTATCACTAAACTACATCCTCAACATTTAACCAGTCCCTCTTCTACCTTAATTTCTTTTTATAAGAGCATATGTGCCTGTACACATGTGCCCTTCATGCATGCCTCATGTCCTCAGGTACCAAAATTTAGATTACTGTGAACCAAATAAGCTTCAGCTCATGTCTTTGTTTTGAATCTACTTAATACCTAACCAATGAGTTAGGTATTTCTTATTTTCTTTGTGCTTCTGTTAGCTTTTGGGCACATTTATTTAGTTATGTGGTAACAGATTTCAGGCTAGGAAATTTTTCTAACACTTAAGCCAAATTTATTTAAATGTTAGAATGTGGTTATCTAAAGTAAGGCTCTCGGTGAAATCTTCAGGCCTTAGAGAGACTACAAATTAAGTTTGTTATGTAAGGAATCATTTTGGTTCTGGTGCCAGCTTTCCCCAGTAAGATAATGGATAATAATTTACCTCTGGATCTGAAATATTTTTTGGAGCCTAAAAAGCAGATAAATGAAGAGTCAATCTGGAATGAATAACTTTCCAGGTTCAATGTAATATTTTAGAATCATTTAGTGGTTTAGTACTATGGGCATGACAAAACCATAATAAAAACAAATGGCACATCTCTTCAGCCGTTTGGAATCACCTGTGCACTCTGATCTCTGTTCTCTTTGTCTTCTTTGCCTTTGTCTATTATTTTTGTTTCTTCCTCAGCCAGTTGTTTCCTGCGTTTCTCCCTTCTCTCTTCTAGCTCCTCATCTCTCAAGAATTCCAGGTGATTGACAATGGGTACTTTAACCACTACCAGAAAAGAAAGCAAAGATCAGAGGCTTTTTTGAAAGACTGAGGAAAAGTTCAGAGGCAGAGCTTGCAGCCAGAGAATCAGAAACAACTCTCTGAATTCTCATCTTAGCACTGGAATGCTCATTACTGCCCCAATGATCAACACACACCTGATACACAGTCGTGCATGCTCTCGGCATCAAGAACTTTGCATTCCTCTGTCCATCGGGTCAGAGCTGTGGGGATGCTGGACAGAGTTCCTATAGGAGAATAAAATGAGGTGAAATTCTATGTTTTATGTAGTGTTGACAGGCCTAAAAATTATAGTATTTTCCTGAAAGGACCCATGGTATGCCACAAATAAAGTGTTGTTGCTCATGGCTAACTTACCAAGTAGTTTTGACTCCTATAAAATGTAGTTTTTCCAGGAAAGATACTGTTCTTCTTAGGAATGAACAAGAACCCAACAATTCTAATCCTCCCTCTTACTGCAAACTTGCCTGCTTGGCTAGTAGCTGTGCTCTGGTCATGGAAAAAGTCATCCAGCAGCTCGTCATCAGACCTGGCGATGATATGGACATCGTCATTGCCCACCAGGAGGCGGGCCCGACCCCGGCTTTGTAAGGGAAGACTGCTGCTCAGCTGAAGGATGTCAGCAGCAGCTGAGGGACCAAGCAACCTGTGGGGTAATGGTTAGGCAACCACTGTCACTTTTAAGTCCACAGAAACCCATTACCATGAGACTGTGCATGTAAATCTACTAAACTTAGAATTATGGATGAACTTTAAACTACCACTCTGATTAGCAGTATGCCAGTTTGATAACTTTGAGCTTAAATTGCTTATTATTCTATAGTTCCTTGAACATGTAAGTGCCTTTATATGCTAAACACTGTGTTAGGTATAATGCCTCTGTTGTACACCCTTAAGAAACTTAAATCCATTCTTTCATTTTAAAATTGCTTCATGGGCTGGAGCTCAGCTCACAACCATAAAATTGTTTCACTTACTAAATTCTAAGCTACAGCACAAGAACCTTGTCAATGTTATTCTTTTCCCAAGACTATACATGTAGCACACATACCTTATTTGTAAATGACTTTATCTTTATGATTAAGACAGTGTTGAAGCTCAGTTAAATTCTTATGAGCTCCATTGAGTATAACAGATTCTGCTTCTAACTCACCTCTGGAGTATAAGAGGAGGGTTAGGCTGGCGGTTCCCAGGGTAGTGAACATGAATGGTATGGCCTGTATTAGCTGTCAGCTGTCTTAGAGTCCTCTGACTGCGACCGATGCCCTGGGTAAGACGAGTTGTGGAAGAGCCACTGCCGAGCGTCAGGGTACTGTGATCTGCATGGCGTACCATCAATGGGTGGGTGGTAGGGATATTTCCTGGGGATGGAGGGATGTCTGCTGCAAGGATAATATGCAAAGGGGGTCAGGCCCAAAATAAGTTTCTTCCATGGCTGTTCAAGTAGAACCATGATTCGTGGGCCTTATTTACTTACAAGGAAACCTTAACTTTCTCCTTTTCTCTCTCAATCCCATACCTAATCTCTGATAAACTACCATAGGTTATGATACCACCTCAACAAAATTATACACACTACCTTTCCCCAACTCATTTTCAACACAACCACAGTGATGTTTCTAGGTCCTTTAGACACATGTTGATCTCTCTGCCTAAGACTTCCCTGTGGCTGCCTAAGACTTCCCCGCCACACCTGTTCTTTTGTTTTCAGGCCAAGATATTAACTTCTTTTAAAGTAATAGTTTGGGTTAGATACACCTTTTTCTGTGCTTTCTTAATGTACTACAATGCGATGTCTGCTTACTAATAATTCCTAACAAACTATAATCTCTTATAAAGGGTAAAACCTGCATTTCTTTTTTTACAACCTTATCCCCAGTACCATGGACCAGTAGGCACATCTCAAATATTTGTTCAATTTGTTGAATGGTCAAAGGCTCAAATACTTATGAGATTGACAAAAACCACAAAAATGCTAAGAGTATCATGGAAGGTATCTACGGCTCATTTTGTTTTTCTTTTCATTTACAGGTGACAAACTGAGGCTCAGAGGTAAAAGATTATGGCCAAGACAACAGACCAGAATTGTTAAATGTTTTCAGCTATATTATGCTTGTGATTTGAGGTAAGACCTGTCCCATGAAGATAGCTTGAGGCTAAGAACTCGTTGCTACAAGGGAACGTTGATGTTGATAGGAAAGGAGTGGACAGATTCCTTCTCTCTCCTGAACAGTTGCATCCGTGATGAACATTCAATCTATTAAATTCCACTCCCTAATGCCAGGCTCAGCGGTGTCCATCCAAACCCTTGATATCCAGCGTTATAGAATTAAGGATTATTGATTGCCCTGTCACTGCAGTGTGCATTCAGGTGCCTGATGTAGTCAGACTTGGTCACATTTTTTTTTTTTTTCAATTAAGCAAAACATCAAGTTGTTCAGGCTCTAAGAGCTCCCTGTTTACTGAGTTGGAGATAGCAAGAGCAGTCTCCTCCGATTCTTTCTTGCAAGGATATGCTATCCAGAGAGATGGATTCAGACATCCCTTTGACCCAGGATGTCAGGACAGTAAAGGAAGTGTTGTCCTCTATCAGATCGATGGCTGCTTTAGTTCACTGCTTGGCTTACCCTAGAGAAGGGTATAAGAATCAATAGATAAAACCCAGCTGAGCCCCTGTATCTTACTAGCACTGGAGAACATGTTGTCAAACTCAATGATGAGATCATCCTCCCGGTCAAAGCGCTCAAATCGGACCAAGGGAGAAGCGTTCATATCAGGGTAATCCTCATCCAATTCCATCTCAGAACCATCGTCGTCATCATCTTCATCTCCTTCTTCACCTTCATCATCCTCCTTAAGGGAAAATACGAGATGGAGAATTGCTGGAGGTAAGTGTTTTCTGAAGCCTGGTGTCATGGCCACATGAGCACATGAGGGAGGGAGGCGACGAGGCTAGCTAGTAACCCAGATTTGTCCGTTTTTCTGTAGTTCTGTGTTCCCATGGAAGAGGTCATCTGAACCACCCAAACACAGTCCCCCCTCACCTGATCATCTTCCTCATCTTCCTCCTCCTCCTCCTCTTCATCCTGACTATCATCCTCATCCTCGTTACTGCCACTGCTGTCCTCTTCCTGAGTGTGCTCCTCCTCATCCTCAGGGTCCAGGATATTCATGGAATCTAAAACAAAGGGAGCACATTGGAGGACTATACTGAGTAGCTAGAAAACAGGCCACTGTGCAGGCCGGCAGACTGAGTGGTAAGGCGATGGGGTATCTGACTCTAAGAGAGGAAGAATCAGATCTAGGGTGATGTACAGACTCAGTGAGCTAGCCCAAAATTTCCTGAGAGTGCCACTCAATGCATCAACACGCTGAGCAGGGTTGCTGAATGTGGATGCTGGCTCCAGGGTGGCGCTTGAGGAGCCATGGTGTAGGTAAGACTTGGCCAAGTCTGTTGGTGGATCCTTGCCTTTCCGGTCCTATTTTGCTACTGACTGCATCCTGTTGATAAGAGGGAATCTGGAGCGATGACAGCAGGTGGGTGAGAAGAAAGCGAATCAAGTAAGAAGTGACAAACTTTGGGCAAGCAGTAGTAACACGTTATTTGAAAAACTGGCTGAGGATAAAGTGGATGGTGTATGTCAGCGCATGCAGACAGATGCTTCCTTATTCTGCACATGTGGGCAGCTGCCTCCAGGAAAACCCTAGTGTATTGTCTGTCAGACGTGCAGGGCAAGAAGGGAGGGCTTTCTGGCCTCGGCATTCTCACCTTCTCGGTTGGCCTGCAAGGTGGAAGCTTGGCTGAGGTTGGAAGGAGCTTCATCCATCAGCACGTCCTCTTGTGATTCATCCTCTCCACTTCTGCTCACTGAAGGTTACAGAGCAGAGCCTTCACTGAACAACAGAGGACTTCCCTTTCCAGATTGGGTGCGTCTAAGTAGCTATGTACACCTAACAGATATCCACGTTTGGGTTTTTTTTTTTTTTCTCCTTTTCCTCCTTTTTCTTTTTCCGATGAGGGAGAATACCTCGATTCTCTGCTGTCAACTATCTAGGTGAGCTTGGCCAGTCACTTTACCTGTCTGAGTCTCAGTTTCCTCATCTGTAAAATGGAATGATCACATCTGTCTTGCCAATCCCACTAATTGTACAATCACAGAGTACGTTGGGTGTGAAAAAGCTTTGTATCTTTAAGAATATGTCTACTTCCATTTATCCTTTGGTTTTCTTGACCAGTATAATAAAAACATTAACACCTTCACAGTGAGGTGGCTGCTGGTAACCTTTGTCATTTGTCCATTTGAAATTTTAAAAGGGCCACCCTTAAGGAATGACCACTCTTGTTTACATTATTGAGACACAGAGGCAGAAAAGCCCCTGGACTTCATTGAAGAACTGAAAGAAAAGCATTTTCTCATCCTACAACCTCTTCTAGGTCTCCGCGAATAAATAAACAATCTTTTGATATGCCTGATGTTATCATCTATACTGATAGTCACCCCACTACCACCCAACACAAGCAATAAACAATTCAGACCTGTCACAGGCCTATAGACAGCTTGTAAATTGCTCTTCTGTTAAGACCACCAACATTAAGACAAGCAGCACTCTAGGCTGGCTATGAGCCCTTACGCAGAGCTGAGCAAGCAGATGATGAGAAAAAGGGTCCTCCCAAGAGAGACTGAGAGAAAGAAAAGGCTATACTCAGTTCTGGGGCTCTCACCTATAATTGTACTGTTCCCAGATCCGCCATCCCTCTCAAGCAACTCATCTATCAGGTCCTCCAGCTCATTCTCAACCTGGAGAGAAATAGAACATATATATGGATGCACACAAGTCTATCATTGTGCTAGCACTGACGCACATAAAATAAGTGTGTAAGGGAGCATATATTTCTATAATAATATGTGATAGGATGTTAAATAAAAGCCATATATGTGGAGTTAGTAACACAGAGACTACCATTGCTTCCAAAAAATCCAGCCAGAATGTCTTTCAAATGGGTCCACCTTGGTCAACTAACACCAGGTTAGGCTAGTAGTCCAGGAACACATGCAGATCGATTTAGAGCCAGCAGGTCCACAGACAGTTTCTTAGCCATTGTTACTAATTATCATGCTTTCTTTAGCATCTTTAAGACTGATTGAAATACCCCAGTGAGATCTAGCATAAAGTGGCGCCAAGTAGTCAATAATGATCAGAATCAAGTAAAACAAAAAACATTGGCCTCAAAAGTAGCTTTCTTTCTACATTAACATTCACCTGTGTCTGGTTAGGATCTATACCATTTCAAAGTACATCATAATCTGACTGTCCCCAGTCCCTCCTTTAAAACAATTCAAATACATTTGTTGTTCATCTAATTAAACATATCATCATTCCTGTGAAGATAGCATTGAGGCAAAGATCTAACATACTCACCCACCCACACCACCTAGAGGGTTTTGGTTCAGCGCCGCAATGGAAAATTGCCTTCCCAGAATGATCTGCCTCCCTACCTGCATCTCTTGTGAACTGAGCACCTCAGGCTGCCCAGCAATCACCACCGAGTCGGTTTCAGCCTCCCCATCCATGATATCCCCATCTGCCACCTCTGTCTGTGAGACATCATGATCCTCCTCCTGCACTTCTGCTTCCCCAGGCTCGCCTGAAACAATCAACCAACCAGCATAAGAATCAAAGAGTGCTTATATGCTGGGCACCATAAGGCAAGCATAAACACAGTAAGGCCCCCTTCCTTGGGCAAATTTTCAAATTTTCGGAGTATAAATAAAGGGCAACAAAGTAAAAGACAGGGCTATGTGTGCGGATAACCAAACAAGGCTGCAATGTGAAGAAATTGTTCATGGGGAAGATTTCCATATCAATACTACAGATATTTGCAAGGCTGTCAAGTTAACAGGGAACCAACACAAAACTACTATGCCTAGAGAGCAACAATTCCCACCCATCCAGTTCAGTCCATGATTCTTAATCCCTACCTGGATCTTGCTGATGGCTACTTGAATCCTGAGAGGATCCTTGGGCATCCTGCTCAGACTTGCTTTTGCTAGATGCACCCTTGCTGCCAAAAAGGCTACTGGGCTGGTTTACAATCCGTGAAAGTGTTTCCAAAGGTTTTAGAGCAGCATTGACTGTGTTGGCCATATTGGGACTGAGATAAAGAAAGATACACAGAAAAATTGAGTATAAAAATACTAGGTACCTATCTGGTTAGTTAACTAAAGAGAGAAATGGGAGCAACTCAGAATTTAGAAAAGAAAACACTACTTAAAGACTTTCAAAGAAAATAGCCCAGTAAAGCAAAGGTTACATAATGCTCTATTTCATGAAGCTATGGTAAGCACTTGAAAAATCTCGAGTATAGAAGCCAGAATAAAATCTGAATGACCACATGCAAATACCAAACTAATTCTCAGACTATCAAAAAAAAAAAAAACTAATTAAACCCATCAAAAAAAAAAAATCTTCAAACCCCTATACTTTCTTTAGATCCCTTTTTCTCCGTCTCATGTAGTTATCTCAGGCTAGACAGTGTCTCTAATGTAGTTGTTCTTGAAAAACAAAACAAATGAAGCCCGGGATATCATCCTACCAGATGGATTTCAAAATTTACAGTATCAAGAACACTGAAGGACTATATGAAGGGCAAATACAGAATAACAAATCAATGGTGAAAATTATATAAAAGCAACTTTTTGTTTGTTTGGCTTTGTTTTTCTAGACAGGGTTTCTCTGTGTAACCGCTCTGGCTGTAGCGGAACTTGCTTTGTAGACCAGTCTTGCCTCAAAATCAGAGACTCAACCACCTCTGCCTCCCAAATGTAGGGATTAAAGGCATGTGCCACTATACATTCCAGAATTTTTTAATCATTAAAGAATGCCAGTTGACCTACATGTCTCCATAGATGAGGTGAAGAGTAAATGTTAACATTTAAATCTTTTTTTAAAAAAAGAATGATTTATTTATTATGTATGCAGAAGAGGGCACTAGATGTCATTACAGATGGTTGTGAGCCACCATATGTTTGTTGGGAATCGAACTCAGGGACTCTGGAAGAACAGTCAGTGTTCTTAACCTCTGATCCATCTCTCCAGGCTCCTAATAGTTCATTCTTAAAATGTTAACCAAGAATATTTCCATAAGACCAAAATCACATAAACGTAGGCTCAGGGAATCACCTGTAACACAGTCACCCTGAATTCTTTAGTATAGTCAAATGTCAAGAAATGAAATAGATTTTTTTTGAGACAATGTTTCTCACACAGCCCAAGCTGGCCTTGAATTCCTAGCATACCTCTTCCATTTTCCAAATGCTGGCTATTTACCAACAAACTAAGATGTATCCCTGTGTAGATTTTGACAACCAAATGTCATGTATAATCGTAACTGGACCACAGATCAAAACATGTTCCCAGACTATAAAGATATAATTAAAATAACTGGGAGCATGTGAACACAAATGCTTCAATTTTAGGGAACATTCATTTTACATTTGGAGGTTAAATAATATTTTATTTTAAAAATCTATTTTCCAGGAACTGAGCTCCAGAAAAACTAAAACAGAAGCAGCACATTACCAAGATATAAATACAGACATAAAGTATTATATGACTAAGTTTGATAGTGTTGAGTAGTGTTGTTAGTGTCATGATTGTGCTTAACCCTCATCTGATTGTGAAAATATTAGGTTAGCTGTGCATAATGTGTATACACATAAATTCATAGTGCTTGGAAGGTGGAAGACGACTGCTGGATTACAAGCTCTAGCTTAAAGACTACTGATGGCAGGTTCAAAAAAAATCTTCGGGGCTGGAGAGATGGCTCAGCGGTTAAGAGCACCGTCTGCTCTTCCAGAGGACCTGGGTTCAATTTCCAGCACCCACATGGCAGCTAACAACTGTCTGTAGTTCCAGTTCCAGGCAAACACCAAAATAAAATAAATAAATAAATAAATAAATAAAGTTAAAAAAAATCTTCTTTCCATGACAGGTTTAAACTGCTTCAGTAAGTCTTTAGAGCTAACTCTTTTAAGTTTATAGAAAGTAACAGAGTAAAGTAAAGGTATACCTAAACTACAGAGCAAGAAAGCATCTGTACCAAATCTAGAAGGCAGTCTTTTATAGGAAAGCAGGCTCCATCATTTCAGAAATTATCAAAAATAACATTAGAACAATTAAGATCTATCCATTTAGGAAGAAAATCACCTACATCTGAAGTTTTCTTTTAAGAGAAGCTGCTTCTTCAAACATGTGGGACAGGGCATTACTTTACCTGGACAAATCTAGGCTGTGAGGAACTCTGGCCAGGTCATTGACTAGTCCCTTCTTCAGGAACAGTCGAATGATGTTGTTCATACCATTATGCTGAGTCTTGGCTGTGGCACTACTGTAGAAGCTGGAGGTGGAGGGGCAGGACTCCATGATAGTACTGATGATACACATCACTGCCTGAAGTCTGGGAAAGAAGTTTGATACCTCTGTCAAGTGAATATAGCCAATATTTAAATGATAACTTAACTAACTTGCCTTAGATAGTCCTTTTATGATTTTTATTTTTTTCTAGACATAATATCTACAAAGAAAACTTGACCTCATTGGTGCTACTTCAGAAATAATAAAACCTGCTCAATTTTGTGTTTTTCTTAAGTTTTGTACCTCCAAATATACTTAGTTCACTGTGGGGAAAGAGATTGTATGTATATTCTTGGTATGACTAGAACACTTGGTCATGTGCAAGGAACTTTTTGGACCATGGAGTAAGAGATGGTCTTGCTTATCAGCATTAGGCCAGGTATGGGCTTTACCTGGCATGTTTCTCTGTACTCTCAGCCATAGCAAGTGCCCGTCCCAGGGCTGCTTTTACTTCATTCACTAAGGCCACCTGAGCATCTGTGCCACTCCCCGCAGCAGCCAGACTTGCAAGAAACAGACGGGCCAGGGCAGGTGTGTCCTTGTCTTCTGCATTCTGGGTGTGTGGGAGGAGGTGGTCCAGGACAAAAGCTAGCACACTGCAGTCCTGAAAAGTCATTAATTGTGACATATACTCATAAATACAATTAAGCCACATCATTCATATAGCAGCAAGGTAGACGAACAGTTTTTCTTTCAAGTCATCCAAGATAAGTAGTGAACCAATCAGAAATTTTTAAGAGGCTTTATAAAGCTTCCAGATCCTATCTATTAATCATTGCACAGGACAGACCATCATGGAGGTGGTCCCTTTCTTTCTTTCTTTCTTTCTTTCTTTCTTTCTTTCTTTTTTTTTTTTTAAAGACATGGCCTCACACCATGTAGCCCTGGCCAGTCTGGAATTTGCCATATAGACCACAATGGCCACTAACTGACCCTAGTGCCAGGATTAAACATGTGTGCCACCATACTAAGCAAGCTACTTTTCTTTTAAAATTTTGGTATCTTGTATTATTAATAAGAAAATTTGACGTTGGGTCTCATATAGTCTAGGCTAGAATGAAACCTGGAATCCTTTTGTCTCTCCTTTAAGCATACTGGGATTTCAGATGAGAGGATTCTTAAAATTTTGAGTGACTTTAATGGAACTGTTTACAGCAAGACAATAAAATTGAAGGATATGAAAGCATTTACTTCAGCTGTTAAATGGGTAATCTGAGATGTAAAAGAAAAGTAGCTTGCATCAGGAATTGAGTCAAGATTCAACTAGCCATTCTTTGAGTGCTACAATCAATTCTGACACTTGCAATGTGCCCAAGACCCTGTGCTGGAAACTGGCAAGAGCTGAATGAAAGACCAAAAAAAGCATAGACAAAGACACACATAATGAAAAAATTTCAATATAGGATTATTTAAAAATAGCAAACGGGTCCAACAACAAAGAAAGTTAAGACAAGCTCTTCTGTAAGTTCTACGATGACTTTTAGGGAAAAAGGTTTTATTGCTCAGGCAGATTTTTAGAAGAAGTAAATGGTTGCACAATATTGTGTAAATGGACTAGATGTTACCCAACTCACACTAGTATGTCAAATTTGTATCTATAATTAGAACACACTTTAGAATTTTGGAGTCAGGAAAACTGGGCAAAGTTTGCTTCACAAATTAACAGAAACAAAAATTAACTCCTAATGAAATACAAAGTAATTGTATTTTGTATTAGGTAATGTTGTATATAGCATAATCATTGGTACAATCTGAGAAAATATTTGCAGCTTACGAAACCAATGTGACCAAGTAGCAAACACTTAGCTTGGAATTAAAGAAAAGGGTTTCAACTTTACTTCGATTCCCATACAGTGTGACTTTGCTTGTAGCTTTGAGTCTCTTTTACTAATCTGAAGATATACTAGTAACTCTGATGTGGAGGCAAGGATTGATTATCAATAGGATTTGCAAAACATCTAACCATACCTGTAAGATGTTTGGATATTTAATAAACATTTATAGATAAATATATTGTTCCATAAATTACAAGTTATATGAATAAAACCTTTGATATAAAACCAAGTGTATACATGTGGTATGCGTTTATGTCTAAAAGGATTTACATGTACAATATGTAAAGAATTTAATGAAAATCTTGAAGTCAAGTGTTACTGGTATAAAAGTGTATTTCTACCTATTTCAGAGGCTGGCTGAGGACAGGAAGATTGAACACAGAAATTTAAGGCCAGTTTGAAACAAAACAAAACAAAACAAAAAAAAAGGATCACACCAACCAACCAACCAACCAAAGTAAGTAAGCAAGCAAAATAGTTTTAATAGGTACATCTCTGAAAATAGCCATTAACCATGAAAACACAATCAACAAGAAAATGCCAATCCTAACCACAAAACCACTAACAAACCAATTGAAATGAGGAATGTGACACCGTAACATATATCAGAACTTTCATATACTTTTGACAATACACACTCAGACCAACCACCAACCAACACTCAGGAAACTCCTATGAAAGCTATACAAGTCCATGTACTTGTATATGAGATCAACAATAACACTCGTAGGCAATCACCCAAGAGATATGCATCTGTATGTTCACTAAGACATGAATAAGAATGTTCAGCACTAGAATGATGGCTTCAAACATAAAAATGTTTCAAATGACTGGTAACAATAAAACTAATCAAAAGATGATGGCACATTCATACAATAGAAAGCACAACCACTAGATGAAACTCTAAAAACACAAAATTCATAATTTGTTAAGCAAAACAATAGAAAACAACAAAGATTTCACCAATTACCCTGGATCGCTTAGCTTTTCTTTCAACATTAGATAGATACTTGGCATCCATGAATTTCCAGAGTCTAAGAAGTACCCAAATGATCAAAGTATAACACTGAAAGAAAAAGCTAGAAATATTACCTCTTTGATGAGCTCAGACTGGCCCACGGTATAGCTGTAGTTTGCAATCAGGGTAGCAATACCAACATAGGACCTCACCAACTCTGCCAGAAGACGAAGGATAGTAGAGGTAGGCATTAAAGGTTTGCTGCCCTTGCCTTTCTGCTTGCCTTCCTCAGAGGTCCGGTCCCCTTCTTTATCTTTCTTCCCTTCCCGAGTCTCCTCTGGAGTTGATGCTCCTAAGAAAAAGCCAAGCACTTGTTAAATTTTACTTGCAAAACATTAAATATCAAGCTACAGGTAGAAAGAAGATAGAATTTTCTCCATTTTAGCACACTTGTAAATATCAAACACTCTGATTACCAATTATAAAGTAGTAATTCTCTGAATATCTATCATTTTCTTTTTGTTGTTCTCATATACTTGCCCAGAACACTTACGTAATTCAATTCAAATGTTGATCTCCTGTATTATCTAGATACATGGAAATATTATGTGCCCACTGTATCTCATAGAAGTATGTGAACATTCTTAGTTATCTTGTAAATGTTGCAGTTCTTTAACTGAAGATATGCAATATACCACATAGTAAAGGCACAAACATTTTCTTTGACTGATGTATACCATTAGTCATACACTATTTGGGCAGTAAGGCCAAGAATTAGCGATTACTTTTTATATTAATATTTAAACTTTATATAGTTATGTGCATGGGTGCAGGTATCCACAGAAGCTGTGAGTCACCTGACATGGTGCTGGAAATGGAATTTGGGTCTTCTACAAGAAAAAAAATCACAATTAGCCATTATTTCACTGATTAGGTGTGGGGTATGGTATACACATGTGTGTACTAGTGAGAAGAAGTGAGGTGTCATATCTTTGAAATGTGAAGCCACAGGTGGCTGTAAGCTGTCTGATGTGTGGGTGTTAAGAACTGAACACAGGTCCTCTAGAAGTTAAGATGGCTTCTAACCACTACTGAGCCATCTCTCTAGCACTCATTTTAATCTCTTTTAAAATGAGTATCCTTTTAATAAAGGGTTAGGAATCAACCACAAAAAACATACAACTATGATGTCATTAGAACAAACATTCTATAATCCAGCTTATGAATTCTACCCAAAAAAAAAAATGGGCTAACACAAACAATACAACTTATGTATATCATTACAGCAATGATTAACAAACAATTAATCAAAATTACAGTTCTATTTAGTTCTACCTGCCTGTTTGTGCACTGAGCTCAGCCTTGAAAAAAATTATCTAGACAAGTAAATTGATAATGACAGCAGCTATTATTCTACTACTCTAGGCCAGAGATAGCCAGTTGTTTTATCTTCCCAGCAGATAGTACAAAGGGGTAAAAGACAAATTGTTACCCTCTCCTTGGGAGGTTCCAGTTGTAGAAGTGTCAGCAGGGGCACCATCTGCAGCAAACACCTGACTCTGAAAGAAAAATACATGTGAGCTATCATAAATTCTATAAACAGTCCTTAAAATTCTTTTTGCAAACAATGGCTGGGAGTACTACAGAGTCTTCTTGGTTGACCTTCTTAATTACATACTCTCTATAATCTATGGGAAGCTATCATAGTGGCTAGGATACTAAGCTAAAGAAAAAAATATGAGATAAATCTCCAACCCAAAGAAAAGTAAACCGCTAGAGATATCCTATCTTTTTCTGCATTTTTAGGCAACAGATAATTTATGTATGTACTAAACAGGGTCTCATTATGTTGTCTTGGGTGTCATTGAACTCACAAAAACCTGCTTGTCTTTGTTCTTCTGAGTGCCGGGATAAATTAAAGGTGTGGGGCCATCATTCTGAGAGAATTCATACTTTTTTTTTCCTTTGGATAATCCTAGATACTGAGAAAAGAGGGCAATGGAAAGAACAGAAGACAGCTGGAATTGACTTACATTTAAAGAAAAACCTGACTGTGTATCAAAGTCACTGCTCTGACGAGTAAGTGATCGATACTGCTGGTATACATCATCACCCATGTCTTGCAGGAGCTGGCCAACCTCTTGTGTCATTCCCGCAGCTTTAGAATCAGATTTGTCTGCTAGAAAAATATAAACAAATATCTAAACTAAAATATGGTCCTTAAACTGTGTAACATTAGTGCAATGTTATAAGGTCTGCACTAGCATAGTTATTATGCTGTAGAACAAAATAGCTATGATGGTATATACAATATGACTTAGGTATGTAGCATGTTAGACCACGATTTGTGCAAATGCACTTTATGCTGCTTACACAATATCAGTTAATGCATTTCTCAGAACATATGCCTGTCATTAAGTGAAGTATAACTATCCCACTAATAAAGCATGTTGCTATTCTAACATTAACTAGTTTTATTACCAAAGCAATTTATTAGTCTTCTCACATTAACTGTCAATATTAAGCCCCCCTCAACACATTTACTGTAAAAGGCTTGAACAGGTCCATCTATTAGAGCTGAAGCTAAATCAATGGGACAATAGGTAACCAGGAAATGGGGTAATGGTACTGTGATAGAAGAAAAAGCAAGAAAGTCTGTAAAGATCAAAACAGTGTATGGATGAAAAGCAACAAGTCTTACATTTCTCGGCAGTTATTTTTGCCACTGCTCATTTTGCTAATTATGACATAAATAAAACCAAAAAGCATGACTGTAATAGAAATTTGGGATCCAAGAATTCAAATACACTTTTATAATCACATGCAAAGATGGATTGAAGTGGAGGTCTTAAAAGTGAGGAAGCCATGTCACAACAATATCTTTGAACTCTTTGATATAGTTATAAAGACATGTTGTTTTTGAGTATCAAACTAAACAAAATTCTTGATAGTTGCTCATGTAATGTTATACTTTTTGAATCTTTGTATATTCCTCTCTATGGTTAACATTCTCAAGCAACAGACATTAGACAATATCACTTAAGTTTCATATCAGAACAGATTTATGAACCTTAAGGACTTAGAATTACTCTTGTACCAGTCTTATTTTATACTAATTAGGTTCTTCAACCATGTGTATTAGTTGACATTTTTTTGTTGTTGTTTTGTTTCTGAGTTTGATTTCTCTGTGTAGCCATGGATATCCTGGAACTTGCTCTACAGACACGGCTGACTCAAACTCAAGAGATTCAACTGCCTGTCTCAGCAACACTACTCAGTACCATAATTGTCTTTCAAAAGAAAAAAAAAGGCAGAGGCAGGCAGATCTCTGTGAGTTCAAGACCAGCCTGGTCTATAGAGTGAGTTTCAGGAAAGCTCCAGGGATACAGAGAGAAACCCTGTCTCAAAAAACAAAACTACTAAACAACAAAAAAGTATTTTTATGTGTGTCTATGAGTGTGCAAAGTGTGCAAGTGACTACAGAGCCCAGAAAAGGATGTAGCCAGAGTCACCAGTGGTTGGGAGCTGAATGTAGGGGATGCTGGAAACTGAATTGAGGTCCTCAACAAGAGTAACAAATGCTCTTAACTTCTAAGCCACTCATCTGTGTCATAGTCACTTTTTGATTTGAGGACTGTGGACATAGTAATTTATTAACGAATGTACTAGTTGGAATGACCCAGGCAAGACAACATATCCTTCAGAGCCCTGGTTTTAAAAGTTGGCTAGACACATACCTTCCTCTGGAGCATGGTATGCAGCCAAAGCATTCAGCATATCATAGATAACTTCCTTAATAGTATCAGGAATGACAGGCAGAGATGAAGGCTTCAAAGGTGTTGTCTTTACTAGTTGTACAGCATTAGGGCCTTTAATTCTAAGATTCTCAAATTCATCATCTGAAGCTAGGCCAAAACCAAAGAGAAAGCTCAGACATAGTGCACAGGTGCCTAAACCTAATTACCAACAAAAAGGTATCCAGAACAAGGATTATATAAAATATAAAAGCTTAAGCTATGAAAACATTTTAAAACACAGACTTAAATCTTACACCAAAAAAAATGTATTTTATAAACTATAAAGAAATTTAGCTTTGTACTTCAATAAGTAATCTCACAAACTTTTAAATATATCTATGTACTATTGAGGAAGTTTATTATGCAGTTCCCCACATCTCCAATAAATGGATCCAAAACCCAATACAAGTGGTAGTCGTCATTATGTCACTAGTTTCTTCTTATAAAGATTTTTCCTTTTATGTTAATATTTATCATGAATTTAGGCCAGATGTCCTGCAAAACATTCCACAATTTCACTTTTCCTCATAACAAACAAACATACTATCTTTTGGGGAGAATACAGACAGCACTATAAGACACATAAGTAATTCTTCCTTAATCAGTGCACTAAATATAAGTCATCAACTATAGGTAAACTCTATTTCCACATCAAATCAAGCTTTATATAGTCAAAGACTATAGTGAATGAGTCCTTGGTAACTACGGTAAAGTCTAAAGAAGTTACGGAGAATTATCTACAAAATTTACTGACCTAAATGATCGACCAATGTCTCAAATCTGCCTAAAGAGGAATTTCAAGTTATAGATCTCAAGGGGTGGGTGCAGATTTCAGCATCTCAAAGAATAACAGCAAATAAAACTGACCAGTTCCTGAGCCTCGAGGGGCTGGAAGGGCAATACGAATACAGCAATTGGCTACTTCTGTGAATATGTCTGGATTGCGGCAGGCAGCTGGCCCAAGGACTCGAAGGATATAGTTGATCTCCCGGGAGCCAAGGCTGCCAGATACAACACCAGAGGTAGTACTTCCAGCTCCACTGGTAGCTGCTGAGCGAACAACCTAGTAAAAAGCATTGCCCATTTAAGTTTCTAAAAATACAATTGTAAACAAGAAAATGTTATAAGAGATTAAAATGCTAACCAAGCTTTATATTAAAACAGATGACAGCTATAGTTATCTGAGAGAAAAATACACTTGCTGTTTAATATCCTTGCATCTTAAAACTGTTGATTCTTACATAAGTACTAATTGGAAAGTGTTTCTGCATTTAACCATCAGCTCCAGCTTCTGCAAACATAGTAGTTCAAAAGAAGTGATAGTCACTTAGTATATAGGAAGAAAAACGAAACATTTTCTTTATACTTTAGTCAATCATAAGGTTGATATGATGGCTACAGGAGCTATAAAATTCTCTAATTTCCTTTGTGATAAATGTTCACAAATATATCATCTTTTGGTATCGAATGCTTGTTGCTCAAAATGACTCATGCTATCCAGTCTAGCATATAACACGTAAAGATGTATTTATGTTAAAATAATTTGTATAGCTATCTATTGTTTTGAGATCAGACTTACATTTTCTTTATATTATAAGCAATCCCAAATATTTTGACTATACATTTTGAACAACCGTGGCAAATTCTTAGCCATATTTGTTGATGAAATATTAAATAGACAGCTCAACAGTTAAGTGAGTGCACTATTCTTGCAGAGACACTGAATTCAGTTCCCAGCACCCAAATTGGGCAGGTTACACCTGACTGGATCACTAGCTCCAGGGAATCCAACCCATTTTTCAGACTTTAAAGATACTGTAATTTTGTCTATATATCCACAAATACAAAGAAAGTTTTTGGTTGAGACAGTGTTTCTCTGTGTTAAAATCCTGGAGCTTGTTCTGTACTGTAGGCTGACCTTGAATTTAGAGAATTGCCTGCCTCTGCCTTTTGAGAGCTAGCATTTAAGGTGGACACTACAATAACTAGCTGAAAGTAATTAAAAAAAATGCCTATCTCAATCTGCAGTATGAAACTGCCCTACAATGTGGCTGTGTTAGTTTCCAATTGTCCTGAAAGAGTACACCAGGTTCTTTCAATGATTCCTTTCATCCAATCATGGTATGTATATAATATTAGCATTTAAAATGTTTTTCAGTCTAAATTATGTCTGTATATAATCGGTTCTTCTGCACTGAGCTCACTTTGAACAGTTTTGAGCCTATTGATTTTGTACACAAGGCAAACCCAAACCAAATGAAGGAAAAAGAAATCTAATATAAACAAATACATGTGAAGTACAAACTGGTACTTTTCTGGGAAGCAAGTGAAAACTGCACAGTTTTAGTCCATTCTGTTTTCTAGAAATCCTTAAAGGTAACAATTTCAACAACATAAAGTAAGGCACCAAAAAAAGGTATCACAACACCAGTTTATCTATGTGTGAAACAAAACAATATTTCATGACAAGAAGAAGGGAGGTGGAGTCTACTAGTGTTCATGATGATTACTTAAAAAAAATTTAGTGGGGAGACAAAGAATTCTGCAAAAGTATGGAAAAGGTAAAAAGCATTACTGATTAATGATTACTGTCCTAAATTGTTTGCTGTTATAATTTAAATAATTCTAAAAATTATTTTCATCTCTTCCTGATTTATTCATTTACCTCAAAAAATATGAACCTACTTTCTGATTTATACAGTGTGTAATTAAATGTCCATCACTATGCCTGACAAAGAGCAAAACAAAATCTAGAACAAAGGTAGTAAGTAAAGATAAACATATAACATCAAAAATACTGACCTTTTCCATAGTATGACGAAGAGTGCAAGGATCTTCAATGATGTGTCTTAAGAGAAGGGTGACTAGAGGGGTAAAGCCATTGAAGCCTGAACTCTGGGTCAAATTCAGGATCATTCGTGTACTTTTCAGCTCTGCAAACATCATGGCGTATTTGTGGTCCCGGGTGAGTCTCAGGCAGAGGCGAAGGGTGGCATGCAATGTGTCTGGGTCCACAGGGACTCCCAGCATGCTCACACAAGCTCGTATTAGAACAGTCACCATATCTTCTGTCAGGCCCTGAATTAGGATCTCCCCAATTTTTGTTTCTTCTAGGCTTGCCTCTTTTTCAGTGTTTGTGTTCTCTAGGGCCAAAGGGATATCTACAAATGGAGAGAGGGTAGTATATATGATTAATTAGACATTTCATCCCACACCTCTCCTTTAAACCATCAGCCATCACTAGGTCTGCAAAATATCCAATTTTAGGACCAGGTGTAAAGGTAAGCAAAGGAGAAGACCACATATCTCTTAGTGTACCTTGAAATAAAAATCATTGGACACAAAACTGGCTAGATCTTAAGTCATACAGAAGCAGGAAACACTTGAAAATATTCAAAATGAGGGGGTGGGAGATGTGGATCATATTCCACTCTGGCAGAAGACCTGTAATTTGGTTCCCAGTGCAGCTTATTAGCTGTCTTTTAAATCCAGCTTGAAGGGGGTTCTGTTGCCACCTTCTGGCCTCCCAAGTTACCCATTCTCACACACAGTTAAAAATATAAATCTTTTTAAAAAGGATTCAAAACTAATGTACCACATACAATCCTAAGATCTCAACTATTTGACTGACTGAGGTAGAATTGTGAATTTGAGACTCACTTGGGCTATATGCATAAACAAACCACCATTTGAAGTAAAACAAAAAGATTGAAATAGTACCATTGCCTTTATTTTCTTTACGCTTGGTATCCGTTTCTTTGCTTTCTTCCAGTGTCTTCTCTAGTTCCTGTCCGTTGCTGCCTTTTGAGTTTTTATTCAGTCGTGGTACCCTGAGGAGAGTTAGCATCACAGGGCGTCGGTTCCCTGTTTCCTCATTAACCTAGGAAGTAAAACAGACAAAACAAAAATCTCTACATAAAAATGAGTGTGGGAAGTCCTCAACAGATCTTTAGCCATTTTTTCCATTTGTACAATGTACAAAAATTAAAGCTAAAGGGCTCTAGAATAGTACACATACAGACCTATAATGAATTCTTACATTTCATACACAGCAGACATCCTTCCTGAACTGAACCACTAACTATTCTCTAATTCTTGCCTGAACATTAAAAAAAAAAATCCTCAGGTAAAGGAAGAACAGTATCAAAATTGGCTCAGACCTATGGCTTAGCCAATGATTACTAGAAATACTCAGTTCTCTAAAAATTTAAGTTGGATTTAGAGGTGAATACTCCTTAATATGACAAGATTCCTGATCAATTTTTAAAATAGCAAAATGCACAGCATGTACAAGGCCCCTCTTCAGTAAAGTTTGTTGATCATGTACCTGCACCATTGTAGTGAACTGAACAGTGTATCTCCTTCGGCCTGCAGTGAATCTTACACTTGTTTCTCCAGATTTCCAGGCAGAATCAATGGTGCTATTGTTGCTGGCACTGTAACTACACCATCGTCCAGAGCGGTCATCAAACCAGCGCCAGTTGTTGTTGTTGGACTGTAGATACTGAATAAATGCAAATGTGTAAAAAGTTTTTATTTCTTGCAAGCTTAATTTTTCTGTCAAGATATCAGCAGCCATTTGTATACATTGCTTAAAAGTAATGAAGGAAACAAGTGCATTAGAAATTTAATAAATTTCTATGGGGCTTTTATATACATGCTTTTTATTCATTGGTTATCTTTCTGAGCCAAAACTGTAACAGTTCCCTTGTCTTTCCACCATCTACTTGTTTCCGACTGTTTTCTACATAAGGAGCAAGATTGTAAGCCATGCTCTGAATAAATTCTAAGAAATTACTGAAATATATGGAGAACTACAATCTTCGTCTGAAGAAAATATTTCTAAAGGGACTGTTAGAAATTCAAGTTTTTCAAGTAGTCAAACACTAATTCTCTAGGTAAGATATTGAAAAAAAAATAATTTGAACTCTCCATTTTAAACAGAAATCCAATTAATGCAATCAGAATTGAAATAATTTTTCCATTTATTCACTTCTACCTGCCTGCTCTCTTCTGATATACTCTTGCCTTAAGAACTGAAACCATAATGACAAAGCACTTCACACACCTTAGTCATTTGGGCTCTTCTCTTTGATGAGATGGCTGTCTTTTCATAAAAATCAATAAGTAGCAAAACTGGGGTGATCCACCTTAAAAAAATATATTTTAGTCAAGCAAGAAACATGCATAAATTTAAAAATGCCAGCTTAATTGTCAGACCATAAAACTCAAGATTTACTACATATGTGCTTCATAAAAGCGGTTTGGATCCTAAACTCATGAACTAAATACCAAGAAAAAAGAAGTGAAACCAGGATAGATAAAGAGGCACTTACTTTGGGGTCTGAACCTCCTTTTGCTCTTTGGCAGCCTGTAGGCAGGGCTGAACCACTTCTAAGAGCTTGATTAAGACATTAAGAATGCCACTTGACTCTACTACCCAGGCACAAGGTAGCTTCAACTCCTGATATTTAAAAAACCATAATAATACAGAGATTAACACTTACACAATGAGTTTAAAAATACAAATATTATTTATCAGTTATGAACTACGTGATTTCAGATGAGTTACTGAGTTCTCTACAATTTGATCTTTTCATGAGTTAAGACCAGTGACCTCTAGGGTCACTGTAATGATTAAACAAAAAAAATGTAAGGTACCCAAAACAGCATCAAACATATTAATATTCAAACAGGTTCTTATATAATTAGAGATAGTCACCTAGGCTTTGCAGTTTTATTCTTTCAAGACAAGCTTTTTCGTGAAGCTCTAGCTTTTCTGGAATTCGCTCTGTAGACCAGGCTAGCCACAAACTCAGAAATCTGCTTCTCTTTGTCTCTCAAGTGCTCGGATTAAAGGCCATGTGCCACCACCACCACTCAGTGGCAGTGCAGCCTTAATGACATTTAAATGACATTGTAAAATTTTTGATTTACAAAGAAGCTTTATATTTCAAAGAAACGAAGACAGTAATGGTTTGTTACGGGTGTGTGTGTGTGTGTGTGTGTGTGTGTGTGTGTGTTTCCACTGAACTACTGCTTTCAGCAGAAAATTAATGCAAGTGATTATTCAATAGACAGCTATTTAGACAACAAACAGAATGTGTGCATGATATGGCAAACAATCACTATCTTGGTCATTTGAATAAAAAAGGAATAGAAGGAAAAAAACTCTGTAATTCCATGACTGACTACTTTATATTACAATGTAACTGTGAAATATATAAACATCAGCTTCTTTAAAACCTATCCAACTATTGGGATCATTTAAATGCCCTTGAAGAGTGACATCTGTGTGTGTAGTTGTAAAGCTCTTCTGACATTATCCAAAAATGATGCATATAAACTTTCCAAACTCAGAACCTTCTACTTTGCACTTCATTTACACATTTTAGTCAATAAAGAAATTGTGGATTCACATGAAATACAGAAATCATGCTTTGTACTTCTGCCCAATTCAATATATTGTTTAAGTGTTAGCTAATTCTTCAATAAATGAATTTTGACGGCCAGAAGATGTATGTTACCTCAAACAGTAGTGTTAAAAGCAATATTCTAGTAGCTAAGTTGGAAGCCTGTGGCAGAGTGGCCATCTGACTGATCCACTCTGACACTGTTTTTGTGTCACTTGTTGTTAGAGGAAGAGCAGCTTTGATCAATACATCAGCAGCTTCCCACACCTAGGGGAAAAAAAAGAAAAATGGACAAGTATTGTAACTATGGAGTAATCCACAATCTGTGCTAATATTCAAAAACTTTAAATATACTCCCTCCACCCGAAACATATTTGCTGAGGAATAAAAAATAAACTACGTAAATAGAGGTGTAATATGAGCACCAAAAGAAAACATTAACAATTATTCTATATAACTTTTAAATTTTGCATTGATTTGTGTGTACATGCACAAAAGGATGGTTCTTTCCCTCAATCATGTCGGGTTTGGCACTGCACTTAGGTCATCAAGCTTGGAGAAAAGTGTCTTTCACACTGAACCATATTGCTAAATCAACAGTTCTTAAACTGTATTACACAATGGCCTGAACACCAAATCAAAGGAAATGAATATTCTTACAATATGGTACAATCTCCAGATGACTTTATCAATCTTTACTATACCTCTCCTGAAATTATTATCAAATCATATCCAAACTACCAAAATGCTAAAGTATTAGCTAAGTTTTAATTTGCAAAATGTTTAATTCCTTGAGGTGAGTATCACTGTTCTCTACTTAGGTCTAATTTTCCTTAAAAAAAATTTGTGCATACATTGCAGTAAGAACACTTATCTAGTGTTCCTTAAGGCTATGCATTAAATAAAATCTTATGCTTTGACTAGTTGCCCAGAAGAAGCTGAGACCAGTACAACTGCCTAGAAGAGGTTGAGTTTAATTGCACTGAAAGTGTACACACTCTTCCAGAGCTGTTATCCGTGCCACGTGAGCTTTACCGATGCAATTGTCATTGAGTCATATTTGTTGCTTTAAGGAACCATTCACACATATTTCTGTAAGTGGTTAAGTGATTCCCCCAAAACTCACTGGTTCATTTAAAAAAAGAAAAAACAAAAACCTTTGGTTGCCAATGTCTCAAACAAGTTTCTTCTTTTAATTCCCCAACTTGTCCAAGGTCTTATTAAAAAAAAAAATGAAATGATACAAAAAAATACAAATGCTGTAGGGCTTGATGTGGGGATCTGAGATTGTTTTTTTATTCCTTTTCTTAACAATTAAAACAGAATAATTTTGGGTGGAGAAGTGGCTCAGTGGTTTAGAGCACTGAATACTCTCTAATTTAATTCCCAGCAACCACATGTCAACTCCCAGCTGTTAGTAATTTCAGTTACAAGGAATCTGATACCCAGACAGACATACATGCAATGCACATGAAATTAAAAAAAAAAATTAAAAAAATAATGGGAAAGTAAACAAGCACCAAAAAAGAAACTGAGTTATTAGTATCTAGCTTAAAGTAGATAGACACATTTAAAATGAATCTGATGAAAACTTAGTTTCTCCTTTCTAGGAACTACTTTTTTGTGAAATGGATAAATTAAATAATGCAGACAATCAAGTCGAGCTAGACTGCAACCATAAGAATTCAAATGAAAAATATCAGGTAGAATGCAAGGCTTAACAGAAATGTACTTTAATAGATGACAGAAAAAATACTCCCAGTTACTGGTACCTTGAGAACTCACCTGATTGACAACCTGCTTCAAAATCATATCACGATAGTCTGCTCCATTACGTTTGATAGCTGTCATAATCAGATCACAAACACGGTATACTGTATCAGGCAGCTCATCAAGAAGATGGAAGCAGCCTGGTAACATTGTATCTGTGAAAGTGTGGAGCTCATCTTGTTCCAAAGGGTCAGCATCTTGAAACTTCTCCAGACATTTAGCTTCTTCTTCTTCTTGCTTTTCTCTGGCTTTCCGTTCCTCCTCTTCCTTCCGGCAAGCAACTTCCTGGAGGCAGGTAAGGAAGGGTGACTACATATGCCAAAGGATGAAAGATGGATATCTAATTCAGTTTTTGAGTACCATATATATTCTCAAATAGCTGAAACTTTCAAGAGAGTGTAGCAATGAATGTTAACAATAGCCACAGAGGTTAACGCAAGATAAAGAATCTTTTGTATCATTCCTCAGAAGACTCATTTAGATCGTATCAAATGTTTCCTTCCAGTGTGGTGAAATAATGCAGCAACACAGCTAAGTTTGGAGCGCGAGATATTACTAGTTAGATTTTGGGTATTATTTGACAGTGAAGACTAATACTTCATTTCAGTCATGTACAGGTTCACTCACATCTATTCAAAGTAGCTTCAAGATAGATCAAAAGGTTGAAATAAAAAAGTACTCCCTTGACTTCTCGCAAAGAAATACAGTCTTCTGCAGACAAAACATATATTGATGGGACAAAACACTTTTGGAGTACCTCAGGTGACTCTGCCCTTTGCTCCATTGGAATATCCTGTCCCAAAGACATGGCAATTGCTCTCATCATCTGGTCCTCTTCAGACATGCTAAGATCCTACAGAATGACAACAGAGAAAAAAATAAATGTACTAATACTAAAGAAACAAAAAACCCTAAATAGGCAACTTCAACTCACAAGAAAAGAAAATGAGCCCAGAATGTTGCTCTCTCCAAATAAAAGCAACTAATGCTTAGATAGTTACCAGTAGAGAGACAATGGAGAAAATTACAACAAAGACACAAATAATGCAACAGGGCTAGGGAATAGAAGTTCCTGGTGGTATATTCTAAAATGTTCAGTGTTAGTACATAGGACATGGAGGAATAAAGGTTATCACCAACCAAAATTAAGGCATGAAAACATAATATTTTCTATGTTAACTCACCCGAACAACTCCTCCTATTATTGGAGGAGGATGAGTTAAAAGGTATTCTGTTGCTTGTTCCATTGTGCTGGTATTCAACAGGGCCTCCATGGCGTGTTCTCTGGTAAAACCCATGTCCATGAGCTATTAAAAAAAAAAATAAGAGCTTAGAACCACATTAACAGGTGAGTAAAAATACACTTCAAATTCCTAACTTTTATCCAGCAAGACAGGGTTAACTGTCCTAGAACTCCCTTTGTAGACCAGGCTGGTCTCAAACTCACAGATCTGTGTGCCTCTGCCTCCCAAAGGTTTGGATTAAAGTTGTGCCACAATCATATGAAGGTCTTCTAACTTTACATGAATTAAGTATAATCTAGGGCAGTACATTTTCATGAATGTCTATCTTTGGTAGTTCTATAATATTTAAATATTAAAGTTATATATTAATGCAAAGAGCCAATGTACTTTTCAACTGCATTTTCTCTTAAAATGGAGGCCAGGGTAGCAGGTTATTATAATTAAACATTTGAAATTGATACACAGAGGTATAAATTAAAATCCATTTTCTGACATAGAAACTTGCAACAGAAAAAGTACTTGTAAAACTGACCCAGGAATTCAATTATCAGGAATTGATTGACATAAGAGTTTACATATAAGTAAACGATACCACAGTTTTATAGTACCCAACTAAAAGAAAATAGAAACATTCATAAAAAGAATACAATTATATACTGCACATAGAACTGGTACCATATCCTTCACCTTTCCTCAGGAGAAAAAAAAATTTGAAAAAATATCTACATGTGGCAGATAACTATAATCTCAGCATGTGGAAGGCCAAGGCAGGATTTTGAGTTTAACGTCAATCTTACCTACTAAGTTAGACATGGTTATAAAACAAAACAAAATTACGAACATTAGACCCTATAAGGTGCAATGCTTAGGGCATAAAATCTGAGGCTAGCATTCTTACTTGTTGTAGCTGTTGCTGATTGACTTGAGGTTCTCTGCGGGAGCCACCTTCTTCTTGGCCTGCATCCTCTTCTCCTCGAGTTCCTTCCTTCTCTTTACTCAGTCTCTCTCGAATCACAGGTTCTCCTCGGAGAATGTGACACAGAATGGCTAGCATAGATTCTGCCATTCGTCCCCCATATACCTTAAGGGGTTTCCTGTTCCATAGGTTCTTGATGCAAGTAAAGGCTGCCTGTAAGTCATTTGAAAACTGCATTAAGATTTCCCTCAATTCAAATCCCTGAAAGGAGTAAGTCAAACATTCCTTCCATAATGAGTGAGTTCCAATAAGCAGAACTTTAGACTGGCACCGAGGTGGATTGACAAAGTAGAGTGGAGGCATTTAATTCATCTGGTACCGAGTACCAATCAGAAGCTTATAGTTCATGTTTACAGCATGAAAACTAACCAACGTCTGTATTTCTTATTGTAATAGAGAAGTATATTTATTTTTCCAAAATTATCTGAGAATCATTTTTCAACAATCACATTTTTATTATGAACAAAAACATAGGACAACCATAGTTAGCCTGAAAAGACTTATTGTTTGGTTTTGGAATACAGAATACTCACTTTTTGAGTTACTACAAGAAAGCGAAGGGCACTGAACTGTGGAAAACTCTGAACCCCTCCAGGTAATTTGGCAGGCAGCGAATGTGGAGATTCAAGCACAGTGGTGGGATTAACCATCTTTTCTACAAGCATAAGCCAAGCATCTAGAAATTCTCCTGTGCCATCAGGTAAATCCGAATGTTCCAATCCCTCAGAAACAGGAACTTTTCCTCCCATGGACAGAGCCCAGTTGAAAGTCCTAAATTCAAATAAGGCAAACCATGCAGATAGATTAGCTGGTATTTCATATATGGGAGAACGTACATTTAAAGGATTCCAAATACTACCACCGTATTTTCTCAATTTTTGGTATTGCCTTTTAAAATTTCCTGTTAAGATTTAACATATTTACATCACTTCTCCCTTCCCTTTATCTGCTCCAAATGCAGCCATATGCTCATTCTTGCTCTCTTTCAAATTCATGATCCCCTCTTTGATTGTTACAAGAATGTATGTACAAACTGTTCAATATGTTAAGGTTAATTCTATGTAAATTTTTGGGGCTAACCATTTTGTATTAGGTAACCAATTGGTGTGTTCTTCTCTAGGGAAGACTTTCTCCAGCTCTCAGCATTTCTTAGATGCCTATGGAGATCTTTGCATAGGGTCAAACCCTCACAGGCTTCCCCCCCACACTTTGGCATGTCTATTATTCTCCACATTCAGCTCATATTTAGGCTGTCACAATGGTGAAACTTTGTATGTGCAGCTTCTGATATTGCTAGAAAATAGTCTCATAGTAAACTGTCCAAACCTCTGGCTCTTAGAATTTTTCCACCCACACTTGCACAATGTTCCCTGAACTTGAGGTGCAGTTACTTTGTTCACATATCCAATGGGACTGGGTGGGATCCACAGCTCTGAAATGATCTAGTTAGTCTAATGCAAAAGAAAGCTTCCTTGATGGGGGGGGGGGAGGGGGGTGGTGGTGTGAGAACTATAAATGTATATTGGGCTAAACTAAGGAGAAGTTATTACTTCTAACATGACATTTAAGACTTAAAAACACATCCACTCAAACTGGTTAAATTCATCTTAAAATCGCTTGGCTAAGCAAAATGAAACAACAAACAAAAATAACTTACTGACTTCAAAGTAACAAAATCACATTTATTAAACAAAGGATCAAAAAACTATGCATTAGGAAAGTCAAATAAGAAAAAGGAGATATTTTATGCAAGTTGTTTTTTATTTTATGAATATTAACCTACACATCTCTCTGAGTACTCATGCGTCTGCCTGTTGCCAATGTAAGCCAGAAGAGAGAATCAGATGCACTGGAACTATAGTTACAGAGGGCTGTGAGATGCCAAAAAGGTATTGGGAATAGAAACTGGGTCCCCTGGAAAAACTGCAGGTGCTGGACCACCCATCCAGACCAAGGTAGAGACTCTGATTGTATTACTTTATTTGCCTCCTTAGGGAGATGACATACATGGCTTGTTCCTAGAACACAAAATGGTAAACTAATGGCTTTCTGTATATATTCAACCTTAATAGAATAAATGACTGAGAAATCTATGAGCTTGGAAGGCACATAGGAGAGATCAAAGTCCAAGAAATAATTCGATGTCAAGCAAACAATTCTTACTCAAAAAGAGCATTGTGACCGCCAGAGCAGAGAAATTTCTGCAGCATAAGGTGGTAAGGATACTTTCTTTCATCAAACAGCATTGGAGATGTGAATCCAACTGAACAGATGAAGAATGTCAGCCTTAAAAAAGGAAAAAGAACATATAACAACCATTTCTGATACATAGAAAACAATAGGAAATTAAATGAAAAAGTCCAAGAAAAAGTTAATGAAGTATTTAGGTGACAAACCGGTTATGCACCAGGGTAATATTTGCCACCCAATTGAGAATAAAAAGCTTACTGAAATGCAATTTAACTGTGAGCCCATTAGGAAATTCCAAGTTCTATACTAGGTACAATAAAAACACTTCATATTATGTGGGATAGATAAGAGAGTTCCAAGTTTTTACTAAGAACAAACATACATTATTATTATTATTGACACTTTTTATTCCCTCAAATAAAGAAATCACCTGAAGCGAGGAGTAGGTGTATATGGTGGGGGCTGCCATGATAAGCCTTTTGTCAATAGCTTAGTGAGAGCTGAAGCTGTTGATCTAGCAGCAGGTGTTGGTGCAGTAGTGGTACTGGCAGCATGATGGCTCCTTCTTTGGCGGACAGGAGAACCAACACAAAGCTTAACAAGGAGTCCAAAGAGCTCAGCAAGTGCTCTGCCTAATCTGGAAGAAGCTGTAACCAAGAAGGCAGTATAATGTTATAAAATATTCACATTATTTAATAATGTCACACATTTCACATCCATGTAAAATTATTATTGCCGTTATTATTATCTGTAGATTAATTAGAGCACATCCTTGAGGAGTCTACTTTTACATGGGCACTGGTAACCTATCTAAGCCATCAGGTTTACATAGAAAGTGCCTTTACCCAAGGATCAGATCAACTTTTGTTTATGTTTGCTTTCTTCTGAACAAAGAAAGTCTTAGACCTGCTTCTGTGATAATCCAAGTAGGAAGTTTCACAAGGAAAGCCATTAAGGTAAGGAGTTCTGCTAAATTAAGCATAAATTGACACTTTTTTTGTTGAAACTATATGGCAGTTAAGTACTAATAAGTAAATGATGCAATCTCTAAAAGTCATTTAAAATGCTTACAGAATTGTTTTATCAGCCTTCCTAAAGCTGTGACCCTTCAATTCATTTCGTCATGTTGTGGTGACCCCAACCATAAAATTATTTTCATTAATTGTCATGTAAATGTTTTCTGATGTTCCTAGGTAACCACTGTGAAAGGGTAATTCAACCTCAAAGGGGTCACAGCCCATTGGATGAAAACCACTGAATAAATTTACCCAGAAAAGATAACATATACTATTGAACTGTAAGGTTGGCAGGGAAAGCATAAAAGTTTTACAATGGGATTCTTATGGTATATGGATGTATGCTACAGTAACCAATGTGTGCACATGAAGAGGACAATGTCTAGATGTTAATACTTTCTTATTTACTGCATATGTATATATGCCTGAGACCAGGTATTTTGTTCGTTTGCTTACCACCTTGCTTTTTATTTTTTTAAACTGACTCAACGAATCTGGAGCTCATGCACTGAGTTGCGTAGAAAAACAATGAGCCTCAGGATTCTCTTTATTTCTGCTTACCAGCACTGGGATTACAGGAATGTCTTGACACACTTGGCTTTTCATCTGGGTATTACAGGGGATCTGAACTGGGAACTCTTGCTTGCTCAGCAGTCACTTTACAAACTCATCTCACTATCCCACATCTCTCTCTAAATATATACATACATGCAAGCGTAAATAGAACACAGGTTATAAGAAGAAATTTATAATAGTTAAAAAAATATACCATGTATATGAATAGAACCTGTGTGTTCAGTTTTTGCTTGCCTTAACTACCACACTCAAAACTTATTTTGTGACATGAGGCATACAACACAGAAATAAAAATCACTTCATCTACCTATGCTATGCTATATGAGCTAATATTTCATAATTTTAATTATGGAACAGGCTACAGATACATGTGCTATCTGGCTAGAAGTTCTGACATACTCAGATTCTGAAAACATAATGAATTTAAATAAAAAAACAAAAAGGTGTACCCAAGTACGAAGTTTACACTTAAATTTCATTTCAAATGTAATAAAGCAAAATGCACAGGAAGCAATGAAAGCATAGTATCCCTAGAATGCTCAAACGTGATAAATCTCAAGCATAATAAATAAAACAAGAAATAAGCAGCAAACATTGTCTAATTTTACTTAAATTTAGAAATAGACTTCCAAAAGTTGTAGATCAGAACAGACATGAATACAAGATAAAATCTTAAGGATTTATGGTCAAATGAAAACACAGAATGTCATTATTTTGTTTGCTTGTTTGGAGTTAGGTCATTTTCCTCTTCTATCTTAAAGTGCTAGAAAGTTGCAACTATTGACAAATACACAAAATAGGGGCAAAGACAAATAATCACACCTTTAATACAGCTTTCTACCCCGCTAATGCATTTTTCTTGAAGAAGTTAAAAGTGACTTTAATAAAACACAAGAAACTACGTTATGGAATAATCAAAGCAAGAGACAATTCTGAAATGTTCAGTCATATCAAAACCATGAATTGATTTTAGAAGTAGAAAATAGATCAATAATCAATCATACTGAACAGAAGTAGTATAGGTACTTCTGTGAGACAATAAGTTGACTGGTAGGAGGAGATAACATTTCAAATAATGGAAAATTAAACAGGAGGTAAAGAAGTAGCAATATCTCAGGAAGGAATGTTCTCTTATAACCTTACAGAACATGTCACATATGGAAATTCAACAAAGTACAAGTATTTATAAAATTTAATTTGAAGATTTTTAAAAAAAAAAAAAAAATAGAGAAATACTGACCTGACAGCAGTGGCTTGATCTGCTTAATTCTGGCAGCCATGGCTGGTGTGATTTTAGATTTGCCCTTAGAATCTGAAGAAGGTTCATCTGTCTCCATAGGAGCCAATGTGTCACCATCTAGTTCAATTCCTTCCAATAAGCCCTGGGTAGATGCATCCATACTTCCAGCTGATCCATCCTGTTCTCCATCTGCAGAGGTAAAAAGGAAATAGTAAGATCATGCAAAGTCAGCACTTACCTGGGTCCATGTTTCGAAGAGTCCTAAGAAATGGTGATTTTTCCTATTTAAATTTCAATTGCTTCCTAAGTTTAGGAAATCAAACCAAACCAACCCTCCAAACCAAAGGGGGGCATGCCAAACTTCATCAATATGCTTTTATGTTCTAACAAGTAAATATTGGCTGGCATTTTAAAATGAAATCATACAAATCAACTCACCACACAGTACAGTGAGTAGCATATATCACTGAAGATGCCCTCCTGAAAACATATACCTTGTTCAAACTCAAACTGGACATTTACAGAATGCTATTGGAAAGTTTTATTTCTCGGTATTTAATTATCTTGCACATTAATGGGAACCAAGAAATTTATGAGTGTTCTACAAGCATGTAAGCCTTTACACTCATGTACATGCCCGATGCCCAAACAGAAGAGGGTGTTAGATCCCCAAGGAGTTACAGGTGATGAGTACTCAAAATCAGACCTAGGTCCCCTGAAAGACTAGCTGCTGTCTCTCAACTGAGTCATCTTTCTACAGCCTTCAGTATGTATAACTTCTCTTAATATCTTAATATCTATTTAGAGTGTTTGAGTGCAAGTCAAAGGACACCTTCTATGAGTCAATTCTCTTTCTTCTTTTTCTTCTTTTACTATATGAATCTAAGGAATTGAGTTCCAGTTCTCAGGCTTAGCAGCAAGGGCCTTCAACTACTGAGCAATCTTGCCAGTACCCATTTTTGAAAAAGATGTTTTTACTTACTTATGAGAACACGTGCAGGTGTGCACAGAGGCCAGAAGAGGGTGTCTGCTGTCCTCCTCTATTTCCACCTATTCCTTTGAGGCAGGGTCTGTCACTGAACCTGGGGCTAGAGATTTATCAGCTAAGCTGGAAGCCAGCAAGCCCCAACGATCTTATCTCCACCCTGCTACCCTTGAAACTGAGGTTATAGCCATGCCTGAAATGCCAAGCTTACTATATGTGTATTAAGATCCAAATTGGGTCTCTCATGCTGGTACAGCAAAGTGTTCTTAACCCCTGAACCATCATCTGTCCAGTCCCTGCCCTCTTTGGAGGCAAGTTCTCATGCTGGGTTCCAACTCACTATATAGCCAAGGGTTACATTAAACTCATGAACTATCTGCCTTTCTTTACCTTAAAATTGCTAAGATGGCCTGGCTTTTTTCTAGACATTCTTAAAACCAAGAATCAATTCTATGAAAATGTGTCCTCTTTGTTAAATAAATAAGAAATGGAGTCATGGTACATGTTTAAGACGGACAAAAGGGGAGAATAAACAACCTCAAGAGTAAGTCTGTAAACTGATGGAAGAAGCAATTTCTTAATGATTTTAACCTGAGCTTATCATAATTATTTTTTTCTTTGAAATAAACTAGAAATAGACTAAAATTTAAGATACACCATTTTCTCCCAAAAATCAAATCAAGCAAGTGTATACATCAATCTTTCACATCCCCATAACAACTAGTTTAAGTTATTTGTTAAAATGTATCTTTCTTTTACTTCCTTAAGCTTCCAACACAGTAATTTCTATTTAAAAGAATAGAATTGTCATTAGTTTTCAGTTTTTATTTACTTCAGGTAGAATGCAGCTTATAAAAAAAATTGGTTTTGTCACCTTTATGTCTGCTGCACCAATCTCAAAGAATTGTGATTTCTTATTACACTATTTGATAACTTACTGTAATCAAAGCAGAACAAAATAACAACAAAAAAAAACTTTAAAACAGTACTGTCTGAAAGAAATGCATGACTTACGTAACATTTTAACGAGTACCTATATTAAAAAGTAAAAATACATGGAAACTTTTAATTAACAAATCACCTAATTCAGTCTGACCAAAATTGTTATTAATAAAATGAAGAAACAATTGCTTTTTCCAACAGTTTACAGAGAATTTATATTAAAAATAAGAATTATACATCATAATATGTCATCATGCCTTTGGTAGAATAATTTTCCAAAATAGTACATTAGGAACTAAGCAGGGAATAGACAGTGCTTGGCAGCTAAGTAAGAAACAAAGATTTTTCATTGAAGACCCTCTTAAATATCCTCAGGAAAAAGTCCAGACAGATACTTCTCAGACGGTGAGTATTATTTGTTGGTAGAAATGTGTACTCCAGTTATGCTAACTTTGTATGTTTTTACAGAAGAAATAAGAAAAAGAGTATGCATTTAATATTTTAAAAGAAAAATAATGAAAACTGAGGCCGAAGGATGACAAAGAGCAAAGTTTCACAGTAAGTCTATAAAGTCACAGGGACAAAACTTAGGAGAAGTAGTGGCCAACATTTTAGTTTCTTAGAGTTACCTGATCTTTTTCCGCCCTGGGTCGTACCTGCCTTCTCATCCTTTGGAACCAGTTTCTGCATGTCCGCCTGGCCAAATTCACATCCAGATGGTAGGCTACGATAACAACAAAACCAAAGAATTCTTACAGTTTACTTATATTCTCCAGGGTCTTTGAGGCCTGCTTAAAGCAGTTAAAGTAATAAAAACACCTGCAATTTTTTGAAGTAGCAATAAACAAGATTTTTATCATCTCTTGGATAGTAAATCAAACATGTACAAGATGTTATAAATTTGCAAATTGTCATTACAATAGAAATAAGGAGGGACATTTCTATTCTATTTCATTCTATTGAAAGAAATCTTGCAAGCTTTCTTAATGTTGTTAGAAAAGCTAAGAGAGAGATTGAGAAATGACCATTCTCTTACCTGTTTGGGGTACACAGCGAGAGAAGGACAGTGCTTTCCCATACCAGAGAACAGTATAACTGGCTTAGCTTGCTCAGAACACTCAAACCCAACTGAGAACCCCACTGGTTTACAGAGATTGAACGAATTTCACTCTGCAACCAAAAGAGAAGTATTTTCACATTTGAGATGGTCTCCAAACAATAACTTTAAAAAAATAAATCAACCTTAAGCTACTTTAGAAAAATATAAGATGCTATTTTTCTGTTTGGTATTATTAGATGCCTATAATTCCCACAGTTTTGGAGTCAGGAGAAGATCAAGAGGTCTAGCAAAGTCTAAGAAGTAAAGTGAGCTGATAGAAAAACATTCTTGTTCAAATGCTGAAAATAATGTTGCTGTTCACTATTTTTGTACTGGATAGTAAAGGTAGTAAAATATTGTCTATATGGCTACTTTCTTTGTGTCCATATGGGTGCCTATGTTTTCTGGGAGACCAGAAAACAATCTTAGATGCTGCTCACCAGGTGTGATCAACCTTGTTTTTGGGACAGGGTCTCTCTTAACTGGAGTTGGTGCATTTGACATTGTTGGCTATGACAAAAGCCCTAGGAATTCATGTCTCTATTTTTACAGTGTAAAGAGTATAAGCATGTGCCAGTTTGACTGACGTTTTTGTGCAATTATGGGGACTAAAATTCAAGTCTTTATATTTATATGGTAGGCATTTTGCAACTGAGTCATCTTCTAAACCATTTAACTAATTAAGTCTACATTGTACTTGTGCATGTACTTGTACACAGATTACTTATTAGTAAAAGCTTTCGTGTCACTTCAAGGATAGATGATTGCCATTCAAGTCGAGAAACCTGAGTAATATTTAGAACCTACAGAAAGGAGAAAACTGTGTGGTGACATATTGTATATTTAACAAAGAGTCTGGAATGTCAGAGGACAGAGCCACCCACTGAGCCAAGCCATGAAGGTCAGAATGGTGACCTATGCCTTTAATTCAATCACTCATGAGGCAGTAACAGAATCAGGCAATGGTGGTATATGCCTTTAATCCTAGATCTAGAAAAAGTGAACCAGGAAGTAAGACAGCTGGCCAGAGGGAAAGAAGTTCAGCTTCCCCTGTCACTTCCTTGTTGGCTGAGGACAGAGAAGCTAGAATTCTTGGAGAGAGGCCTGATGCATTGACTGGGTAAAATGTGGCTGTAGTTTGTTTATCTCCTTGATATTTCTACTTTCCCCCAATATCTGGCTTCATGTTTCAAATATGAAATAGAATTAGTGCAAGAGAACTGACTTAATTTAAAATTATCCTCTGGTCTCCCAATGTGCATGTGGCATACTGACAACCCACACTGACATCAAGCACACACAACAGTAAATAAAAATTTGAATAAATGTAAAGAAACAAGTTTCATAATTGCTATTAAAAATGATAGTTGTACGATCCAGTTTGTCCGCCAATGACACCAATTCAACCCTTTGTTATAGATAAAGATTATCACTCCCATTCACACTATAAATTACATAACCACACAACTTCTAATACAAATAAAAAACTAAGAAAGTGAAATTAGATATCAATTTAAAGCATGAGACCATATCACCTACCAGATATCTTCTCCAAAAAAACCTCAATGCTAAATCAGGTTGTCCTTTCAGCTGCTACTCCGGGTAGATTTCTTCCTAAATCTGGCAGGTATATATAAGAGCCCTTGGTATTTCATTGGCTTTAACTTGAAACCACAAAATACTGTTCTTACCTGTCCAACTCGGCAAGTGTGAACAAACATCATGATGTACGCATGGGCAGCAGTGAGTGCATGCAACAAAGGTGTAGCCTGAGCTGAGAGGGTAGCATCAGCAACATTGCCAGCACATGCCAGTTCTCGAAGTAACACTGAGCCCCCAGGGGATTCAATAGGGCGATGTAAAGGTTCCAAGGAGGAAAGGATTAAGTCCAATTGAAGGAGACCTTCTTGAAGAACTTTGGGTTCATGTGATAGAGTCTGAAACAAGATTAACGTGCCAAGGTAATGAATCATATATAAACCATGTCTTTAATATTCATAGTGGAAATAATTATCCCAAATTTCAGTCATGTCTCTCACTTTACAAATAGCAGTACCAAATATGAAGCCAGGAATGATATATCTCACTACCTTTGTGTAATTGCAGAGTATTTTTAAACTTGATGAGCCAATCATATTAAATCACGTAATGTCAAACAGGACTGTTTATTGTACTATTGTATGAGAGGTTAGTTGTCAATTTTGCTTAGAGAAAAGCAATGTCAGGAAAAGTTCCAAATTTAGAAAATGAATCATGTTACAGTGCATTTTTCCATTTATTTCTAAGGAGTAAGTTAAAAAATTTTAAGAAAATACAAGTAAGCATTGTTGAGTAAGGAGGCTGAGGTGACATGTGAACCTCAAACCTCACCTTATACAGTGTTACATAAATAGTTGTATCTATTTCTAGTAGTACAAATGATACAAAGGGAAATAAAGGAGAAAGAAGGTATTTACAGGTTACTGACTAGTCAAATTATAAAGGTTAGTGACTAGTCAAACTATTAACAAATGAATTATATTTTCAGGTAAAGAAGTATTTTAACAGCTAAAATGTTGTCTTTTTTCTAAAACAAGAGCGATGACTATGAAATTGGCATCAGGAAGGCAAATTATTTTAATAAACAACCCAAATAGTACATTACTCTTCAAGTTAGGGAAGAAAAATTTGGCAATTAAAGATTACCACTTGTTATGCAAAGCTAGAAATTATTTGCCTTCCTATGGCTTGAAATAAATCTATCCCTCCTCACAGAGCATCTTAGAGGTGGGGTAGTTAGATCAGTCCTTTCCCCTTGTTCTCTTATGAAAGCACTTTACACCTGCAAAAAGTGAAACAAAATAGAATATTAAATTGCAGTTTCTAGAAATTATTTATCAGGGCACAAAACAGCTGACAGAGGAGCTTTATTGTAATTAGTATTAAAATTCTAATCTTTTGTTGGATGGGAGGCAGATATAAAATTACTCTCATAATTTACATACAATTTTTAAGAGACCCCAAAAAGCCAAAATGGTTTAGGGGAACAAGAACAATAAAATTTGGAGTTCTCACACTTCCTGGTTTCCAGCCTTATTCTACAGTTAATACTAATTAAAATTATGGTACTGGCCTATACCAACCAAAGGTAAATAATAGAGTTCAGGAAGAAAACTTCACATTTTATAGTTAAGGAGTGATTGAAAAAAGAGTGATAGGAGAGGGTTTAATAAAATGGCAGTATTTTCAAGAAATGATATTGGGGCAAATGTGATATGCATACACAAAACCATGAGTTGAACTTTATGGATCTCCACATACTCCAGGTGTGTCAAGACCTAAGGACTAAAATCATACAGTTCCTAGGTTAAAGGAGTAAAATAAATGGTCTGAAATTGTTTGGTAATTATTTCTTGAATAAACACCACCAAAAGAACAGAAAACAATGACAACAACCAGCAAAAAAGGTAAAATGGGCTTGGGTGGCACCAAAAATTTTTGTATTTCAAAGATACTATGAACCAAGTAAAAAGACAACCCACAGAATGAAGATATTTCCAAGTCACGTATCTGAAAAGAAAGTAATATCCAATATACAAATATTCTACAATCAACAGCAAAACACCTTAATGCAATTAAAAATAGAATAAAAAACAAATATACATTTGGCAAGAAGCACACGTAAACAATAACTGAGGTACACAAAGGAAGAGATGCTCAACATCGCCAATTACTTGAAATGCAAGTCAAAATGAAAATGAAATACTACTTTATATTCTCTAGAATGGCTATTATTTAAAAAAATAAATAGTAATATCTGGTATGGAGATAGTGAAATTACAATCCTTATAAGGAGCCAGCAGCAATGTAAAGTGCTTCTTCTTAGAAAACTAATTTGAAGGTTTATCATAGACACAAAAAATAAACATCATGATTGAGCTACTTCCCTTCATGTACACAATCAAAAGGCAAATCTTGAAGACTTAATACAACACTGGAATTACAATAGTATTCATCAAGGGCAAAAAATGGAAGGACCCTAAATGACCGGTAACAGGAAAGGACAAAATGTGGCAGTGTATATATAATAAAATAGCATTTAATTTTAAAAAGAAAAATGATAAAACTGACAAACCTGATAAACTCTGATATGTCACCATAACATTCTCAAATACTGTACAATGCCGTTATATAAGGTGCCTAGAATACCTCTAGTGTAGGCAATGTAGAATAATTGCCATGGTTAAATAAGGCACCGGGGGAGAACAAGCAGCTTGGAAGAGCAAAGATGTTATGAAAATAAAGAAGCTTTTGGGGGTGGGGGGCGGAGTGAAATTTGAGCAATAAATTACACATCAATTCATGAGTAATAAAGCTTGAGGAAAAGGAAAATACATTGCAAATGAATAGAGCACGCAAAACCAAAAAAGCTACCATAACAAAGCATAAAGCTAGAAAACTTTCTTGGAAATACACTTTACACTCATATGAACTCAAATGACAAAACTACACACAAATGCAAAAAAGAAAAGAAAAATAAATAACTTTTTCTATTAAATAGTATGGAATATATTAAGTGGAACACACAAATTTATCAATTTTTAGCTATAGGTAAGGGAGAACACAGTAAAATACAATCACAGATGTATTACAAAACTCATTTCTAAGAGGAAAATACTTGGCTAGATGTGTCTTACCAATATGGATTTGCAGACACCTGCAACAGCCTGACAGGCAGCAGATGTGGGAAAGTCAATGGGCAGATTGGGAAGACCCAAAATGGTAACCAAAGGTAAGAGTCCTTTCTGATTCACAAATTCTTGGCAGTGGTCATCTGTTGTATTGTTGCTTAGAATAGATTCCACAAATTTCATCTACGTAATGAATGAAAAAGTGTTATGTTTGGCATCAGGACTAGGGCAGCCTTATAAGTTAAGAACTCAGTTATTTTCTGTAATAAAACAACCTCCAGGCAACATGTATTAATCTATACTGCAATCACCCAAAAATCATTTTATATAATAGAACTTCCAGTAAACAGGGAAAAAAATGATACACACTCAAATGATTACAACTTCCCAATCTACCTTTTCATCCAGTCCAGAAGACAAAAAATTTGAATGCAAAGAGAAACTAAATGACTTGCTCAAAGCTATACTCTGAATTACTGATAGAAACAACATCTAGTATCTTGTGTCTCATGTTATACATGATATAAATAAAACATAAACTCGCAGAATTGTACTATAAACTAAAAGAAAAAAAAGATATAAAGTAGAATGCAACACCAAACACATAGGCACAAAGAAACTATCTGTGGAAGTGTTGAATTAGATTTAATAGTACAGAATAAATGCTAAGGGGATTATTTTAATTCTAGGAAAATTAACACTCTTCACACATTTCTATGACTAAAGAAATTAAAAGGTCCAAGCAGTTTTTTGTTGTTTTTTTTTTTTTAAAGTAATATGGGGGAGGGGGAAGCATATAGAACAAATTAGACAATATACTGGTCTAAAACTCCAAATCATATTAAAAATTCAAAAGCGAACAGAAAATTGAGAATATAAAAAGGCTGAGTGCTAGCTAATTTATGGCAAATGAAACAATAAGAATGTTATATCCAGTTTTTCACATCTGACCCTCTGTACTTCAACACAACTGTGCTCTGACAATCTGACACATTTTTCTGAAAAGCACACATCTTTATTTAGTTTACAGCGAATCTTACCACATTAAGGATGTAATCCATGAGGGGAATAGGAATACGTTCCTCTGTGCCAACAACCCTGTTAAAAAAAAAGGAGTCAATTACACGGGAATTCACAACATCAGTGAAATAGAACAAAGTGAGGAAAGGTGACAAAGTCAAATTTTAGCCCAAGTTCTACTCTTACATGGGGGAAAGGATTGAAATTGATGATGAAGATAAGAGTTCTGAGTATAAAATAAAAAAACAGGCTACTAAAATTTAGCATGACAGGGCACATACACCCCATTATCATATAATACAAACTACTGTTAAATAAACTCAATGATATGAAAATATATTGAGAAACAGGCAAAGAAGCATAAAACATAGCAGAATTATGTTAGATTTAGAGCTTAGAAACAAATAGACTTTTAGTTTTGAGAAATCCTTATCATAGTAAAATCTGGTCAAAGCTGAAGTCAATTGCCAAGGGCTCCTTTTCTGTTAATATGTTGCTTGCAGGATAGTTTATGAATTATACAAGAAATGTACAATTTTTTTCCTTTATCAAATGTTTCAATACTGTAAGAAAGAAGATTATATATTTAAAAAAGACATTGCCTTCTGGAAGAAAATGACAGGAGGAAACAGCCACACATAGTGTACTGATATAAAAGGTAAATGTCAAAGATAAAATCAATCATTCAGAAAAACTGAAATGCACTTGCTCCAACTTAGAAAATATACCTTGGTTGCAAAACCAAGTCGAATCCCTCTTCCTCCTTCTCCCAAGTCCTGGACTAAGGTAACTTTGAACTATAGTCTCTAATGTGGGAGAATGTAGAACCCTGTCCTAAAACCTGTAAGAATCAGAAATTCTCTTTGGAGTGATTGGAAGCCTTGGCTTTTCTTTGTTTTTTATGGCCACTTCTCCTTCAACACCCATGATGCTAACATGGTCACTATCTCACCTAAATGTTCTCTTTAGATCTGGATGTTCTGCTGGGGTTCTTCCATCCCCTAATAAAGATCTTCTAAAGAATAATCTCATGTCTGTTGTTATTTTCTGAATCAATTTCTAACTAACACTCAGATAAAAGCCAGGTACACTGAATGGAATTAAGTACTAGCACCAACTACAAACCCTGATTAGTATATTCTTCCACAATAATGCTAGATTTTCTAAGATAAACAATTTAGTAGAAGATAGAAGAAAAACCCAATAAGAACTCTGCATCTAACTCATAATACCTAGTATTTAGATGGTTGAAAGAGGAAGAAGACTAAGTCAAGGACAGTGAGCAATGAATTCCAGGCTATATTTAGATGCACAGTAAAACAGTAGATTCTGAATGTACACTAGCAACATTGTAGACAATGGTGCCTAAGCTTTGTTATTCCAGATCACCAAGACAAACCTCAATTTCAGGATCATCCATAAGCCATCATCTTTAAAAGGAAAATGGCCAAAAACATAAACAACCCGGAAAAAACAAACAGATTCATCAACAGGAAAACAAAATAAATGTGACCATAATTATGGAAAATTACCAAGGAAAGAAAAGCATGAATATTAACGAATCCCTGAAACATAGTAATGCCAAAGGCAAGAAATTATGTATCAGGTACATGTTTGTATTTTCACTCTCTATAGAACTAACAATAGTTTTTTTCATATGGGACAGAAAAATAAAAATTCTAAAACTGTGCTATTTACTGTACAAAAATTATATATGGCAGGGAAGATAAGATAAAAAGTCAAGGAAATAGAAATTAAGTCCACTGAAAGATGTTTGAACTGGAGAGGAGACAGATAAAAACTTTTAGAAGAGTGGCACACACTTAATCTAAAGCCCTTTGATAAAAGAGATAATAAGTAATTGGTGGATTAAAAAGAAATTATGAGCTACTACAAGAAATAAGTGGCGCATACAATTAATGGGAGAACATAGGAACATGGCTTGCATTCTAATTGGAAGATATTTTGAAATGGTAACAAGTGTGGATATTGATTCATATTTATCTCAAGTAAGGAATAAATGATGGATGAAAGTTTTAATTTACAGTGGTGTGAATTCTAGATGTATTAAATCTAAGATGAGACATTCAAGTAAAGAAATTATATACAAAGAGAATTAAAAATCACCAAGAAACATAATACTTTCTTCTCATTTGTATACAGAACAAGCAACTTAATTCAGTAGAATTATGAACAATCAGGGTAGGATGGACAGAAAACACTAAAGCTTGTATTCCTTTGAAGAGAAAAAGCATAAGAATGTCTCCCTATTCTAGAAACATGGTTTTAAACCAGAAAAAGGTAGCAGTAGAAGACAAGTAGGTAGAGATTATGTAATACAACCTTCCAATACTGTTGACACCAGCAAGCAAAGCACACTCTTATCCAGAATTCCAGAGTGTTTACTTCAGTTGAATCTGCATTAATACACTACCAGACTATTTTCCTAACTCCAATGCCCCAGTTTAGAACCAGATCAAAAGTATTCATTGCTACAGCTAAAACATACATGCCTTTCTCAAAAGTATCTACAAATGCATAACTACTACTCTGTAGAAATATCGCTTTCACTTCTAACATAAAACTTCATATGTGCCTGAATAAAGCAACAATGGGGAAAAGGCTACCAACAACATACTAAATTGATTTTTAATCAACAAAAATTTTAAAAACAATAGTTTTCTAAGGAAACAATGCTATTACACCACATCACTGTGACATTACAGAGGAACAGAGAAAGAAAAGACCAGAAAGAACCTTAAAATCATCTCATGAAATTTTGTAGACTAAGGTGATATTAAGAATTAAGTATTCCAGCCCAACAATGATAATTTTGTGCTGCTGGTGATTGAACAGCCTCCAGAACTGGGTGAAGAGAACTCCCATCCTCCAGCAGTGGAGCCTTCCCACCACCAGGGCTCAGGCTGGAAGGCAAGAGGATGCTCTGGAGCCTCTTCCTTTGCTCCTGTGCCCACCCTGCCACTACCACCAAAGCACTCATAGACTGTCCTGGACATCACCACCACATTCTCTGCTGGAGCCTCTCAGGTCACCATCCTCTAGAACATGATTTTTTCAAATTAAAAAAAAAAGCTGCAAGATAAAAAAAAATTAAGTAAATTTTTAAGGTAAGAGAATCAGCCATATATAACACTTACTGCTGATTAGGCTCAGTTTCATTCTGCTGAGCAGAATTAAAGCTCTGCATAGCCTGTACTTCCTCCTCCTCCTCATCTTCACTTGAGGCTTCTTCTGCAGCATGATTGGACCTTGGCGGAGGGGCACTAGCAGTACCATCTGCTTTCTGGATTGAAGGCTTTTGACAAATATATTTTGGATCTCGTCCAAGATTACAGATTTCTTCAAGTAACTATAAAAGTCAGTGAGAAAAAGATTACTTAAATGTAATGAGTGAAGGACTGGCATTGTGAAGATTTTCTATGTGCAATATATATTGCTGAAATGTAGTCACTAGCTCTATTTTTTTTACAAATAAGAGAACAGAAGTTGTACAGAAAATTAATGTCTTTCAAGGTCACATCCTTGTCCTAACTTACACACTAGCAGTAACTCATACACTGATTCCAATGATCTCCACAGGCATGGCTAGCAAATGAGGGAAGGGGAAAGCCAAGAAAAAACAGGCTAGCAAGAGAAATAATGCTCATACAGACAGAAGTTGAACCTTTGTGTACTTGGTAATCTCATTTAAAAAAAAAAAAAAACGCAATAAAGTTTTCACTAAACAGAAAACTGATAATTCTGAAAAGATTTTTCACATGAAGAGACTAGGAATAACAAAAACTTTTTTATTATAGAATCTGAATTATTTTAATCATTTGGTTTCATAACCAATCATTTAAAAATCCGATTCGGAAATTAAAAGTAACAGCCATTATCAATCTCTACCTTAATGATGGCAGTTGTTGCATCTGTTTTTAGGGTGGGCTGGTGTCTCATGAGCTCATCAACAGCACTCCCCAGGTTGGATGCAGTATCCCCTTAAAGCAAAAGAGAAGGTTTAGAATAAAAAATACAGAGAGCCCACAAATTTTTGTGCCAACCTAAGATGGAAAGAAGAAACTAAACTGCTTGTAGTGATTTTCTAACACTACACATTCTTGAATGAATTCACACAAGCCTCGATACCCCAAATAATTGTAGAGGAAGAAAGATCATGCTAGCAAACTCCACTGAGAATAAGTCTGAGCTAGTCTTATGGAGAAATAAGTAGAAACCCTTTAGTATTACATGAGAAGAATACTGCAGTGGTAAATCAAAGTACAAAACACATTTAATTATGAGATGGAGGTTAGATGATTGTGAATGGGGGTTGTTGCATTGTCCCTTCACTATGTTGCCCAGGCTGAATCCAAACTCCCAGATAACCTATTATCTTGAATCAGCCCACCAAGTAAATACACTTTTGAATACTAAAATATTTCTATTACTTTCTTGATCCTAACCAATCTAGACTCACACACACTGAGAAGATAATCTAATAATCTGTGACTATTTTTAGAGAAAATAAGAACATCTGTTCACAACATCAGACTTTACATTTCTCACTTTTATAGACTACATGACAAGATTTAAAAATACACCACTGGTCCCTATACCTGTTTCTTACCAACATCAGGATAGTGATATGGAAATACTATGAGAAGAGAGGCTAAGGATGAAGTATTCCTTCCTACCTGTAATAATAGAATATATGGTGATAATTCCCGTTAAGCTGAACATACCTAGCCAGAGAAACGATGGGCAGTCAAGGAAAACTTTCCTTGCCCAAACCAACTTTCTATTATAAAACGAACAGTAGCAACTCACCAAGGGGATCAGAACTCCTCCTCCTCCGCATGGCTGGGAGGTAATCAGGAGACAGAAGAACTTTGAAAAGACGTTCAAATGGTTGACATTGTACAAAAGACTGAAGACCTCGGGCATTCAAGCAAAGTGCACTGAATACATTTGGGAGAGAACCAAGAACTTCCCTTGTAGCAGGAACCTAGAGAAGAAAAAATTTGATTTGAATGCAACAAATAAAAAGACAGATATAAAAAAAATATCTAGGGGTACCATAACAAGGAATAAGAATATAAGAGATTTTGACAACCGAGTCTTAGTTGAATTCAACAATACGTAATTTTTTCCCCAAACAATAACTTTCTTTTGACTTGCTTAAGCATATGCATCTTAGGAAAAGGATATACATCCAAACAGTGGTACAATGAACTCACATCTTTGATGAGCAGTGCATGCAGCATGACATCTGTCAGTCCATTGTCCTGGAGTGAGGACAACAGTGATGGCTCTTGAAATACAAACACAGTCACCACTTCAGTAGCTACGAAGAGAAAAAAATAAAGAAAAATAAGACTCTTCACATGTATTAAAAGCAAATAAAAAGCTCAAATTATATAGTCAATGTTTAACAATATTATATTAGAGGTTATACAATAAAAACTAGTATTAACAGAATAAAAAGGTTATTCAAATAAAAAGAATGTGATTATTCTAAGATGTTTTACCAGCACATATTTATAACTGAGATACACTATTACATAATTATCTTTTTTACACATGAAATTAAGAGTTTTCCCATGAACATAGCCCATTTTTCAAATATAATACTTCATTAAATATGTGCATTATGCATATAAACCATCTTTTCTATGCAAATTGATATCTCTAGATACATACCTTGACAGGGGCTTAGGATGCGGGTTTTCTGAGCAAAATGCAAACTTAACTAATGAATGTAAATGAAGTGTTTCACAAAAATATTTAGTAAATTTACATTGAAAACAGAGCATTAATTACATATTACGATGTATTATAATACACACAAAAAAATCAGCTACTAAATTTTTGAAAATCTGATTATCAAGCAAAAGGTATATAAGCAGTGTCTATAAACCATCTAAGAACAAGCCTGTTAGGCAGGTCTCTGTGAGTTTAAGGCCCGCATGGTCTACAGATTGAGTTCTAGAACAGGCTCCAAAGCTACAGAGAAATCCTGCCTCAAAAACAATAGCAACAAAAAGTCCTACTAATGGTAATATCTAATTCCTTATTTTAAAAAAATCAAGTTTTCATTTAATATAGTAAGTGAACATTTCATATTGCAGTAACAGTAGTGAACTGGCACATATGTAACAACTATTTGAAATCAACAGCTATCAGTGGCATGTAATAATTTTTGTGTATTTGTGTAAAAATATACGCCATGTGTGTACAGGTGCTCACAGACACCAAAAGAGGGTGCTGAATCCCCGGAAGTTGAAAATATAATTGTGAGCTACTAGACATGGGAGTTCAGACCAGAACTCAAATACTCTCAATGGGCAACAAGTGCTTTTAACCACTGAATACTATTTATTATTAGCTAAAGGTTATTAAAAAAATCTAAGTCTTTTTTTTTTTGGATAATGTCTCCTTTGCAAATTCAATCTTGACTAAGCAGTTACTGCCACAAAATACCATTGATGTTTTTCAGAACTGATAAATCTTTTGATTATATAACCTTCAGTGTTAAGATTGCAGATTTCCATAGATATGAAGTATAAAAAAAATTTACATCAATTTCAGGAATTCTGTCCCAAACACGAATCAAAATTAATTTAACATTCTTTTGTTAAGCTCCGGACAGCAACTAACACAATAATTATTTTTGCTCTGTTTTTGGCTTGGGGTCTTATCACCCTGAACCCTCTTGATCTACTAAAGGCAATGCCCAACATCAAATATCAATGTAGAAAATCTAACACAATCCAAACATACAGTAATTTGACATTTGTATGTTGATGAATGATAGTAGGAAAACGAAGCACTGTGGTGCAACATATACACCTTAGACTCAGTACACATTTGCTTTCAAATATCTGCAAATTTTTTGTGGCTCTTATTTTCAGTTATGCAATGCTATCTTAAAGAATTATGATGTATAATTTAAGCTGTGCCTTAACTGAGTATTTTAAGTTTCAAATTTGAATAAACCATTATTATCCTTTGTCTTGGTTCCATTGATTCGATAAGACTTCCTTTCTAGAGATTACAAATCTTAGGTCATTAAATTTTAGGGTTCTCCATGCTGTTGATCCTACTAAAACTCTAGTCTCCCAAATGTGTCCAATTCCACTACTAGACTCATTGCTATTAGGAATTAAACAAATCCTTTACATTGGCAAATAATTATAATGCACAGTTATCTTAATGCACTAGCAAAACTCATGTTTTGCTAGTGCATTAACTAACCCTAACCCTAAGTCTTTGTGTGTGTGATCTAAATATCTTTTATTTTTTCAAATATTCTTCTCTCATAGATTATATCCCAACCAGTTTTCCCTCACTCCATTCCTGCTCGCTCCTCCTGTCACCTCCCTCTATTCCTCCTCTAGTTGCCTTACAGGAAAGAGCAGTCCTCCCAAGGATATCAGCAGAATACTAACAAGACTTTTTTGTAAGCTGAGCTTCTTACCATTAAACACTATTACATTTCTCAGAATACATTAAGTCTTTTAGAATTCCCAGTGGCATTTACTTATCAGAACCCACAGCTAAGTGTCAACATGGCCTTAAAAGAAGGCATTACACTTTGGAGTTTTAAATTCAGGCAGAAGGACTAATATACACAAAATGGCCTGCTAAATGACATCCACCTACAACAACAAAATGGACAGTGGCTTCCTAAAAACGGTCCTAATTTTGCTAAATACCTTAGTTACCGTGAACTTTAGTTGGCATGACATCCTAACAAAATGTAACTTATTTCTTTATTCCAAATTTTGATTACAAAGAGAAATATTTCACACCTATAGATCTTCAATAAACAGACCATCAAGGAACATTCTATAGTTTACTAAAGCGTCAGATTAAAAGTGTAAACAGAATGGCATCCACTGAAAATTAGGGACGTCACCTTCCTACACCATTCTGTGTAGCTCACAAAAGGTGTACCCTCAAATATTTTCTTAATAAGAGAATCTATTAAATGGAAGATAAATGAAAGTTATTAAATGGAAGTTCTATTTTATGGGAAACAGGTTTGTTGCTAGGTCAGACTCCTAAAGAGTTCTTCCAAAGGAAAAAAAAAAAAAAAACAGTCAGGTCAGACAGACACTTCAAGCTACTGCCCGAGAGAGCAGGATGTAAGAGAGCAGGATGTCAGAGTATAAGTAAGCCATAAATCACATGGCAAAACACAAATTAGTGGGAATGGATTAAGATACAAGAGCTAGTTAACAATAACTCTGAGCTACAGTACAAACAGTCTGTAATTAATATTCAGCATTTGTTTAATTCTTGAGGGCTAAGCAGCTGTGAAATTGCAGATTCAGACTTCCAGGGCTAGGCTGGGCCAGAAACTTCTGGCTACAGGTCTTGATCTGTCTTACTTCCGATTTATTAAGGGAGAGGACCTTTTAAGGTCTAGGAGGGTTGACATCCATTAAAATTAAAAAACAATTACCTCCAGCAATTACCATGCAGTATTTTGACTGAATATCTATGCATCATCTGGCTTATGATGTGACAATAGAATTGTACTACTCAATTACTATCTTCTTACATTCCATTTGGCTTATATGGTCCTCATAAAAATTCCTTGTTTGGGTCATTTTTCCATAAGAAATTATTCTTGGTGCCAGAGATGTAGCTCAGTTGGTAGTGAGTCTAGCATGTATCTAAGCCCTGGGAGCCAACATGAATACAATGTACAAACTGGACTGGTGATATGTATGTAATCCTAAACACTAGGGAAATAATAATCATGAGAATTAAAAACACCAGTCAGTTGTGGTACACACTATTAATGATAGCACTGTACTTACCTAGGAGAAAGAGTGATGGGCCATAGTATTCTGCATTGCTGATGATGTGTTTCAAAGAGGTAGGCAGAGAACCATCCATTACTAAGAGAAACAAGTACAAAGACTATGATAAGACCGGGGAAAAGCATAAGGATCAAGAAGTAGCATTACTTTGATCATCGTAAATAAGTATGTATAGACTCCAATCTAGTGGCCTCTATTTACCATTGGGTCAAAATAAGAACAGATATGGATACGGTGAAGAGATAGGTGGTATAAAAGCAATAAATGGGGAGGGCATAAAGCTATAAAAAACTAAGTACCAATGTGATTAAGAAACATGATACCAACTAACAAAAAGCTATCAATTTACTAAGAATGATTTTAAAAAGGGTAAACATCAGGGGAAAAAGAAAAAAATCTTGATAGCAGTATACAGATTCAAAATACCATGCCGTATGCCATCTGAGAAAGCAGGGTCTTGAATGGCCTTCTTGAGGAAATTCAGCATGGACTTCAGAAGTGCTGCTCGTTGTGGAATACACTGGACACCTGGCAAAGAACAAAGGCAAAAGTATCATCCTGGGTTCACTATTATATCACAGTAAATAGGCACACGATACATGTATTAAGAGACCCGTCTAAAGCACTAAAGCAAAACTAGCAGACATTCATTGTGCAATCTCTGGATATTGGAAAGTAAATCACCAAGGATGACAAAAGACCAGTAATAAAATTAGATACCTAAAGTTAAAAAACAAAAACAAAAACAAAAAAGGAGAGAGATTTTTATAAAGTAAAAAAGATTCAACTTCCAAATTCACACTGTTCCTCTTTTGAATATCATCTGCCCTCTAAAATGTCTGTCTTGATAATCAATGTGTGAACTGCCAGAAGACCATAAAATGTTACAAGACATGTCCTTAAATAACCTCAAATGTACCATTAAGTGCCTCCTAATTCTCTCTTCTTGACTAGGTTAATAAGTCAGTCACTGTGAAAGACTGTGTATCTATGTGTCTACGCACCAGGACGGGGTCCAGGGCCAGGGCCAAGGCCAGGGCCAGGGCCAGGACCAGGACCAGGGCCCGGGCCAGGGCCCGGGCCAGGGCCAGGACCCGGGCCAGTGCCAGAGATGCTAGTGCTGCTGTTGGAACTTGATGCCCTTAATTCAACATCCAGCCGGTGCTCCATAGATATGGACGAGCCTGGACTGCTTTCCATAGTTACATCTGCAACTAAAGTACAAGTTATGATAAAGAAACTAATTAGAATAAAAGGTACTAAGAAAAGAAAGATTTCTGAGAAAACTTTGTCCACTGAGGTGAAGTGAAGGATGCAAAACATGCAACTCTGTCTATTACTGGAAGGTGGGTAGGTAGTAGAGCCTATTCAAAGGAGGTTAATTAACAAATATAAAAACCACTGAAAGTTTAATCTCAGTGTTCATAAGGAAGGATTTCTATGACACATAATGAACAACCTAACCCTAAGTGTCTATCTATCCTAAAAACTATATACATGTAAAGGTGAACGTGAAAAGGATATTAACAAAGCTGGAAAGAGCCACAAACTAATAGCTATGTAAGAGGACAAGAAGTGAACATAACCTTTCCTTTATACCCTTGAATAAAATAATTTTAATTCTGTAAAAGCAAATACTTATTCTCTTCCATTTATAAAATATAGTAAATCCCCTTTAGTGTTTAAATTTTTGAAACCTGTGAGATTTGATTCTTCAAATTATTTTTATACAAGTGTGTATCTACTTACTACACAAAAAGTAAGCACAAACTCACAACTGTATAATCTTTCCAATGAATACACCACAAGCACTTAGTTTTATATACTTGTTCCCTGGAAATAGTTGGCAAATTTAACTCAATCAAGCATTTCAGATGGTATCAAAATCTTTACCAAGCACTTACTGTTTTAAATTTTGATAATTACATAATTACAGTTGATAGTCAACCATTACGTAGCAATTAATAGATAACATTCTATTCAACACTTTAGAATCTCACCTATGACTTATAGGTCAGCTTGTTCCCAATGAACCAGAAACAGAAACTGAGCAAAGGGGTTTCTAGAAACACTAAAACTCAGAAAATGTGACCACCCCAAATAGATATACTATTCATTGTTCTAAAATATTTGTCTTAACTATAATAATAGATACATGCAATGATTAGCTGGGTCGTTAAGATAAGATTACTATAAATTCTAATAATTAAGTATATAATATGTGGATTTAAATTGCTAAAAAAAAAAGGACACACAGTACATTGATAATTAAGATATTCTGGTTTTGTATCTCTGATATTTATGACGTAAAAGGTGATCCCTAAACAACAAACATTTTAAGTATCCTATCTTTTTTTAAAATATGCAGACATGAATTTGAGGTCCCATTCAGAAGTTTATGGTGTTTATGCAATTTATCAAGTATATATTAAACATGCAGGTTATATAGTAGTGCACTGAAAAGTAGATCATATTCTGAATCTAGGGAGCTTATTATGTATTAGTAATATCAAGAAGGTAATAACCAATACATTAAGAAACAACAACCAAGTGATGGACTTGTAGTGGTATACTGCAGCTCTAACATCTGCTTTACCTCCCAGTTCTTGTCCAAAGAATTCATCATCACTTATATAAAAAAGTTTAAAACAACCTGTATATATCATAGTTTGAGGAAGAACTAAAATTGAGAATAGAAAAATCTCATACACAAAAATATTGACGTAATAATGTATTAATTACCATCCATATCAGTTTCCATTTCTTCTCCTTCTTGGGTGGTACTGGGTCTCTGGATCTTTGGCTTGATCACAAATGGACATTCTTTTCGGCACAAATCTACTTCATGCTATAATCAAGGGAAAAATATTGAGAAAATCCTATACATTTCAGAGATTAAAACATTATGATTATTAGTGAGATTATACAATCAGTTTCTAGAAACATAAAAGAGATAAGATGGTTGGTTACTTAGGATAGTTAGGACTGTTCCTACACTCAGCATTCACTGGAATCTATAAAGGGATCCTTAGACAATAATACCTCAAGTCTATAGATGAAGATAGAAAGACCACTATGAGATTGAAAAGCTGCCATGTCCAGGTTGGTAATAAGGTCAACTACTCGAACAGCTCTGGTGACAAATGTTATCTGGTCCTGTTCATCACCAAGAAACTTTATGACCTACAAGAAAGAGGTAAACACAATTACTGAAAGGCGAGAACTATTAAAGAAAAATCCTTTGCAAAAATAAACTATGATGTCCCTGTGAGATAACATAATATGAAAGAGGAGGGAAAAGGACAGCCACATGACTAACGTTTTGTGCTTGTCAAATGAAAGTGCTACTACAAATTAAGGACTAGATTCAACCTCTTGTGAGGCTGCATGAACAATTCATTAATAGAAACAAAATTTCTCTTAAGTTTAATGAAAGCCAGGAAGACTCATCTCAAAATACCAACAAAACAAATGAAAGCAAGTTTATTAATATGTAAAAAATTATATACATTTTTCTTAGAGATATATTTAATATCATACTAATATATAGCACTATCATGACCTAAGAACTCCAGACTATCAAACTGTGATGTATTATAAACATGCCTTAATATAGACAGTAGATACATTTTTGTTAATGTGTTAAGCAGAACTTAAACTGTAGGTATTAACTCTTCAAGGAAATGCTTTTTATGCTATGTGCTAACTATAAAACCTGTACTCTTAGTTATTTTTCCACAAATACATGAGAGAAGAAAGTAGAGTACCTTTAGTAAGGCTTCCATCATTCCACAGGACACCAATGCTTCACCACCAGCATCATAGCTGGCCAGGTGGTACAAAAAAGAGAAGAGAGCAGTGGCAAACTGGTGGGGGTATGGGTCCATTGAAGGGTCTACAAAGGAAATTGGGAGAGGAATAGAAAATTGAACATTTGATATTAAGCTAGTAATTTGTTAAAACAAAAAAAATGGCAAGGTCCTCTAATTACCACCTAAACTTACCAATCATGGCCTGGATGCAGTTGCGCACAAGGACAGGCAAAAATCCATGGTAAGAGGCAGTTCCAGTACAGTCAATAATACTGCTGAGCTTGGGAGTTCTCTCCAAATGCACAATTGATGTTAATGTTCGTAAAGATGCAGCTTTAATTTCCTATGAGAGTACAAAGTAAACAAGTGTTGAAAGTATACGAATAACTGAACTAAGGCACGAATATCCCCAAATTAAATTTTAAGTATTGTTGTTACTGAAAGCTGTTTGAAGAAGAGAGACAGACTCCTGTGAAGAGTGACACTGCAAATCTGACATCTATTTCGTTCAGTTTAATATTCAAAAACAAAAAGCAAAACCCCCAAGCTTCCCTCCTGGGGCATTTTCTAAGTCCTTAGGAAAAACAAAAGGCAAATAAATATGACCTTGACATATAAATATAAATACATACTTACCATAAGCTGCTTATCTGTTATTTGAAGAACATCTACCAACTCCTCTATCAAACCATTATATAAGATACTGTTTGCTGATTCTTGCAAGGCATTGGAATAGACTGCAAAACAGAAGCAAAGACTTAGCCTAAAATGCAGTTATTTAGCTATCCAAATACCACAGAAAGATATGACAGATTGTGGTATGATCTACTCACTTATTTCCTTACTAAAATTATCAGTAGTCTTAAGGAAGAATTCTTAAAGGGTTTTATAAGAAAAGGGAATAATTAATATGACTATGCTCTGGATATAGGTATAGACTTACTTTAGCTTCTTTATTTTCATTTTTGCTTATATTTTTTAGTTTTAAGGGGCTGTAGACTAAATCATAAGTTTGTAGGGCACTACTAAAGTTAAGAAATGTATATAACCTAGAGAGAGTCTTGGAGGCAAAACATGTATTGAATCTCAAAATATGGGAAGAAGCAGGTAGACCTCCTGTTTTACCTTAGTGAGATCCTGGACAGCAAAAGCCACATGGTGACACACTACCTCAAAAATGCAAACTATCTTTGCTGAATTGTACACTGAGGTGATTCAAGTGGACATATACTCAGAAGTAAAAACTGGATGAGATGTGAACACATTCATTAAGATTTTAATAAACATTTCTGGGTAAGCATTATCATCCCAAAGGTTAATAGGTATAGACACAAACACATGCGAAAGGATTTGAGGGCAAGGTACTCAGCTTTAAGAGCAAGTAAGTAAAGGTAAAATAAAGATAGGTAATAACAGCCATGTTTGCCCTTTTATACCTTCTAATGTCCCTTGCATGTGGCAAGTTGATTCCAGGCTTTCTTTCAATTCTTAAAATAGCTCATGAATACTGTTTTAATATAAAATACTGAAGTTAACTGAGAGAATACAATGTGTGGCTACATAATCTTCAGAACCATGGTGAGAGCCTAAAAATGGAATTAGCATATAAAGATGAAGTTATACCATTTGGCAGTGGATGCAACTATGAAAATGTTTCTATCATTAGTGTGTCCTAGACTTAGATACATAAAATTGCTTATGTACTGATGACCTAATAGTAGAAGTGAAACTGTCTAGAAAATGAATGAAGATGAAACTGGCCAAAGAGGAGAACAGTGGGCTGTAATAGGGATAGAACACATTATATTACTTGCTTGTATAAAAATGGCCTAGTAAAAAAATTCTGGACAGTTAAAAGGAAAAAAACCCCTGTGTTTTAATCTACTATATTGCAGTAAAAAAACAGATTAACTAATTATTTTCAGAATTCAAATTTAATCATCTGAAAGAATGGGAGAGTACAAAGAGGAACTATCAGTAGGATGAGTATACCAGTGAGATGACTATATACAATCAGTGAGAAGACTATATATCCAAGGCACTGTGACATGGCAATAAAGGGTTATGTTTTTCTGGTACACATAAAGGAGCTCAAGAATGTTAAAAGCTACAGCAAACACTAGGAATGTAGAACTTTTAGAACTTAGGCATAGGTTACCATAATAAGGCATCATAGCAATAAGGATAGTTCATTAGAATTCAATTTAAACTGCCTACTAATAGGACCAGTTAATTAGTTTCCTTACCTAATATAGATATTGCATGCAGTCTTGCCTGAACAGCTTGTAATCGCTTTCTGTGATTAGAAAACCCATGGGCCAGCCGTATATGAGTAAATAACAGCATCTGTAGAGATTTAAGACTTATATTAGAATCAATAAAAAGGAGTTTTGGTTGTTTGGGAGGAAGAGAGCTCTTACTTTTTAAGGTGCTTGGTAAAATGGTTTCTGATCTGTTAGAATATGAAGCTGAACTATTATTACCTACTTGTATGACTTGATAAATTAAACCCCAGAGTGACATAAAAAGAGATACCCAGTTAAGATGGTAGGTACTTCAAGGTAAGCTTAAGAAGTCATTATACTGATAGACAATGGAAGATTCTAATTTTCAATAAATATTTCATCACTGACTCTCAATAAAGAACAAGATAACAGAAGTTCTCCTAAATGTATTCCAAATTGAGAAAGCAATCATTACTACTGAATAATCGTGAGTTGGCCTGCAAATTTATGTTTCCAAGCTCTCATAAGTTGCTAGGAAATTAAGTGTTGAACATGAAAAGGTAACAAACACCTAGATTGCTAATTTGCCATGACTGGACTCCAATGTACATCAATTTTGCTATGTCTTTGGCTTGCCCAACACATCTTTAGTCTATTCCAAAAATCACATGTTGGGTTTTTCAAACATACTGTACCTGTTTATCCTTAGGAATGCTGTACATTTTGGTAAGAGATTCCATTATTTCAGAAGGGCTTTCTGAAATCTGTATTAGAAAAATTAGTTAGGAACAAAACTTCAATCAAAAAGTAAGTAACCAAACAGTTGTTCAAAAATCTTACCTTGTCAAGTTGTTCTATGTGAATATAATGTAGTGTATTACTAGTTGTCTGAAATTTAAAAATTAAAAGAACTATTAGGGGTCATTAAATACCCTGTAAGAGCCAACTGAGAACAAAATATCATTCTACTTGTTTATGGCAACCTTTTAAAAATTAAGGTAATTTCAGAGCCATCCAAAGTATCCACGTTAAACATTTTGTTGAAACAAGTATTAAATGCTAACAACACTGCTAGCTACTTTCTACATTCTTTGATCCACAATATTAATAAATGGAGATTCAATATATAGATTGTTTCAAAGATAATTTTAATCTAAAAAATATTTCCAAAAACTGGAAGAAAGGTTCAATTCATTAGTGAAATTCTAAACCAAACAGTCTTAGCAGCTCGCCTAGGAATGTGGAACAATGACATCATTTAAGCAAGATTTTACAGGCAACATATAGAGCTTCCTACAAAAGCTGCCTTTAATACAGAAACCTACACAACTAGCTGAAACTATAAAAAAATTCACAAAATGATATTGACGAAAAGAGGGGCTCTATAATGTTCAAAATGGCAGATTTTAACATAACACCTGAATCATGTACTTGAATGAATAAAGTGAGGTTATTTAATGAATACTTATTCCTGAAAAGCATCTTATGGTACATCTTATTCACAGGGAGGTGATATTGGTCAAAACACTCCCTCATTTAAATCAAGAGATGCTACAAAGAACAACAACAAAATAATCAGACTCACCCTCTTCTCAATTTTGACCTCAGACCCAGGATCTGCATAAAATTCAAAGTGTAGTGTGGTTGCGCTGGGTGGATATTTCTGTGTATAAAAAAAGAGAATCAGACATTAAGCTTGAACACACATCTATTGCCTTTCTTCCTCAAAAAGTTAGCCACTTAAACACCACATTGTGGCAGTAGTATATGTCCTGTCAATTGTTTCTTGCCTTAACCACAGTTTAAATGACAACTGTTTGGAAAAAATGGAAAGAATGGAATTTAGAAGTACAAAAGTCTATACTTCCAGGTTACCTGCTGCTCTATTACTACTTCAATTTGGATCATGGTTATTCTCATGATGAGATCAAGCATGCCACACAACAATGCATAAGGTTTTAAAAAGAATGAAGAACAAATATCAAGGTCAAAATCTACAACAAAAACAAGCTAGGGAATTATAAAAGGACATTCTGTGAAAACTTCTTAACAGCCTCCTCATTGGGTAATTTTTCTATTACTTCAAATATACCATTATAGAGCACATTTCATTTTTTTCCTGCATAAGACTATAGCAAACCAAAATAGCTACACTCTCAAAGCACATCTTCTACAAAAGCATAACTCTACAAAAGTAACATGACAAATGAGATTCCAATAATAGAACCCTGACCATAAAAACGTTCCCTGGACCAGGCAGTGATGGCTTAAAATAATAACTACATTTTAAATGACTGAAAAATGATAAAAATACAACTATTTAATGATAATTAAAATATATATGGAATTTTTATTTTGGTGATCATACAATTGTTAGAATACAATTCACTATCTGCAAATACAACTTCACTAATTCATTCAAGTGTCATCGATGGCTGCTTTATGTTTCAGTGGTAAACCTTAAGATTAGTGGTGACAGAGACTGTGTGGCTTACATGCCTAAAATATTTACTAATTTTTTTATAGGAGAAGTTTTCTAGCTCCTGGCCTGAATAATCAAAACCTGAAACTGGCTTCAGAATTTTGATTCTAACACCTTGGACTGACTCCTTGGATCCCACTCCCCTAGAGGAACATCTGACTCAGTCTTGAGGTTTGGGGGAGAAAACTGGATCTGCCAGGAGTGGAGACTGAACTAAGCAATATTGGGACAGTGGGAGCACCTTCTGCCTTTGGGGGGGGGGAAGAGAGATTGGGAGATGTGGAGAAGAGAGAATGACCTGACCTGATGTGTTGGGAGGGGGAAGGGACCTTGAATAAGGATATACAGGATAGAAAGTGTTACTTCTTTGTTCATAATAAATAAAAAAGAGAAAGAAAAAACAGAAACAAAATAAACAAGCACAAAAGCTGAAAAAAAAGAGACACTCATACAGTTATAAAAAAAAAATTATCTCTGTATGAGTGTTTTCTCTGGATTCTGTGTCATGTGAGTGTGTGGTGCCTGAAAAGGCCAGAATAGGCTATCAGATGCCCTAGAACTGGAGTTACAGATGGTTTTAAGCTGCCATGTGGGTGCTGAGAATCAAATAGGGGTCAACTGCTCTTCACTTGCCATCTTTCCAGCCACTTGTATTAATTTCTAAGTAATATTAAAAGATTTTTCTTCCAATCAGCTATTCCTGAACATTTCTCAAACTTCTGGTAGTGTGTGAGAACACAAGTAAGTACACCTTCTGGTTTGTTTATACTGGTGTCACGTATCCAAAGCAGGTCTGGAACTGGTGGCCTTCCGCCCGCAAAATCCCAAATACTGAGATTATAAATGTATGCTACTATTCCCAGCTTTACTTTGTGGGATTTTTTCTTTTTAAAAAGAATACTTTCAGTTTCAGTTTGATTAAACAAATTCAACTTATTTCAGAACTAGATATATGAACACACACTACACTCTCTCACTCTGAGAATCTTTATCAGAACATAAGAGTTGAAGATATTATATATTATTTTTTCCTCAGATTCAACAAAAGTATGATGTCCAATGTCAATTTACATGCCATACTTTCATTGTTAAGAATATCATACTCACCAACATATGCAAGTCTCTGCAACATTCTGCAAGTCCAAAGCCATTCTCCTTTCCACCCCAGCTCTTAGTAAAGAAAGAAAACTGTTAACACAATGCTTATAACCTGTTTAATGAGAAAACACTTGTCTATATAAACGAACAAAAGCAAGACTTTGAGAGTTAAAGCAAGATGTTGTATCTAATGGTTGTTTCTTCAATGAAATCCATGGTTCTGTTCTGGGTGGGTGCTCAAAGAGCAAAACTAGTTATTGTATGTATTCCACATGTTGCTTGTTGATATCCTTTCAGTCATAGCTGGCCTTTCTCCCTGGGGTACAGCTACACCTTTTCTTCACATGAGAATAAGGGCATGAGTACATATAAAAAACTATGTATACTTTGTGTGTTAGTCTGAATAATAATAGCAATATGAGGTATGGCCTTATTGGATGAAGTGATTCACTGCGGGTAGGCTTTTGGGTTTCAAGGCCCGGGCTAGGCTCTCTTCCTGCTGCCTTCAGGTTCAGATGTAGAACTCTCAAGCTCCTTCTCCAGCACCATGTCCCACCATGGCTGATAACCCTAACCTCTAAACCTATAAGCAAGACCCAATTAAATGCTTTCCTTTATAAGCAGTGTCATGGTCATGGTATTTCATCACAGCAATAGAACAATGACTAAGTCATTTTGCTACCAAAGGATCAAAGCTTTCAAACAAGGAACAATGGTAATGAGGAGCACAGTTACTAATACCTTCCAATGCCCAGATTCTAGTCATATAATTCAATTCTGCTTATAATCAATGCCAGAGCATCTTCTCTGGCCTTTGAAATATCAAAAATTTTAACAATAAGAGCAAGGTCTAACTGCACATCTCTGAAAGGCCTAGAACTTGATATCAAGACAAGGCTAGCCTTGAATTGCCACTTGCCTCTGCCTCCTGAGTGCTGGTATTAAAGAACAGTACATTTTTAAGTTTTAAATAATTGCTAGTCATTTTAGCTATTTCCTACCTTAAAAGATGTCATGCCTTACGCAGCTCAACCACAAATACCTTCACAGATTCTCAAAAATCCCAATCCCTATTTATATGATCTGCCAGAAAAGGCTAAAACATGGTGCTGTCTCATTGTTTTCCTTCTTTAGAAGTATAAGCTGTCACTGTCTCACCAGTAAATCTATACAACAATGTATAACATTGAAGCTGCCATTTAGAAAAATCTCCATCTGAAAACACTACTGGTGAACAAAACCTACATATAGAAGTTTGATTGAGAGTGTCCCTATACTATAGTCTACCTTTAAATACTCAGTAAGGAGGTATGGCTTTGTTGGAGGAGGCAACTATTTCTATCTCAATTAGCTCTCTCTGCCTAGGGTTGTGGATGAAGGTATAAGTTCTCTGCTATTTCTCCAATGCCATGCTTGACACTTGCTATGATCCCCAACATCGCAGTCATGAACCTTCTACAACCATAAGTCCCGAAATAAACTCTTTTACACGCTGCCTTGGTTGTGGTGTTTTATCACAGCAATAGAAAAGTAAAACACACACTAAGCCAAACTTCTTGAAAACATTTTTATCTATGTTCTCTAAACAGGCTAATAGTAGCCATTTTCATGATAATGACAATGGCAGCAGGAAATTCCAAAAGCCCACTTATCACAAAGGGTGTTAAAAGCATTAACAAACAGTTCATAGTCAATCAACTTTAAAAAATTGCAAATAAGCTTTGTGATATTTAACTTACCTAACCCTATCCTATAAGCAGAGCTATAATAAACTATAGTCCACATTTCTGGAGTGAAGCCAATGAATCTTCATGCATAAGTGTTTTGCTCTCTTAAAGACTAACTACCAACTAAAACGTTTTGCTACTCAGTCTGCTTAATTTGTAACTTTCCCAAGGGCAGAACCTTGTTGGAACACTGCAACAATAAATTGCAATAAGCAGTCCCCACTCTTCTGGGATGAAGCATACAATTTTGGGTAACACATGTCCATGGAGGCCAATAATCAAGGTCAAGTGTTCCTTCAGTAATTTTTATTTGAGACAGATCTTTTTATTGGCGTGGAACTAACCAAGAAAGATTTGGCTAGCTGGCCAATGGGCCCTGAAGATCCACATGTCTCTCTATCCCCAGTGCTAGGATTATAAACCATGCCGACACTTCCTGGGATTTTGATATGGGATAGAGCAATTCAATTCAGGTCCTTGTGTTTGTATTACAAAACTTTCCTGTCAGCTATCTCTCCAGTGTTCCCTACTTTTGATGTGCCAAAAGCTAACTTTGAAGTCTTAAAAAACTACATAAGCGAAGAAATATACATCTAAGTTGATGTATACACTATGTATAAAATGTAGGTTGTAATAAAGGAACAGCAAAAGAGGAAAGCACAAAGAAATGAGATCAAAGTTTTTGTATGCTACTAAAAAGAAACTGAGAAGCTCAAAATGTAGCTTAGTGATTGAGGTTTACACAGTATACAACAAAGCCCTATAGTTTCTATCACCAGAACTACAACCAACAAAACAAAACAAAAAAATAAGATGGCATTAAATTGCAATTTTGTAAATATCAATTATAATACCCAGAGCAAATATTACTGACTAGCTAAAAGACAAATAAGGAAACTAAAAAACAATGGAACGCAGGTATCCATTCCTAACACATACGTACAGAAGATATTGCATTTCATACTTTTTCAGAGACTAAGAGCCCATATTTTCCCCCAAAAGTATATATGCATAATTTCTGAGTCTCAGTGTACTCACCTACAAAGTAGGTGTTACCATATGATACTGGCAATTAAGCAGGTATCTAAAAATAACTAGGTTTATCAGTCATACAAACACCACTTTGCAAGATGGAATCTGCTAAAGAATAAGTAGTTAGACATAAGAGAAAAGGCTTGGTTTCTTGTCTTAAGACTCCTTAACTTTACTCTTGTATCAGTATCATTAATACTATCTGGGAAGAGCTGCTCCACTCTGTGTTTATCTATTCCTTGGCTATCACATTGTATTGTAATAATTTTTGTTAAGACAGGGTCTCACTATGTGCATCTGACTGGCCTTGAACTCTCCTGAGTGCTATGCTACCAGGCCTTGCCTGTTTGAACAATTTTATGTCATCTCCCTAGGAAGCCAAAAGAAAACACCATCGCCTACTAAAAATACTACTTTAAAAATATATATTCTAGGGGCTGGAGAGATGATTCAGAGGTTAAGAGCACTGACTGTTCTTCCGGAGGACCTGAGTTCAATTCCCAGAAACCACATGGTGGCTCACAACCATCTATCCTGACATCTGGTACCCTCTTCTGTACTGTATACCATAATAAATAAATAATTTTACACACACACACTAACCCATATCTTTCACTGTATTATTTAGGACCTCTATGACAAATTTAAAGATTTATTTTTCATGTTTAATTGTATGTTCCATGATTGATGCATACCGGTGCTTGGTGCCATGGAGCTGAACCCCTGAAACTGAGTTACCAGTAGCTGTAAAGAAAGATGTGGGTGCTGGGAATTAAATAACATTCCTGTGCAAAGAGTATACTCTTAAATCACTAATCATCTCTCTAGATCTCTCTACTATGAATTTTAAAACAAAAAAAATGTCATCTAGCTTAATTTTTAACTTTAAGCTACTCCATTTTTAACTTTAAGCTACTCCATTTAGGACTACAATTAGAAAACCGAAGTCAAGATTAGTCTCCAGCTTCCTGCTCTTCCTCCTACTTACAAACCAATATGCAAACTCTCAGCTACTGCTCCAATGCCACAAATGTATGGTGACCACAACATTCCTCTGCTGTAAGGATCATGGACTAAACCTGTTGTAACTGTAAGCAAGCCTGCAATTAAACACTTTCTTCTCAATGTTACTTTAGTCATAATGTGTCCTCACAACAGAATAAAAACTAAGATAAAAGATCCTGCCCTCCCCCCCAAAAAAAGAGACAACTTAATCGCAAACTTGACTGTTTTATTAACCTCTAAGAATACCACACAAATTTAAGGTAAAGCTAAATTTTCTTGACTCCAATACCACCAGAAAAAAAAACTCATAACTAATCATATAGCAAAAGTAACCTACATTTATTCTGAACCATTCTCAATCTTAAATTCCCAGATGAGGAAGATGATGTCAAACTAAATTCAGATCTAGACCTTTTTTTTCTGTATGCTTCTAACAAATAATCCATAATTCCAAATTCCCATTAACAGAACTCTAGTAATGAACAAAAAAAAATTGTTTCATGAGCTTCAAAATTAATGGTTGAGAATACTCCTACTTTATACAATTTTATTACTTTCTCAACTACTTGTACTCAATTATGTCAGAAAGTTAACTAAAGGATTCTAATCCATGTTAACAAAGCAGGAAATGCTTCTTTAAAGAAATTATATACTCTGGTATTTGTTTTTCCAGTCTTCACCCAAGACTCACCTCTGCCAAATGCTGTAGCCTGGTCAGTAGTGGGGTTCTCTTGTCAGATCCAAGACGTGTAATGTAGTTTGATCTTTTGCTAAATACATATAGAAGGTTAAGGACTGCCAGCACAACTTGCATATCAGAGGAAGCCAATAAAGTTGTCAAATGCTAAAAGAACGAAAAAGAACAAAATTCAACTTACACACTTGACACTAAAAGCTAAAGATGTATGTCAACATTGAGCCTATCAAGTTATTGAGCCACAATACACAAAATATATAGCTAAGCTCTTACAATATGTAATTTTGACGCAAAGAACAGTTAACAAGAAAGTGCAATAAAAGTAAAACCCGGGGCTGGAGAGATGGCTCAGTGGTTAAGAGCACCGTCTGCTCTTCCAGAGGACCCAGGTTCGATTCCCAGCACCCACATGGCAGCTAACAACTGGCAGCTAACAACTGTCTGTAGTTCCAGTTCCAGGCAAACACCAAGGCAAATAAATAAATAAATAAAGTTGTTTTTTTAAAAAAAAAAAAAGTAAAACCCGTAAATTGCACCTCAAATGTATCTGTGTCCTCTGCATTAAGATTTAAAAATAGAAATGTCATAATACATCTGTAGAACTTTAAAAAAATTCATTTCCCAAGTGCTGTGAAACTAATCTAATTATATGCTATTATTTCCTTTATGGTAAATACGAAAAGAACTCCTATAGAAGCTAAAGCTGTCAACAGCTATATACAACTTTGCAAAACAAAACTATTAAAGCTTGAGGGTAACCTGAATGACTTTTTTTGTTTTTTTAAAAAAAATATTCACCAGTACAATGAAGCAATTAATTGTCCAAAATTAAAACCAGTATGTAATTGAGCTGGAAATTAACAAAGGCGCTTTATTTGGTTATACTGTCATGAACTTCCATGGAAAGCACATTTATCTTAATTATCAAGACTATCCAGAACAGCATGGCCCCGGGGAGTCCAGGAGGGAGTGGGAGTCAGGTGGCTTCAGACAATGAGGATGCCATGTCCAGAGGAAGGGGAGGAGGATGAGCAGGTTTCAGTTCCTGGGCTTGCCTGGGATCTCATTCCAGAGGCCAGAGACAAAGTAACAGATTTGACCTCATGGAGAGGCCTCCCTGGAACAGAGCTGGGAGAAGCCTTCCTGAGCAATCCCAGGGGCGTCACACAATAGATGCTTGGGCCCCGCCTCCAAAGCAGGCTCCATCATCACAGAGGGAAGGATGTCTCTCTGAACAGCATGACCTTGTAGTATGCACCGCTGAGTGGGAGTCAGGCGGCTTCCCTACCCTAACCCTAACCTAACCCTTCAGACAGCAAGGATCCCATGGCCTGACCAGAGAAAGAAATCATGCAGACTCCAAGATCAGAGCAGATAGGAGACACAACAACCCCAGATTCAACTAAGACCTAACTAAGAGTGAACCAAGAAAGCAATGGGCAAGTGCAAGAATACATAGAATATAAACAAGAACAAAGCACCACCAGAAGAAGCTGATTGCTCTACAACACCAAGACCTGAACAGAGCAATTAAGAGGAAACAGGAGGAAAGATCAATACAAACACCTTTATGAAGATTATAGATGTCTTAAAAGAGCATATGAAAAAGTCCCTTAAAGAAATAGAAGAAAATACAAACAGAAAAATTGGAAAAGATGAACAAATCCTTGAAAGAAAACCAAGAACGAGAAATCCAACAAATGAAAGAATCATTCCAGGAAACAAAAATTGACATAGAAACAATGAAGACACAAAAGCAAAAGATGAAAGAGAATCTGAAGAAATCATCTAGAACTACAGATATAAGCATAACCAACAGAATCCAAGAGATGGAAGACAATCTTTGGAGTGGAAGACACAATAGCGGAAATAGATATATCACTGAAAGAAAACACCAAAACCAAAAAAGCCATAACACAAAACATTTAGGAAAGTTGGGACAACATGAATAGACCAAACCTGAGAATAATTAGAATAGAAGAAAAAGAACACCAGCTCAAAGGCACAGATAATGTATTATTAAAAAAAAAAATCATAGAAGAAAACTTTCCCAACCTAAAGAAAGAAATGCCTATAAAGATACAAGGAGCATACAGAACACCAAATAGATTAGACCCCCCCAAATAAGGTGGCTTGACACATAATAATTAAGCCACAAAACATACAATACAAAAAAATATTAAGAGCTGGAAAGAAAAAGGGCCAACTTAACTATAAAGGCAGACCCATAAGAATAACTCCAGACTATTCAATGAAAACAAGAAGATCCTGGTCAGAAGTTATACAGACACTAAAAGAACATGGCTACCATTCTAGACTATTATGCCCAGCAAAACAATCGATCACCATAGATGGAGAAAACAAGATTATTTCACGACAAAAACAGGTTAAATAATACCTATCCACAAACCTGGCCCTTCAAAAAGCATTAGAGGGAAAACTCCAACCTAAGGAACCCAGATACACCTATAAAACCACAATCAATAATCCCACAGAAGAAAGACCCTAAGAAAGAAACACAACCTATCACCACAAATAATAGGAAGTAACAATCAGTGGTCATTAATATCCCCTAATATCAGTCATTAATATCCCCTAATAGCAATGAACTCAATTCCATATTCCAATTCAAATAAAAAGACACACCCTAATATGACGAATACAAAAACAAAAGCCAACCTTCCGCTGCATTCAAGAAACACACCACAATTCCAAAGACTAACACTGGGTCAAAGGGTTGGGAAAACTTTCCAATCAAATGCCCCCAAGAAACAAGCTGGTGTCACTATCCTAATATCCAACAAAGACTTAAAACGATCAATCAAAAGAGACCAGGACGGGGGCTGGAGAGATGGCTCAGAGGTTAAGAGCACTGACTGTTCTTCCAGAGGTCCTGAGTTCAATTCCCAGCAAAACCACATGGTGGCTCACAACCATCTATGATGAGGTCTGGCGCCCTCTTCTGTAAAACTGTATGCATAATAAATAAATAAATCAAAAAAAAAAAAAAAAAAAAAGAGACCAGGACGGACATTACTTACTCATCTCAGGAAAAATCGATCAAAATGAGATCTCAATACTGAATATTTATGCCCCTAATAAGGGCAACTTCATATGCAAAACAAACACTACTAAATCTTAAACCCCACATCAAATATCACACTCTTACAAGAGTGAGACACTTCAATACCCCACTTCCACCCTTGGATATGTCAACCAGACAAAAACAACAAAAAATAAGGGGTCTAACAAATAATATGGTGCAAATGGATTTAATAGATATAAACAGAAACTTTCATCTGAACACAAGGGACTATCCATATTTCTCAGCACCCCATGGGACCTTCTCTAAAACTGACCACATACTTGGTCATAGGGCAAATATCAATAGATACATAAAATGGGAATAACCCCTTGTATCATATCTGACCACCATGGCCTAAAGTTAGATTTCAACAATAACAAAAACCACAGAAGGCCTACAATCTCATGGAAAATGAACATTTCTACACTGAACCACCTCTGGGTCAGGGAAGAAGTTAAGAAAGAAATCAAAGACTCTCTGGAACTTAATGAAAATGTATCTACAACATACCCAAACGTATGGGACACAATAAAAGCAGTTTTTAGAGGAAAATTCATTGTACTAGATGCCCATATGAAAAACCAAGCGAAATCTCATACAAGAGACCTAACAACTCAGCTGAAGGCTTTAGAACAATTAGAAGTAAAATCACCTAGAAGGAGTAGGGGGTAGGAAGAAGTCAAACTTAGGGTTGAAACCAGTACAATAGAAACAAAGAGAATACAAAGAATCAATTTGGGCTTAAAATCAGCACAACAGAAACAAAGAGAATACAAAGAACCAACCTACGGCTGAAATCAGTACAATAGAAACAAAGAGAATACAAAGAATCAATGAATCAAAAAGTTGGCTCTTTGACAAAGCCAACAAGATAGACAAAAACCTTATCCAAACTAACCAAGACAGAGAGAGAATATTCAAATTAACAAAATCAGAAGTAAAAAGGGACACTGAGGAAACCCAGGGAATTATCAGGTCATACTTTGAAAATCTATACTCCACAAAAATGAAAAACCTAAAAGAAATGGACAGCTTTCTGGACAAGAACCAATTACCAAAATTAAATCAAGAACAGATTAAAGACCTAAAAATAGACCTATAACACCAAGGGAAATTGAAGTTGTTATTAAAAGTCTCCCAAATTTAAAAAAAAGCCCAAGATCATCAGATGGTTTCACTGCAGAATTCTACCAGACATTCAAAGAAGAACTAATTGAAGAATACTCAAACTGTTCTTTCGATACAGTGAAAAGTGAAGGAACTGCCAAACTTGAGGCAACAATCACCCTGATGCCCAAGCCACTCAAAGACGCAACTAAGAAAAAGAACTACAGACCAATCTTCCTCATGAATATCAATGAAAAAATTTTCAGTAAAATTCTAGCAAAGATTACAACAACATATTAAAAAAAAGTTATCTGTTACGATCAAGTGAGCTTCATCCCAGAAATGCAGGGATGGTTCAACATACGAAAAACTATAAGTGTCATTCATCATATAAACAAACTGAAGGGAAAAAAAGTACATGATCATCTTAGATGCTGTAACAGCCTTTCACAATGTCCAATACTCCTTTATGACAAATGTCCTGGAGAGATCAGGAATACAGGGAAAATTTCTAAGTATAATAAAGACAATTTACAAGAAACCACTTCTAACATAGAACTAAAATCAGGAGAAAGGATGTCCTCTCTCCCTTATCTATTATTCAATATAGTTCTCAAAGTTTTAGCTAAAGCAATAAGAGAACACAAGATTAAGGGGATACAAATTGGAAAAGAAGAAGTGAAGCTATCTCTATTTCCAGATGATATGATTGTATACATAAGTGACCCACAAAATTCTACCAGGGAACTTCTACCGCTGGTAAACACCTTCAGCAATGTAGCAGGATACAAGATTAACTCAAAAGAAATCAGTAGCCCTTCTATACACTAAAGACAAACAGGCTGAAAAAGAAATAAGGGAGAACATTGCCCTTTATAATAGCTGCAAATAGCATTAAATACATTGGTGTAACTATAACCAAAGAAGTAACAGATCTGTTTGACAAAAACTTTAAACCACTGAAGAAAGAAATTGAAGAGGGTATCCTGCTAAGCCATGTCTCCAGCCTCCTTTTGACCCTTTTTAAATTCATGGATAACTCTGTCCACCTGTGACTTTATTGGTACAGAGGATATAGTAGACTCTCATAACTGAGTACCGCCCACATTATTGATCCATTCAACTTCCCATGGATAAATATAATTTTTTACGAGTGCATTTTCCCATACATTTTGGTCAATATTCCCAAGACAAAGTTAACTATTAGCACTGCACTCATGTGTTACAATTTGAAAGTAAAATGTTCCCCCATACGCTTGTGCTTTGGACCTGTGGTCAGAAGCCAGTGGCACTATTTCCTTTTTTTTTGGGGGGGGGGGGTGGTTCGTAGAACTTTTAGAAGATTACTAGGGTTGAGCATTGATCATAAGAGCCTATCACAGCCTCCTGTGATACTCAAAAATGGAGTATACAACTGTCATGAGCTCCCACCACGGTGGAGTTGCCCGCCACCTTCCTTGCAAAATGAACTCTTAACCCCTTAAACCATGACCCAAATCAATTAAAACTGTACTCCCTCATGTTTTCTTACCAGAAAATTTGGTAACCAGAACAAAAATGATTAATTGTGAAAAGTTTTATAAATAATCCTGGGGTTAAGTTTTAATTATTTATGAAGAAATATATGGCTTATATAGCTTGCAAATATACCATATTGGATAAGGTACTTTAAGAGTCTAAAGAATTTGGTATATGGAAGGGTACCGAAATTATGGGAGGACTGTACATATTCTGGTAAGGTTTTGGGAAAGAGAACACATTTAAAAATGTAAATGCATTATAAAGAAATCAAATTATTTAAAATGGTTTAAGAATAACTTGGGACACCTCTGATGAGGCAATTACTAAATATTCCATAAAATACTTCACTATATTCCTTCTATCTTAGAAAAGTAGAATAAAATCAAAGAGAACTTCTCCCATAAACCCAAAGATTAATAATATTTATGCTTTAAAATGTCCTATTCCTATCTCTTCCACCTTGCAGTTTTGAGGAGTAAACTAGGACCCTATACACACTACGCAAGCACTCTGCCACTAAGTCAAATAAATCCCCAACCCTTACTATTATAATTGATTATGAGTAATTTAAGAGCTCCACAACAAAAAGAAAAGCAGTGAAACATCAAAAATAGACATTAAAAGTTGAAAACAGACTATTTACCTCTATGGAACTGTACAGATGCCGAGAAAAGCTGTATTCAATAAGCAAGGCTGTGAAGTTCAATACAGCTAATAGAAGCATTTTTAGCTGTTCTTTTTCTGGTCTATCACATACGAGCATCCATGACATATTCTCCACTGTTTGTCCAGCATCTGCCAGAATTCCATCAAAGCGGTCCAACAGATCCACCCAGTGATATAACTCACACTAGAGGGAAGGATAAAGAGGAAATAAAAATATATAAAAGGAGTTTGGAATAAGTATACCATAGTAATCTCAGTTAGCCATCTCAAAGATGGCTAAGGTGGAAGAATCCAGGGTCCAAGACAAGAAGCCGGGGCCACAATGAGACCACTTCACTTAAAAAAAATGGTTAATAACACTGAATGTGTACTTTGCAATAGTTTTATTAAAAACAAAAAAATGCCACTTTTTTGAGCATTTATTTGTGTAGGTGTGGGTACACATGCACCACTGCATGCATATACAGCTCTAAGTTCAATTTGGGGAGAATTTGTTCTTTACATAAATTATGAAAAATACAGAGATCAAACTTGGGTCAGACTTAGTAATAAGAGCCTTTTCTTTCCCTCTAGCTCATCGCATTTGTTTCTCTCTCTCTCTCTCTCTCTCTCTCTCTCTCTCTAAAGAAAAGGCAACCATTCAAATTAAATGCCAGTGGTCTAGAGCTATGAGAAACATATGCTAGAAATTTCTTAAGTGACTATGGACTCAGGATATTCCATTATGGTTTCTCTTGTATCAAAGCACACAAAACGATATACTAACAGCACATGCCCTGTGTTCTACTGTTATAGATTTACATACCTTGCCAATGTTCCATGTTTTGATTTGCTGCAGTTCCAAGAGGAGTTGCTCATCATTACAAACTTTGAGTTTGTCTATTAAGGCTCTGCAGTCTGCAGGCTAAGAAAACAAACAAACATTCACAAAAGGTGTTTTTGGATGAGGGACAAACAAAGAAGAATAAGAAAAGTGACCCTTCCTTTAGACCACAGAGCAATTCAACTTTTGCTTCTATAAAAACTAGATCTCCGAACAAAACTCAAATCCAAGTGAATCAAATACTTCAGCATAAATCCTGCTATACTGAACTGGATAGAAAAAAAGTAGAGCACACTGTCACAGAAGACCACTTCCTAAATATAACACTGGTAGCACAGACAGTGAGAACAACAATTAATAAATAGGACCTTTTGAAAGTGAGACACTACTGTAAGGCAAAGGGCATGGTCAATAAGACAATATGACAGCCTATATGATAGGAAAATATCTTCACCAAGCCTACATCTGAGAGAGGAATGATCTCTATAATATATAGAGAACTCAAGAAGTTAGAGGTCAAAAAATAAAACAATCCAATTTGAAAAACGGCATTCAGAGCTAAATAGTGAATTCTCAACAGAAGAATTTCAAATGGCTGAAAGACAATTAAAGAATTGCTCATTCTGCTTAGCCATCAGAAAAATGCAAATCAAAACAACTTTGACATACCATTTTATACCTGTCAGAATGTCTATGATCAAAAAATATAGAAGACAACCTATACTGGAGGCAATGCAGAGCAAGGGGAACTTTAGAAGTATGTTTCTGGCCTTTCCAGTCTATCCCTAAAGTTATGAACCACTGTCCCACCAAAATATATAGGCACTTGTATTAATTTATGCGGATCAGCTTATGGTTCTGTCATATTGTTTGTTAGCCAGCTCTTGCTCTTAAACTAACCCATGATTCTTATCTTGTTCAGCCATTCAGCTTGTTACCTTTTCTCAGCAGCATTTCAACTTTGTGTCTCACTGGCATCTCTCTGGCATCTCTGCTCTGCTCTTCCTGTTGCCAGAATTTTCTTAGTCTGGTAACCATTCCCACACTTTCTGTCTGCCTTCAGCCAGTCAGCATTTGTATTAAACCAGTAGGTGAGACAATTATTTGCAATGTAACAACATAATTCTACTATATGAAATATTTCTCCATTTTGGTAGTAATGTAAACTTTCACAGCCACTTTGGGAATCAGTGTGGTGGTTCATCAGAAAACTGGGAATCAATCTATGCAATGATCCAGCAATACTTTTATTGGGAATATATCCAAAGGATGCACATTTCCAACCCAAGAGCTTTAGCTCAACTATGTTCATAGCAGCATTATTCATAATAGCCAGAACCTGGAAACAACCTAGATGCCCCTAAACTAAAGAATGAATTTAAAAAATGTGGTACATTATTAACACAATGGAGTATTACTCAACAGTAAAAAAATAAATAAATATAAAATAAAAAATAAATATCAAAAAAAAAAAACTAGATCTCCAAGATCACATGGGATAAACAGAAATCTCATGAGGAAATACTTTCCTTTCCAACAATCCACTCACTATGCATTTGTTTAAACCTGAATAAGCCTGTATATGGGGACAAAGTACTTAGAAGTACAAAGACAACAGAAATAGAGAAAATAAGAACTAATAGCAAAATTAGGTAATCTGGGACGTTTTCTAAAAGGTTAACTACAATGACTGCTATTGTTACATGTGGGATAAGAAAAAAGAGAGAGAAAGTTGAACAAATTCAGTTAAAGGAAAAGGCTAGCATTGGTTTATTTTTCTACAATATTAATCCTTTAGTTAGAATAGAGCAAAGAGCTTCTGAACTTTGTAAACTAAGACTCTATTCTTCCTTGGTGTTGCCATTTCCATACATTCCTTGTATGGATGAAACAGGACCATTTATTGGGTATCAAGGAGTGGATTGAGAATTTAAAGGTTCTGAAAGTGGAAAGGAAAAACTCTATAGGGACTAAGACTGGGAAACATACTATTAATGGACAACAGCTGGGGAAAATGGTAATACTGTTTAACTCTATAAATGGTGTCATAAGAATAGATATGTTTGGAATATAATCTATATTCTGTTTTCATTTTAATGATTACTAAACTAATTATGAGTGAATCCTACTTACTGTCCATTTACTTACCAAAAAAACACAAGTGACCTAATAAGCTAGCTTAGATAGGCAGTCCAAGTACCTGCCACTTAATTGAGTACATACAATAGGAGATTAAATACTGAGGCAGCGTGCTCTTTAAAAAAATACTGGATCCAGAACTAAAGTGAGTCTTTTTGCATGAGTATCCTCATCTAAGGGATGAATGGATGGCACCTATATATCCAACAACAGTGTTGTGAGATCTAAAACTAAAGGAAACCCTGAAGATTCCCACAGAGTATAATGATACTTAAAAATACAGATGGTTTTCTTTAATCCAAACTCTCAACTTTGCCAAGATCTACCTCTGTTTTTTGTGCTAATGAAATGTATGCAAGCCCTTAACACCAAATCCTTCCACAAACCAGGATTGACCCTCTCACCCACACTCTATGACTTTAAAAAATTATGTTGTAGGAGAAACAGTGAACCAGAAGAAAGAACAGAAAACATAGTCACCTGTTTACACAGTTCATCTGTCCCTTCCATTCTCCATTTACTTGGATCTAGTATCAAATCCATCTACTTAAATTTCTAATGGCATACAGAAAGGGCATATAGAATTATTATTCTGTGGGTTAAGTAATGTCCAATTTGTGGTTAACACTGGGGTCCTGTAATAATTTAGTATATATGTCCACATTACATGGCATTAATCTCTCATAAATCTGGTACCCAAGCCAGAAACTGTTTGAATGCAATACAGTTGTTGGCAAAGGATACTGTGGTCTTTGCTAAACTAAGATCTTGACTGTGACTGACTTGGAGCTTGCCAAATGTTATGCTTGGCATCATGCCAAACACGCTTAGATTAGATACCACGGTCTACTGGGTATAGATAGATGAACAAGAGTAGTTTGCAATCTGGACATTGTCATATTTTCCCTAGACCTCAACCTCAATAGCATTGCATTGTTGCCTACTGAATACTTTACAGGTTACCATGGAACAGCATAAAATAGTAATGTATTTAAATGTTAGGTCCCAAACTCAAGTATCACATGTTTCCCTCTTTGTGGTATATGGAACAAAATAACTGTCTCATTTTTCTTTTTCTTCTTTTTTTTGGGGGGGCAGGATTTCCCTATGTAGACCAAGTAGGTTTTGAACTCAGATATCTACTTGCCTCTCTGCCTCCCAAGTGTTGGGTTTTAAAATCATAGACTACAATAACCAGCCCTTGGCCCTTGCCTCTCATTTCCAAAGAAACTTCCCAACATCCCTTAGATTTCTCATTGAGAAACTTCTTTTTAAAAATTATCATCATCATCCTTGTTATTGTTAAATGAGAAAGGGAAGGAAAGAAGAAAGGGGAGGAATAGAGGGAGAGAGAAATCAATGATGAAAAATTGGTTCTCTCCACCTTATGTGACTCTAAGGGGCTGAACTCAGCACATTAAGCTTAAATGGAAAGAGCTTTTACTTGGTGAGTCATCTCATGGCCGCCCCCCCCAAAATACTAATGTGGTAGCCCCACATCAACCTCATTCTTTTGCACAGGGTTCATCTTGCACAACACTTGTATCATCTAAGGTGCTTATGTTTGCTGATCATAAAGTTTACTAAGCCTTAGTACAACATCATTCCTCTCTTCCTATGCTACATAAATGCAAACCAAGTGGGACTATCTAAGCTCACAGGGAAAAGGCAACCCACCTGTCAGTTCAAAGCTGGATACCAGTTACTAAAATTTTACATAAATTTGTTCCCATAGACATCAAATCTAGAGGGAAAATCTTTTGCAATACTGCCAATATACTAAATGACTAATATTTTTGAAAATCTGAAAAATAAAACCTAATACTGACACCAGTATGAACATTGTACTTAAGTACAACAGGCAACTCAAGCCTTGAAACATATCTAGTCAGTGAGTTTTATAGTCTAAGTAATCTGATAGAAGCTAGGAAATTCATAAGAGTGACTATAACAGCCTTATAATTCACTTAGCATAAAACAAAATTTGCATTTCTCTGATCACCTGTATGATCAATTCTTTCTAGTTTACTGGCTTTGTTCCTTCTCTGAAAGGTTTTATGCCCATTTTGTCATTGGGATATTCATTTCTTCTCTTGACTTACCATAAAAGATATTAACTACAAATATTTTCTACAGGTTTTCATGTCTGATGACTCCCCCACACCTGAGGTATTAAGTGGCATATAAAGACATCACATAATTGACATAATTTGGTGAGTTTAAGTGGATGCATACACTCATATTACCATCACCACATTCCAGGTGAAAAATATACCACCTCCAAGTTTTCCTGTGGTCTTTTGTGTATTTGTTAAGAACGCTTAACATAAACTGTATCAACAAAATTCTTTACACTTAAGAGTAAAGTGTAAGTTCTGAAACTTATCCTTTTTGTTTCAAATATGGTATCACTATGTAGCCCAGGCTGCCCCTGAACTTGTGGTTCTCTAACAGGCATGAACCACCACACCCACCTGTTACTAATTTGTATAAGTAAATATACAAAGCCATAAAACAATTCCCCCATTCCCTCCCCGATAACCACCATTCATTCTGTTGCCTACCTTACATACCTTTGACTATTTTATATGCCCCATATTAGAGGAACCATGCAGTATTCCTCTGTGATTAACTTATTTCAGTTTTCATTCTTCTGGGGATTAATTTAAAAAAATATGTAAGAAATTTCTTCAACTTCGTAGTAGAAAAAAACTCCAAGTAACCCAATTTTAAAGTGGGCAAAGAAATTTAAAAAGACTTTTCTCCAAAGACATATAAATGGCCAAATGGCACGTACAAAGGTACTCAACATCACTAATAATCAGGGAAATGCAAATCAAAATCATAATGAGATATTACCTCATACCTGTTAGAATGGCTATTGTCATGTGTCCTTTTATTTTGGATATGGTATTTTACATTTCCATTTTGGTTTTTTGTCCTTTGCTTTAATGCTTGGAAGGGCAATCCCCACCTAAGACAAGGTAAACATTCACCTGTATGTTCTACTTCTCCTATAATTTCTTTTAAAAAAAATCTTTTTGATGACTTATCTACAATATACTTCAATAAACAGTCCCCCAAACCATCCCACCCAAATCAAAAGTTAATTGTCTTGGCACGTTTTATTGACTAATATTGTTCTTTCCCAGAATATGCAAGCTCTATATAAGTTCTTATGTACTCTAGATTGTCCTGATTTTCAATTCTCTTATCAGTAGACTCTTACACTGATGAACTATCGTTATTTTTAAAATCTTAATTCCTTAAAACTTTTTTATTCACTTTCAAATGATATTATAGTCATCAAAATGTATAAATGCCAAAAACACATCAGAAACAAAATCAAATGAAAATATCTGCACAGTAAAAAAAATTAGCATGTTCAACACACAAAATTTAGCATAAACCTAATGCCAAAATACAAAACAAAAGATAGGAGACTAATAAAAAAGTAAACAAGCTTGCCATTTTTGTCTTCAAAGGGAAAAACCCTGAGTTCTAAGAGCTACAGTAAAATGGCTTTTTCTACTGTCATACTATCTTTCAATGCTTATATTGTGGCCTGAGAATTTTTTTGGGGCACCCACAAAGTACTGTTCACTATTCCTTTTCCACAAAACTAACTTTTAATCAAGAAAAGTTCAAAGGGCAGGGTATTACTTTTATTTTCTTTTGTAGTGTTCAGGATGAAACCCAAGACTTCATGCATTCTAGGCAAGCACTCTAAAACAGAGTTATTTCTTCTAGTCTCACAAGTTGTGGTAAACTAGACATATTTATTTGGAAGATCAGAATAGCTCAACTTGCCACAATGATTTTCTTTTTCCTGAAATGAAGAAAACAAGCAAAGCAAACTTGGATACTCACAGCCTCAGTAGGTGTCTTTTTCAGTTTAGTCCTGTCTACTTTCATGTTTTCAATTTTCTGCTTTAAGATCTGAAAAAGAAAACCCCCAAAGTAGTGAGAACATAAAGTTGGAGAACCTACAGTTCTATATTATTAGACACAAAAAATATTGGACCTAGTGTATGTAAAAACACTGAAGTTATGGGTATGAGATAGAAAAGAGCAAAGAATATCTTTAGAGCTCTTTTTCCTCTACGCCCTTTCTCCCTTCTCTCTATCTCTTTGCTCAGCATGTCAGCATGCTTCATCCTTCTCAGTGCAAAATACTAACATTGGTGACTATCAATTTGTATAGATAGCCTCTCCCTGGATTTAGGTGCACATAAATCTAAGAAAGCTTAATCCCAGGGTTGCTGCCAGGACTGGTCCGGAGCAGAGTATATTCGCTTTCCCTCATTCCTGGCTTTCCCTGTTACTGAAGCTTCTCCACGGGCCTCACTCCCAGGGACATCCTATGCGCCAATCCTTGGGTGTGTGCTCACATACACCTAGGAATAGTGCTTGAGGTTATTCCCTGGAGCCCTTTCCATCTGCTGGTGATAGGCGTATGGCTAGGATGTATAGTTAAAGCAATGTCCCAGCAGATCACCCTGGAAAGTGACAGGTGTTGCTTCCCCTTGAGACTGTTGGCTGAGTGCAGATTCAAACCTAGCAAGCTCTCCAAACCTCCAGAGCTTCCGTAGCAGAGAACACACCAGCGACCTCATTAAGTTTATCCGATTTCCGCAGTAAATATCCCCTAGATTACTATATTTTGCGACAGCTAACTTTCAAGCAAGTGTATGGGCAGATGGAAAGGTTTTTTTTCCTCTCTGCTTGCTTCTAAACCTCCTTTTTCCCGCTCTGGTCTCAAAAACTTTTTCCTTTCTGCCATCCTGCCACATTCTCTCTAAAATTTCCGCATTTCAAATTCAACTGCTCATTTCCTTCCAACCATGCTCATTTCCTTCCAACCCTAAATTCAGTGACTTAACTAATAGCCGTATTTATCTCAAATAAGGTTCATCAGATTTTTACTAGGTGCTTTAAATCACACAGCAAGGCTTGGGGCAGGACTTCCCAAAGTCTGGTGCAGAGCAGTCCGATTCCAGCACAATCAGCCCACCGCCATCCCAAGTGAAGGGATGTGCTGCTCCACTTCTGCTCCAAAGAAGTCATTTTAACCCTAATCCTATCTCTGAGTTTTAGTTCAGCTAGATTCCCCTCTCCCCCGTTCTTCTTCTTCTTCTTCCTCCTCCTCCCTCCTCTCCCCCACCCATTCCCTGGATGTCTAGATCCCAATAAACTCAACATGGCCTCCTGAAAAAAAAAATATCTTTAGACACAATTGGCTCACAATCCATGTTACATAAGCCTGAAACCAAATTAATCCAAACAAAAGCTTTTTTTTCTCTCCTTTCATAAGAATTTCAAATTGTTGACAGATAGTTGAATATGCAATGTTTTTTCATACTTCAGGATGGAAAAACTAAGGATGTACACAAACATTTAACTACAATAATCTATACTGCCTGAGTGCTTAATAGTTAAAATAATAAAGTACCAAAAGCGACAAATACAACTGTTTTAAATTTTAAAATCTAATTATTTTATGTGTGTTTTGTTTGCATAAATGTATGCACACCACATGCAAACCAGGGGCCCAATGAGTCCAGAAGTCATCAGAGTCCTTAGAACTAGAGTTAAAAATGGTTGTGAATCACCAGGTGGGTGCTATTGTCTCTCCAACCCTGAAATTAAGCTTTTAAAGACTATATAGCCACTAAAAATATTGCAGGAAGTTATATAACAAAGAAGCTCATAATTAGAAAGGTTGTAACACAAATTTAAATCAAACATGGTGGTTCACATCTGTAATTCCAGGTTGAAGCAGAGAAAAATAGGAATTCAAACCTAGGTTGAACAACAGATAGCTATCTGAAAAACAAAACTAAATATAAATCACATAAAGAAAATACTCGAGAAAAGAAATATACCAAAATGTTAATTGATTAATACCTCCAGACTGCTATTGGACATTTTCTTAATGATTAATGAATAAATGACTTGGGAAGGCCCACTCTAAGTAAGTATTGACAACCTGGGGAGGTGTTCCTGGAGTGATTAAGAAAGAAGGATTGAGTCTAGGTAGTAGGAACAAGCCAATAAACAATGTTCCTCCATGGCCTCTGGTTTTGTTTGAGACTACAGGTTCCTGTTTGGGTTCCTGCAGTGACTTATTTTCACAATGGACTGTGTGATGTGGAAGTGTAAGCCAAAATAAACCCTTTCGTGCTCCCACCCCATGCTACTTCACAGCAGCAATGTGCCTTTTAGCAGAAAGATAAATTATGTCTTAAGATCAAAAACTTTTTTTTAAAATTAAGGAATAACATTTTTAATTAGGGAACAGCACCTAATAGAAATGTCCTTACTATATACTATAGAACACAATCACTTTAGTAAGGCCATGTAACTTGGAAAGCCCAAAAGTACGTAAGAGCATGATTAGACCCATGTAACTCTGTCATCTTTACTAACAGCCAAGTCCTTAAAGATACACTGACCAGGGGGCTGGAGAGATGGCTCAGAGGTTAAGAGCACAAACTGTCCAGAGGTCTTGAGTTCAATTCCCAGCAACCACATGGTGGTTCACAATCATCTATCATGAGATCTTCTGGCACATAGGCATAGTGGAGGCAGAATGTTGTATATATAATAAATGTTTTAAAAAAACAAAGATACACTGACCCATCCAGACATTTCTCCTATTATCAAAAAGCACAACTGCACAGTAGTAAAGGTAGACTGTAGGCTTTTTAGAAACATCTGGTACTAAAAATATAAATAACCAAGTATGAATACATACATATTTGAGGTAGCTTCTGGTCTATTTGCCTGTTTTGCTTACATCTATTCAATCAATGAGTATTCAGGAAGAATTGTCCAAAACATTTTAGCTCAGATTGATAATTGAATACTAAACATTCCTCTACAATTAATATTTAGGATATATAACTACTGACTCCCTATAAAAGTTACCACAGCATGTAATACAAATAAATAAAGTGACTCCTATGACAACTTAAAAATACCTACAATAAGGCCAACTGGATCCTGACAACAATCTTATCCATAGAAACTATAAACCAAGCAATTTGTACATTTAACTCTCAGGTCTTTTTGTTCTTTTCTTATGAAAGATTTTACAGCTAAAACCAGATTGCATTATTGGAGATGGCAGTTATTTGTAGGGAAGTAATTAAACTGCTTCTGCTACAGGAAGCAGCAAACATTATACAACTCAAATAACAATGCATACTTTCTCTTTAGAATGAGAAACAAGACCAAAGTGTTCTCATCACTTTTATTCAGACAATGTTGGAAGTTCTTAATAGTAGTACATCACACAAAAAGATAGCAACGGCCATAAAGATCAGAAAAGAATACAACTCTCCCTATTTCTAGACAAAGCATTATATACATTTTTAAGAAAATACCACATCTATAAAACATTTCCCAGAGGGATTGGGCAGACAATTTGGTGTTAAAACACTTACAATAAATATAAGCATGAAGACTTAAGTTCCCCAGAATCCACGTAAAAGTCAAGCATGTCTATGCCAGTGTGTAAGTACAGTGATGGGAATGAACCAGACAGTCTAGCATCAGTGGAAAAACCTCAGGTTCAGTGAGAGACTCAATCTTGAAAAATGTGGAGAACAATAACAGAAGGCCCTCAAAGCTTAACTCTGCTTCCACACGGCAAGCACGCCTGTATGTATGTACACTCACACCATCCTTAAGATTTAACATGGTAAAGATGTCAAATTTCCTAGTGCCTTAAGTTTTACATTATTCCTATTCAAATCCCAGACAAGACTATACTTTGGAATAATTTAGATTTACTCTCAAAAGTATATATGGAACAGCAAAAAAATAAATCATAGAAACAATTTTGAAAAATAAAAATGAGGATAAATCTATTTGACAGTTTTACACATTTACATTTTAAAAATTTAGTTCTTTTCAAGCCCCACCATCTATCCGCTCTCTCCTACTACCGCTGGAAACTTCTTTTAGTGTACATCTACACAAAAAGTCAGGGGGATTTTTTGGATTTGTTTTGTTTTGTTTTGTTTTTTTCAACAGCATTGTGGAGAAGCTATTTGCTCAAGCTAGACCAATGAAGAAAATGGCATGCCTCCCCCAATTACCCTTGACTGTCAAGAGATCAGGGAAGGAAGGGTTGTCTGGTCTCATGGGTGACTCACTATGTTTGAGATAGTATTGCTATGTAGGGTCAATTAGTACCCCTGTAAGGATGATATAGATTAAGGCTCATTCTTATGCTCTGGGGGGGGGTGTCAAACAAGGTTTTGTCATTCATTCCTTAGTAAACTGTGGTCATGCATATATCTATGGAGGTCAAAAACAACTTGCAGGAGTTTGTTTCTTTCCTTCTTCCGTGTAGGATTTAAGGGTTGAACTCAAGATGTGAAGCTGGTGTTCTCTCTCTCGCTGTTTGGTTGTGAGGTTTTGTTGTTGTTGTTTTAAAGACAGAGTCCCTAAACAAAGCTCCTGGTTTTGGTCCTCAAACTTGTTATGCATACTGTGCTGGCCCTGAACTCAGCAATTCACCTCTGCTTCCTGGATGTTAGTCTTAAAGGCATTCACCACCATGTCCAACATTATCAGTTACTATTTTTTGTTTGTCTGTTTTCCTAAACAGGGTTTCTCTGTGTAGCCCTACCTGTCCTGGAACTCTTCTAGGCTGGGCTTGAAGTTAGAGAACTACCTAAATCTGCCTCCTAAGTGGTAGAACTAAAGGCATATACCACCACTCATGGTTACTATTTTTTATATTAAACCTTAAATTGATCAATACAAACATTTTATTTATGGTGTGTAACAGGTTTTAAATTATGCAAATTGCAAAACTGCTAACAGAATTAGTAACATGTACTGCCTCACATACTTTTTTAGAGAAACATCTAAAACATACTCAACAATTTTGAAATACACATTAATAGTCCTGGAATCTATTCCTCAAAAACTGAAATCTTGTATTCTTTGGCATTTCCCCAACCTCTGATAAATACTATTTCTGCCATTCTACACTCCCCATTCCTGTCATCCTACACAGTAAAAGTGCACAGGCACACTCCTACTTGATAGCTATGACTGGGAACCCTTAGGGTCACAGCATGAGCCAGGCTTTAAAAAAAGTCCTCCTCGAGTTCAGGCCTGTGGCTCCAGGGGGACCAGAACACTGTATTACCAGGTCTCCAGCCCCAGTGACCACAAAGGGCAGTGTGGGTCTTGAGTTTTGACTTCTCAGGTTCCAGTGAAGGACTGAGAGTCTATACTCCTGCAGCTAGCTGCAGAGGTTACTTAAGGCCTGTAGATCTAACCATGGCCTTCAGATAATACACAGACTTTAGTAGGTCTAATATTTGGTATTTGACCAACAGGTTCAGAGAATTCAAAAAGTGACTTAATTCCATCTTGTCACCTTGATGCTTGGGTCTGCAGCCCCACCTTTGGTCCTACTAACACCCAACAAAGACAGGATCACCACAATGACTCCACTGACAATAGCCTCCATAGCTGAACTTCATTGGTACATACCTCTAGGACAAATCACAGAAAACAAAAATATACAAAAGCACTAAGAAGGAATAGTCAAAACTGAAAGACCAGCCAAATCAAACAGATGTGCAAAACAAAGATATGATACAACCAACTAACTCCCCAATAAAGAAATCCAAACTTTAATGACCTGAGATAAAAAGTTTTACTGTGAAATCAGAATAAAAATTAACGATCATATAGAAGTTTCAAACAAATACAAATTAAGGAAAGTTTTCTAAGACTTTAACAACAGTCTCCAAAGTGAATGAAAGTGAAATCTGCAGTGTGTGTAGGGAAAATTCAGCAAGGAGATCAAAATGGTAAAAAGAACAAAAAAAAATACTCAAAATGAAGATGGTCAGAGAGTCCAAGTGCAAATACATACACAGAGAAATGATTCAATATATATCAATAAATATGGGGCTGGAGAGATGGCTCAGCGGTTAAGTGCACCCTCTGCTCTTCCAGAGGACCCGGGTTCGATTCCCAGCACCCACACGGCAGCTAACAACTGTCTGTAGTTCCAGTTCCAGGCAAACACCAAGGCAAATAAATAAATAATAAATAAATAAAGTTTAAAAAAATATATATGAATAAATAATTAATCACATAAATGTACTTAAATAGAAACCTCTTGATCATTTTAAAAAACAGAAAAAATTCCTTTGACAAAAGCCAAGATCCTTTCTTGATAAAAGATCCCCAACCAGCTGGAGAGGTTGCTCAGTAGTTAAAAGCACCTGTTGCTTTTGCAGAGAGAACCAGAGTTTAGTTCCCATAACCTATATGATATCTCACAATAATCCATAACTCCAATTTCAGGGGATTTTATGCTCTCTCCTGACCTCTGTGAATTCTAAGCATGCAGATGGTAAACAGACAGACACATGGGTAAAACAAAATAAAACAAATGAGTACACACACACACACACATACGTGCACACAGGAATGCACATGCACGCACACATGCACAGGACCAGAGAAGAAACAGTCCATGACACATGATAGTCACAATGTCAAAAATAGAAAGAAACAGGACTAGAAGTCACATGAGAAAAACATCAATTTACAAAAGCAAAAATATCCCCGACTTTTCATTAGCAACCATAAAAGCCAGAAAAATCACTGAAGTAACTGTGATCCAAAAATGCTACTATATACAAAGTTATCTTTCAAATTTGATGAAGAAAAACAGTTCAAGACAAACAGAAATTATGCTAATTAATACTATAAATGGGGAAGAACAATCACCTCCTTTGTAAAATCTATGAAATAAACAGATGACTTGGGAAAGAAATAACCATGTATAATAAATACAGCAAACCAGCCAATTCCCAAAACTTCTATGAAAGAAAAAGGAATACCAGGGCTGGAAAGATGGCTTAGTGGTTAAGAGCATTAGCTGTGCTTCCAGGACCGGGATTCAATTCCCAGCACGTACATGGTAGCTCTCAACTGTCTGTAACTCCAGAGAATCTGACACCTTCATACCAATGCACATAAAATAAATTACTAAAAAAGAAAACCAATAATCCAGTAAAAACAGATTTGTAAGAAAGAAATAGCAAATCCCTCCCTAAAATAACTTTAAATATAACAGTCTCATTTCATTACTAAAAAGATACAGACTAATGGACTGGATTATAACACACAAAAAAAATATGTTATCTTCAAAAAGTACACAAAAATATGTATCAAACCATTAAATAAATGGAAACTATAAATCAGATGTTAAACTAGACATCATCAATCCAAAATTAGAGCTAGTACCTATTAAAAGGAGAACAATTCGGGGCTGGAGAGATGGCTCAGCGGTTAAGAGCACCGTCTGCTCTTCCAGAGGACCGGGGTTCGAGTCCCAGCACCCACATGGCAGCTAACAACTGTCTGTAGTTCCAATTCCAGGCAAAACACCAAGGCAAATAAATAAATAAAGTTTAAAAAAATAAAAAAAAAGGAGAACAATTCAAGATACTAAGATTTTATGCAGCACGTATTGGATCCCAATTTTATAAAACATCAAAAAGGATAAAAATCAAACACTTAAGTCCTGGCAGAGTAATAGTGAGGGACTTCAATAAACCCTATATAGATTTCCTGAAATGAAAGTAGACAAAAGAACTTCAGAAGGGATCAACCTAACTTAACAGACACAAAGACTATTTCTGCCTAACAGATATGAAATATGCATTTTCTCAGCAGTACACGGAAGCTCCAAAACTGATCATCTGATAGAACAAAATGCCTTATAATAAATACAAGGTTAATGAAAAAGCTAATACCCTGTGCCTTATCAGATCATAATGGATTAGAATAAAATTCAACAAGATAAACTTCAAAAAATATTTGGAACTAAGTAGTACATTTTTGAGTAACAGTGAGCCATCCAAGAAATCTAATGGGGAGATTTAAAAATTCTTACACAGAAATGAAAATGTGAACACCTACTAGAACCCCACCCGCTCCAGGACATGATCATGACAGTCTTTTGAGTCTTAAGTGTTAGAATTCATACTTTAAAAAATGAGAGATCTGAAGCAATCTCATGAAGCACATCAAAGTTCTCAAAAAACAAACAAACCAAAAAAGTAAGCAGTCAATCCCAAAACCAGTAGATTGCATGAAAAAGAATGATCAGGGAAACATTTAAGGAAATAGAAATTGAAAAAGGAAATAAAAATCAACCAAATAAAATTAGATTCCTGTCTTATCACCTTGCCCATTAATCAGTTAGAAATTAGTCAAAGATCTTAACTCAAACTGACAAGACAGAAACACAGGGAATACCCTTCCAGGCACTGGGACTAGACAAAAATTTCAACAGAATCTCATGAGCAGAGTAACTAGCCCAAAACAACATGTAATTACAATGTTTCTACACAGCAAACAAAACTATCAAGAAAGCACACTAGCAGCTCACAAAATGGGAGAAAAGATCTTTCAAAGGTATACTTCAGATAAATTTTTACAATCCTAAGGAAACAAAACTTTCATTCAACATCTGAGTAATAAACTGAGTAGACAGTCTTTAAAAAAATTAAAATGTTCAACATGCCAGGCATCATGGGAATGTAAACTACTTCTGACATACCAGCTTACTCAATAAGCTTATCTATCAAGAAATATGGCAAACTTTCAAGGGAAAGGTAACAGAAAGATGTACTCTTATTAATTCCCAAGCAACAGAAGGCAGAGGAAAAAGACATAGAACAATTATCCGATTACCCATTGCTAGTCAGAGTGCAAATTAATAAAACCAATATGGAAACTAGTTTGGAGATACTTCAAAAATTAAAACTAGAACTACCATATGATCCAGCTATTCCATTCTTGGACAAATACCCAGAACTCCATATCCTGTCATAGAGTTATTTGCACATTCTTGTTTACTGCTGCTTTATTTACTATAGCAAGAAAATGGAACTAACTTAAGATACCGATCAACAGATGAAGACAATGAAAATCTGATACAGTGCTAAAGAAAAAAATGAAACCATGACATTTGTAAGAAATGGATAGTTGTTGAATGTATATTAAGGGAAGTCCAAATCAAAGAAAGTAAAAAAGAGAAACAGATTGTGAAGAGTTAAGTGTCTTAACATTTCACCCATGTAGGAAATCCAACACACACTTAAAGGCCAAAGGAAAAAAAAACAATCCCACCTGAAATTAAGAAGAAATTTATACCAAGGTTCCAGAATACAAGGTTGACATACAAAAAAGCTAATTACTTACTTTCATATAATGCCACCATGAAGAAATGAATTTAAAATGAGTTCCATTTATAATTAGCCTCTACAAATACTTAAATATCAATGTATCAAAAAAATATGTTCAAGCTCTAGATTCTACAGATTATGAAACAAACCAAAGCCAGAGCCAAATAATTGGAGAGACTCTGTGTCTGTACACTGAAAAATTCAGTAATATCAAGGTCAGTCATTTCTGCCCAATTGAGCTTATATATTCAATGTAACCCTAATTCAAATCTCAAGTTATAAATTTGGACAACGTAAGTTTGATATGAAGTTTTGGGGGTTTTTTCTTCTTAAATATGCTGAAATAGCTAAATACCCACATAGAAAAGGTAAAAGTCCAGACAAAGTTGGGATGATATATACATACCTGTAACTACAATACTTTGGAGAGTCAGGCAAGACCCAGCATCATAAAAACATAAGACAAAACAGAACAAAACTCTAGGCTAACAATACATTCTCCAGAATTAATTCAAAATGGTTCACAGACCTATCTACAAAACGTAAAATACTACCCCTAGAGTAACAATTAAAAACAAAGTTAGACAATACAGGCTTGGAGTTTCAGATTATAACAAGCATAAGCAAATGTCCCTATATCCAGTGAACTGCTAACCTAGTTTCTATCATTCAACTACAAAAACTATTAATAGTTAAAAGATATCAAAGATAGCAGTTTCCTTGAGACAGCAATTAACACTCTGAAGTTATTCCCAGTTTTAAGCTAGTGTTCCAACAGGAGGGGAGAATATTTACTTAGTACTCACTATAAGCCAAACAATACTCTGTATTTAAGTAATGTTATAAACAGAAACACCAATTCACACAAAATAAAATAAGATTTAAAAAAACCTTGAAGTTGTGTGGGTAGGGAGTTGAGGGTGGATCGGGGGTGGGTGAATGATAAAAATACATCGATTGAATAAAATTCAAAGAATAAATAATTACAGTATTAGAATTTGCCTCTAGGTGGCAGAAAAATACTTTTATTTATGCTTCATGCTTTTCAGAGTCTTCCAATTTGAGTGCATTCACTTTATATTACATTATTCTATAGTATGCATTCATTTATAAATCTTCATTTGTAATTGTTGTTACAGGAGAAAAAACAGTGGTTCCTGAGCCAAATAACATGTACCAAATTTATAACAAATTTATACTTAATGACTTAGATTAGCTGCTCAGATCTTGACATACAGAGACTACTCAACTTATGCTGGCATGTGAAAGGTACACAATACACATTTGAGTAGTGCTCAATGAAAATTAAAATTTCTACTGAAACTGTGGCAATACACAGTAGCTTTTTTTAAGATTTATTTATTTACTGTTTATACAGCATACAGAAGAAGGTACCAGATGTCATTACAGATGGTTGTGAGCCACCATGTGGTTGCTGGGAATTGAACTCAGGACCTTTGGAAGAACAGTCAGTGCTCTTAACCTCTGAGCCATCTCTCCAGCCCCCTCTTGGTAGCTTTCAAACAAAACTAGAGAACATTAAACTCACAAAATATACAATTTACAGTGGTCCCTTTTGCCTCTTGTCCTCCTTTAATCAGAAAATTTAGATGGGAGCTGCCCTGACCATGTCAGAAAGCAGCAAGCTGCACCTCGCAGTAACAGTTAATGAAAAGAACCCATTAAAGGAGAGTGAGTGGGGAGAAGTATCTGGAAGGTTTGGAGGGAGAAAAGAAAGGGAGAATTTTTAAAATTTCACTTTCAGAATTTCTAACCAAACAAAACCCACAAAAACAAAAAGCCCAGCCTACTAGTCACTACTGATTGCAGAGGCACAGACTTCATTAATTGATTTGTTAGAGAATCTAGAATTATCAAGTTTTTTTAAAAATCTGATCTAGGTTCTAGTTAATATTCAGCCGACATTTTACTCTACCTATCATGCATTAATATCTAACCCTCACGGCAACTTGAGAGATAAAGACTGACCAACTTACTAAGGTCAAGAACTGACTATACAGGGATACAGATGTAAATTTGTTCCACAACTCTAGTGTATACAATGTCTAATTCTTATACAGTTCAATTTATCCACCTTCTCACTACAAGCATCAGGATTCCTATCCCTCAGCTACATAACTCTCATGCTATATTGCTCAGCTAGATCTTACTGGCAGTAAAATGAAATAACACAGCAGGCTTTTTACATGCCCAAGAAAAATCTGGAACTTTATTTGCAGAAATAACTTGGTAGTATCACGTAAAATCTGAATATACTGTAGTCTCAGATAAAATGTGTTTGTTTTCTGTATAAAAGTACATCCACTTAAGGAAAACAAGAAGAAATATCAATAAAGAAACAAATCTGGGGGAAAAAAGGTAGCCAAGCATGAATGATACATGCCTTTAATCCCAGCACTAAGGCAGAGGCAGGTAGATCTGAGAAGTCAAGGCCAGCCCAGGTCTACAAAGTGAGTTCCAGGGCATCTGGGGCTGTCACAGAGAAACTCTGCCTCAAAAATAAAAACAAAAACAAAACAGAAATCTCCAATCATTGTAGGTGAAACCAGTACCTGAGATGGCATCCCTAGAACATTTTATATGTGCTTATATATCTTCGGAAGGGAAAGATGCAGACTCAGGATTCATGTTTCTGGGCATCAATTAAAGTAACAAAATATAGGGATTGCCAAATTGTAATTTGTAAAATTGTAGAATATCAGTTATTAACAGATAGGAAATACCAGCAGGCCAAGAAGTACTTAGTATTCAACAAATAAAAATGTCTCTATTGAAGTTATGCAAATTCAAAAGAAAAAGTATTTTCTATGCATTCAATTGGTTCTTAGGAATAATCCTAGTCTACATTCTTTGTGAGTTATTCTTTGTGGCCAGATTTGGTGGGAAAGATTTATGTAACTGCTGTTAAGTCTCAGTCTTCCATCATATCCAGTTTCTAAGAGGTAAATGAATTCTTCATCCTTGCCAATTTCTAACAGTAATTTAAGAAACCACCTTTTAAATTATTCTTTATTCAAACTTCAAAAACTTGTGTCCAAAAAAAAAAACAAAAAACAAAAACAAAACAAGCCTGTATCTAAGTAAGTGAATTTCACCCCAGACAACTCAATGACTTCAGGAAAATATTTTAATGTATCAGAAAACAAGTCACTTAAAATTAACTCATACTTACCCTGAAACTCCTTTAATACACTAAAAATATCTAACTCAGTTCTGGCGTACAGACTATCATATATTTTTTAAAGCTGTATAAGTGATTTAGCTGCACAATTCAGCTTTGAGAGCTCCTGTATTTACGCTGCCAATCCATGACTGACTTAGGAACCTACTTAGAAATAATGGAAGGAGGAAGTAGGGTATAAAAAGCAGCAGCCATACACTGGTAACTGTTAGTAGCTGGGTGACAGGTACATGGGCATTCACTGTACTATCTCCATACATTAAAAGTATGCTAAATTAAGGTTCAATCCTGCCAGATCTCTAATTCCATCCTCCACATTATTACCAGAACAATCTTCCTAAAACTCTAAATTTAACTATAACAAAAACTAATGAGACATCCAAGACCTATATATATATATATATATATATATATATATATATATATATATATCTTACTGGTTACATGTTATATAACATTTCTGATGCTTGGCCTTTTGTTAAGCTAAAGTCTCCTCCCTAGTACTATACTTATGATAAATTCAGTCACTCTGTGCATATGCCTCAAAGTTCAGCTTAGTTTACATACTACTTCATCTCTGAAGCTGAGACACCTCTCCCAAAGTAAAAATGAACCCCTTAACCACTTTCCACTTATACCCCCAATCCACATACCATTTTGCATGACACTTTCCTCACAAATGGTGTATGATTGGATCTGTATAATATCTTGTCTTTGCATCCTTGTTACCAGCATAGTAACCATCACTTAGAAGATTAAAGAATGTTTTAAAGCATCATTTTTTCACTCAACATAGCTATAAAAATAATGTATGCAGAGTATGACATGAGTACAATTAGATGTATAGAAATAAAAACAATTTTTTAAAAGAGGCGATAATAACATAAAGATGACTGTGTTAATATATACAAACACACAAAGAAAAACTAAAAACCATAATTTTAGTACCAACATGACCTTGTCAAAGTAAATCAGATACATTGTCTTTTCAAGTTTTATAACATTTACTAAATTTTGAGATTACATTTTTCTCCTTCCCTCTCCTCCTTCTAAACCTTTCTTACATAATAAAAATATAGGATATTAAAGAAAAGGAATTCTATGCCTTTTGCATTATTTAAACTCCAATTTTCCCATGTCTCTGGGTTTACAAGAAAACAAACAACATCTCTAAAGATCAACTCTCCATAAATGGGAAATTCTGTATACCTGGAGTAAAACTCTAGGCCCTGTATGTTCAAGAAAAAAATATAAAAAAGCATAAGCAGGCTGGAAAGATGGCTCAGCAGTTAAGAGCACTGACTGTTCTGCCAGAGAACCTGAGTTCAATTCCCAGCATCCACATGGCAGCTAACTGTCTGTGATTCCAAGATCTGACACCCTTACAGTTATACATGCAGACAAAACACCAATTCACATAAAATAAAAATAATTTTTTTTTAAAAAAGCACAATCATCGTATAAAATGGCTGTTAAATATATTTCTAAGAAGCTAGGTTTTGCTTGTCAATATGTTCTGACAAAATTTTAGCTACATGAAAGGAGGGAGAGTCCTATGTGATTTATGTGTTTTGTTTCAATGTGTCAAGTAGTCTTTTTTAAAGTTAGAAGTGAAGGAACACTCCTGGATGTAAAATAAAAATACAATAAAATACAGTACCATACTAGAAAGGCTTGTCTGTAAAATACCATTTAAAAAGCTCTACCAAAGTGTATGGTCTTAGACATACCTGAGCCACAGTAACTTCTCTATAAGACAAGTAAGACTACTTCATAAAATAATGCATTTCAGAATAATATATAGTATTATTTGTTCTATTTCTTTCTGAATCAGATCAATTCAGAAGCAACAATTTTATACCAGGTATTCTTCTATAAATGAAAAAATGATATGAAGACATCATCAAAAGAAAAAAAGCTGATCTGGTCCTTTTCAACCGTTCTACAATGTGCATATGAAGGGTAACAAACTGTAAATATGTATTAATCTCCAAACCAGTAAGCTTACATGCTATCATTAATCAAGGTAAACCTATTTTGATAAGATTGAGAAATCCCACTCTTATTCTCAAATTAAGTCTCCATTATTTCTCCAAAGGTTAAGTAGCCTATTAAGTAATATTTAGGCTATATGATTTAATCAAAAGTTTTAACTGGATTAACTATTCTGAGTGTGATCAAAAAACTTGGAATATGCTGAAACAAAGATTCTAATGTATAGTTTCAGAGAAATTATGCACAGCAGTTATTCATAAGACTACAAACTCTTTTACTGAAAACTTATGATGAAAACAATCTCGGGGGGCTGGAGAGATGGCTCAGCAGTTAAAAGAGCACCGTCTGCTCTTCCAGAGGACCCGGGTTCGATTCCCAGCACCCACATGGCAGCTAGCAACTGTCTGTAGTTCCAGTTCCAGGCAAACACCAAGGCAAATAAATAAATAAAGTTTTAAAAAAAAATATTTAAAAAAAAAAAAAAAGAAGAAAGAAAACAATCTCGGAGCTGGAGAGATGGCTCACAGGTTAAGAGCTGGCTGCTCTTCCAAAAGTCCTGAGTTCAATTCCCAGCAGCCACATGGTGGCTCACAACCATCAGTAATGAATGAGTTCTGTCTGCATGTACACCTGCGCCTTCTTCTGATGCCCAGGTGTACATGCAGACAGAACACTATACATAATAAATAAATCTAAAAAATTAAAACAATCTCAACTTTGTAAGTTTGTTTTGTAGATAAAATGAGCTCACTGATAAAATCTGTGCCAAGTTCTTGCAGAGAAGGCATGAGGAGTAATGATTTAATTCAGGACTTCACACTTGCTAAGGCAAGTACTATATCATTAAGAATATCTCAGCACCAAAATAAAACTTTAAAAAATAAACACACTAGAATTAGAAAGATGGCTCAGAAGTTAGAAGCAATGGCTTCTCTTCTAGACCCAAGTTCTTCTCAGCATCCACACAGTAGTTCATAATGCCTTTTCTGGTCTCCACGACACCAGCTATATGAACATGTCAAACATACTTGCAGGCAAAATACCCATACACATAAAATAAAATACACACTTTCAATTGGCACTACTCTGATTCAGGATCAACTGTGTATTGACAACTGAGAATGATTAAAGTACAACAGTAGTTTCAAGTGCAATGTGGTCAATAAAAAAATGGGGAGTCAGTCAATTAATACTCTGGGTATGGTAAGAATTGACAAAGGGGAAACACAAAATCAAACAGCTTCTACACAGCAAAGGAAACTATGAGAGTTAATAACCCAAAGAAAGGGAGACACTTTGCCTGCTAATCATTTGGCAAGAATTAATACCCAAAATCTAGAAAGAACAAAAAAAGAATCAAATGAAAAACTCCTCTCCCAAATACAAATGGTCAAAAACCCTGTGAAAAAGTCCATCATCCATCTTATATGTGCCCTAGCAAACATATTCCCTTCACTATTGAAAAAGAGGGAAAAAATGGTCTTAGAAAGCATTATTCTCTTTTTCAGTCCTAAGATTAAACTAGAACTTAAAAACAAAGTGTTCCACTAATAAGCTACATTCCCAATTCAAAAAACATTAATTCAAAAGTTTCATGTATGAGTAGAGTTCATTCCCATTTATTGGTATATAGCATTCACATATATGTATGAAAATGGAGAGAGAACAGGTGGCCATGGTGACTTACACCTGAAATCCAAACACTAGCCTGGTCTATATAGTTTCAGGTCAGCCTGAGCTAGAATGAAGACTGTCAAAACAAAAATAACTCCTAAAACCAAACCAACAGCACCCATAAGAGGAGAAAACAGTGAATATTTTCAAGTTACATTGTCTGAAATTCTCAAAGAACTTGATGTTTTTTAAAGGCTCCAAATTCGACTCATAGTGGAATGTAAGTTGAGGAGGGGCTTTCTTTGGAGTCCTGCTATTTTAAGTTTCTTTTGTTAAAAATTCCTCCAATGGGACTATTCATTCTGCACTTTCATAAATGGCACTTGGTGGCACATTTAGAAATAGAAACAAGTTGCTTAAAGAAAACCTACAGTATAATGAGCTCAATACTGTACTGGTTATGGTTAACTTGTGCCCAACTCCACCACCATACAATATGGTCAAGTTATTATTCCTAAATGTGGGCCATAAATAAGCTTGATATGATTAATTTCCCTGTTCCAAATTTTCTGTTGTGATATGGAAAAGATTCTACTATTTAGAAGCTCCTGGTCCAGTCATGAATCACTTCACAGAAATATAAGAAATGCACTATTATGGGGATTTCATTATTGTGCAAACATTCTAAAGTAGATGTCTGCAAAGACTGCTACTCACTAATACAAATCTTTCACTATCAGTAGGCAATGTAATTTTCTAGATCTAAAATTCATCACTGATGTTTACCAGTAACAAAAACAGATTAGACATGTATGTTTTAAAGACAGGTCTGGTGGCACATGCCTGCAATCGTGACACATGTCTGAAATTGCAGCACTATCAGATCACAAATCACCCAATGCAGAATAAGTGCTTGATAACTACACAGTGAGTTTCTCGGTATCTTCTCAAAACAAACTACAAACAGAAACTATACTGCTACAGAGCACAGGATTGTAACTTGTCTTCTAGAAATAGAGATCTGTACTGCCCATGAAGTTAGTCTTTACTTTTTAAAAGCAAAAACATCTAAAATATTTGGCATAAGAGGTGGTTAAGTGAAACCTCTATAACTGTTTTTAAAACACAAGGATGGGGACTGGATTCAGTGCCTCACATGACAATACCACTAAGGTAACTTTTAGCTTGTTCTTTTAAAGGCTGGTGTTGAACTCTAAGAAAATTTGAAAGACGAAGACCTGGACTCCAGAATCGGTGAAAATCGCAAGGCACTCCACAATCTTGCGCCTATAAAAATATACAAACTGATGAAGGTATGGAAAGCCACTTGCATAGTGCCAATGCTAGCTGTGGTAGTTTGAATGTAATAGGCACCCATAAGCTCATAGGGAATAGTACTATAGGAGGTGTGACTTTGGAGTAGGTATGGCCTTGTTGGAGGAAGTGTGTCACTGCAGAGGTGGGCTTTAAGGTCTCATATATACTTAAGCCATGTCCAATGTCAGTTTCCTTCCTGTTGCTTTCAGATCAAGGTGCATAATTCACAGCCTCAGACTTACCATGTCTGCCTGCATACTGTGACCATAATAATAAACTTATGAACTGTAAGACACTCAAATGTTTTCCTTTATAAGAGTTGTTGTGGTCATGGTCTCTCTTCACAGCAATAGAAACTCTAAGACACTAGCTATCTCAATGATTAAGTTCTTAAAATACAAGGCTTACCACAAGATATTATGTATATCCAGGATCATATGCTAAACATAGTATAGTTTTGTTTTTTTAAAAAGAGCCTTTCTAAAGGGTAATATGGCTGGAAGTATCAAAAACCTTAAATATGGTGGGTCGGGGGAGGATTAAGACAAGATTTCTCTGTGTAGCCCTGGCTGTCCTGGAACTCATTCTTAGAATTTGCTGTCCTGGTGGTAATCATAGAGATTTACCTTCCTCTGCCTCCCAAGTGCTGGGATTAAAGGCATGCATCACCTCTACCTAACTTCAATTTCTGCACTCTGGTTCTGAAAATAAATCCATGACGCTTTGTTTATTGGATGTTTCTATCCTTTATTTCATTCAACACTTATTTACCAAGTATCTACTGTGTGCTTATAAGCATTAAGATAATGAAAACTGTAACATATAGGTATGAACACAAGAAAATAGGAATCATGCACTCATCAGAATATAATCCATTCATTTAAAATGCTATAAAAAGATGCATAATAACAACACAGACCTAGTGGACAAAACAATGGAACAGCAACATTTGAAATACCATTTTCTGGATTGGCAAGATGGTTCAGTGAGACAGCTTGCAGTACAAGTTTAACAACCTAAGCTTGATTCCCAGAACCTGTGTAAAAGAGCCTACAAACACACATACAACAATAAATAAAATCAAAATAGGTAAAGAAAAAAATATCACTTGAGATAAAGGTGGTAGAGCTCATACCTTGTATGTATGAGGCCTGGGCTCCATCTCCAGCATTGCAAAATAAATAAAAATATCAGCTCACACTGATTTGGAGGAAGTGGCTGAATAAAGTTTTAGGATCCCTGAGCAAATATGGAAAATGGATTGGATGTTTATACTTAAACACTGTGTGGTTTTAAAGGAGATAGTTTAATAAGGTATTAGGACACTGCTTTTTTTTTTACACTTTATTTATTTATTTGCATTGGTGTTTGCCTGGAACTAGAACTACAGACAGTTGTTAGCTGCCATGTGGGTGCTGGGAATCGAACCCGGGTCCTCTGGAAGAGCAGAGGGTGCTCTTAACCGCTGAGCCATCTCTCCAGCCCCAGGACACTGTTTTATGAGTAGGCTCTCCCCTATACTTTTTGTTATGATTTGATAGTATCAAATTATTTTGAGAATCTAAAGATTAAAAAAAATCTTAGTTTGTACTTTTGGTTCTTAGTATCTTGTTATTGAACATTTTAGTTTTCTACTCTAAGAAAAGCCTGTCTTTAATTTTAATAAACTGTTTTCTTTTTTTTATTATTAAAACTTTATTTATTTTATTTATTTGCCTTGGTGTTTGCCTGGAACTGGAACTACAGACAGTTGTTAGCTGCCATGTGGGTGCTGGGAATCGAACCCCGGTCCTCTGGAAGAGCAGATGGTGCTCTTAACCACTGAGCCATCTCTCCAGCCCCCAATAAACTGTTTTCTTATCCTTTAAATATTAACCATATAATTATAATGTGAACACACCAAAAAGTTTTGTAGAGGCACTGCACATTTTTTTGATTTTTCTAAAATTGAGTTAGACTATAAAAAGGACTAAAAGCATTATGTTCAGGGAACTTTGTTATGTGATGGTTTGAATGAGTAAGAACAGCCCCTATAGGTTCATATATTTGAATGCTTACTTGGTTACTTGGTCCTCAGTTGGTGAAACCATTTGGGAAAGGATGAAGAGATATAGCCTTGTCGGGGTGGTGTGTCACTGGGGGCTTTGAGGTTTCAAAATCCCACATCATTCCCAGTTAGATCTCTTCAACTTTGTGGTTGTCAAACAAAAGGTAAGCTCTTAGCTACTACTCTTGCCCCTGCCCACTGCCTGGTCCCCGCCATGATGGTCATGGACTATAAGCCAATAGACTTTTTCTTCAGCAAATCATCTTGGCCATGGTGTCTCTTCACAGTAATAGAAAAATAACTAAGGAGCTTACTTATCCTAACCAATATTCTGTGTGGTATTCTCCAATGTATCCCTATAAACTGTTCTAACATGCAGTTTATAAATGCTTTTCAGTGTGATTTACAAATCTCCCTCCCAGTTTTCCACTGTTAATGTTTATATTTTTAAACTACATTTGCATTTATTTTGTCATCTACATAGGTGCATATGAATGTGCCAAGGTGCATATATGAAAGTCAGAGGAAAAATTACATGAGTTGGTTCTCTCCTTCCACCATGTGGGTCCCTAGGATAAAACTCAGGCTTGGTTTCACTTGTCTTTAACCTGCTGAACCATCTTGCCAGCACCCTGTTTATCTTTCTATCTCCACTACGTGGCAGCAATGAGTATGTCCTCAAAAACCATTTGCTGCATGGATACTATGGCCCTCATTTAAGGGGAAAGGAAACGAACTCAAATTGCCAAGTCTTTACCTATTTATTTTTATACAAATTATAATGGCTTTATCTTACATAGTACTCTAGAATTACATTATTTTAAAATATATTATTGTACTTAAAGGCTCAATGCGACCTATAAAAGAATAATGTATATACATATATACACATATGCATGTATATAAATGGGCATGTATATATAAACATACATAACACATGAATACATGTAGAATTTGATAAACATTTTATCAAAAGGCCCACTCAAATATTAATTTTTATATTGATATTTCTTTGTATATTTGGTTATCAACAACCAGGTATGAGTCTCTATATAGGGCTGGAGAGATGGCTGAGTAATTAAGAGCACTAACTGTTCTTCCAGAAGACCTGAGTTCCATCCCCAGCATCCACATGGCAGCTAACAACTGTCTGTAATTCCAAGATCTGACAACCCTTATACAGTTAATTATACATGCAGACAAAACACCAATTCACATGAAATTAAAAAAATAAATTTAAAAAGTCTCTACTCTATATATTCATACATTTTAGGGTGAACAGAGGGAAAAGGGTAGAGGAGGAAGTGAGAAGGAGTTTAAATTAAAAAAAAGAACACAGGCTTCAGACCAGATGTAGGTCTGTCTGTCCAAAGATTGTAAACTAGTACTGCATTAGCAATTGCATGTGCCACTGTGAACTCTCTCTCATCTTGGCCCAAACTCTTAGTTTATTACCTTGTGCTCATAGAAGACAATTGTAGAGTCTTTCTTAACATATCAGCAGTCTTAAAGGCTGAGGAAGCACACAAGAAAAAGGAAACCTATGCTTATTCAACTAAATGGAGATGCAAGATGTTAAAAAATGAAAACTTTACATTATTTTAAAAATGAAAGAGTTGGGTGTGCATTCAGAAGGCTGAGGCAAGAGAATGACACATTCAAGGACAGCCTGCACCAAATAGTTAAGAAAACAAAAACAAGTTTCCACTTACTGAATCAGAAATGATTATTTAAATACTACATAAAATAAATGGTTTTAAAGGAGTTAATATTCTCTTACCTTTTTTAAAAAAACTTTATTTATTTATTTATTTATTTATTTGCCTTGGTGTTTGCCTGGAACTGGTACTACAGACAGTTGTTAGCTGCCATGTGGGTGCTGGGAATCGAACCCGGGTCCTCTGGAAGAGCAGACGGTACTCTTAACCACTGAGCCATCTCTCCAACCCCAGGAGTTAATATTCAATAACACTTTTTTTACTTTATTGATGCTGGTGAAACTGATTACTCTTGCAAAGACTCATAGATTAATAAGGTTATAGCATAACCTTGAATAGAATAAAGACAATGAGTGGGCTGGAGAAATGGCTCAGAGGTTAAGAGTGCTGACTATTCTTCCAGGTCAATTCCCAACAACCACATGGTGGCTCACAACCATCTGTAATGAAATCTGGTGCCCTCTTCTGTATACTGTGTACATAATAAATCTTTTCTTAAAAAAAGAATAAAGACAATGAACAGTAAAGACTATTTAAAAGATGAGAGAGATCATGGCGACCAATGCAGTATAGCAGCACAAAACTGATTTCAATAACCAAAAGAAAAAGGTATCTCCAAAGATGAAACAAAATGTTAACTTACCCAAACTAATGTGGAAAGATCCAAATCTAGAACTGTCTAGACATCCAGACATACAGGTAAGGAAACTAAAGACTAGGGTTTGTGCTAAGACAATCAGGAACCAACTTTATAATATTATATAGTCCTCCTAACTAGAAGATAAAACCATTTGAACTTCAAACATTAGCTTCACAAATGCTTATATTCATAAATACATTTATATAACCTTCTGAAGCTACCAGAAAACCAAATCATTATATCAAAGGTTGTATTTAGAGGTTATAAGATCAATGATTAAGAGAGCTTCCTACTCTTCTAGAGAACTGGAGTTTGGTTCCAAAATCCACAATGATCTGTAACTCCAGCTCCAAAGGATCCAATACCCCTTTTTGGCATACACAAGCACCTGTACATAGCATACACTAAAACACATAAACATTAAAATGAAATAAAGCTGTTTAAAAGAGACAGAAAAGCTGGATATGGGGCTGGAGAGATAGCTCAGCGGTTAACAGCACTGGCTGTTCTTCCAGAGGTCCTGAGTTTAATTCCTAGCAACCACATGGTGGCTCACAATCATCTTTAATAAGATCTGGCGCCCTCTTCTGGCAGAACACTGTATACATAATAAAATCTTTAAAAAAATACTTAAGAGCTGGATATGAATCATACCTGTAATCCCCTACTCAGGAAACAAAAGCAGGATACTATGAGCTTAAAGCCAACTTGGGCTGGATAGCAAATTCCAGGCCAGACCTAAAAAGAAAAGGAACTGAGAAGACAACTCAGTCAATATGCTTACTTGTTGCAAGCACAAGGTCGTAAGTTCTAAAATCCATTTAAAACAAAACAAAAACAAGTAGATGGGATATGCCTTTAATATCATCATTGGGAAGGCAAAGAACATTCTATCTCAAAGCGAACAAAAAGTAAATGTGAGTTAAGAGCAACTGAGGAATGAGTTAACTTGAGTTAGTTTGGCTTCTACACATACATACACACACACTTGTGTGGAAACAATCTTTAAGAGACAAAAACTGAATGTTCATCCTGCATAACCAAATAAAAAATGAGGGGAAATATAAAATGCCAGCCAGCATTAAAATAAGGAAAAAGAGGAATGCTACAAAATAATGTCTTCTGGATATGGCATGAGCATTGCATTCATAAACTCACAGCAGCTGGGGTACCTGTCTGTACAGGATTAAGTCAACTAAAATTCCAACATGGATGGGGGAGAAACATCCAAGGCCTACCCCTAGCTGAGGAGCTACTGGCAGCTGATGGCTATTAGGGAAGAGAATAGTTTTTCTTTGGGAAAGTGGACTCTAGTTAAGTTGCACATGCTCCTGGTGATGGCTCCACACACACGCACATATAAACAATAATCAAGGCTCCATTTTTTAATTAAAGAGTAGAAACATGAAGCTGGAGCAGGAACTGGGGAAGTTAATGACCAAAACACACTGTATACATATGTAAAATTCTCAAAGAATATACTTATTTTAGCTGAAGGCCAATATTAAACAGGATTAAATAAAGAGTCAAGTATTTTACTCAGTTTGAGAAAGCAGAGTCTAGAAACAACAAATAACATTCTCCATCAACTACAGATATATGCTAGTGTTCTGACTGACCATTATTAGCATTATTACCTGGAAATCCACAAATGCAAAAATCTACTCCCCTCAAATTATGAAATTGGGGATAGGACACAGCATTCTGTTTTAACAAGCCTTCTAGGTGATTATTAATATTCCCTAAAGTTGCAGAGCCATTGTTTTATCCTTTTTTGGCTGTCCTGAACTAGCTGTGTAAACCAGGCTATTCTCAGATCTGCCTGCCTCTGCCACCTAGAGTGCTGGAATTAAAGGTGTGCCACCACCAGCTTCAGAGTTAACTGTTTAAGTAAGATTGAAGCATTAATTCGGCTCAACTTACCAAAAATCCTAAGTGATGATAGATAACATCACTACTTTATAGAACAACTAACTACACTACAGTATAATACAAGATGATACAGCAGGTAAGAAATAGGGTCAGAACTTGAACTGAGGGAATCGTCTTAATTATATAGGAGTCTTTCCTCCAAAAGAACTCAACTGGCAGAATGCTGTAACAACGGGAAGGAGAGCTTCCATAAGTGACATATACCTCTAGTTCATCTACTCAGGGTTAAAGCAAGAGCATAAGCATTCAAAGCCATCTTGGGATTGGGAGAAGCAAGTATATAGAAAAACACCAGCAAAGACCAGAATATGCCTCAATTAGAAAAAATAGGCAAATAAATTTAGTAAATAACAACCATAAAAATTATCTTTAAAAACTGTTCCAAAACTTGGCACCACCAAGCCCATTATTTCTAATTATAAGGATTTAAAACTTGAGCTGTGCTAAAGGTGATAAATTTATAGCAGTCCATCTGCACTAAGCAATCTTAATTTTTTTAACTTTATTTTTGTGTATGAGTGTTTGGCCTCATGTACACTATGTGTGTGCCTGATGCACTAAGAGGTCAGAAGAGAGTATCAGAGCTCCTGGTATTGGAATTTCATATGGTTGTGTGTTATCTTATGGGTGGTTGGACCCAAGCCTGTTTCCTCTGGCAAGAACAAGTGCTCTGGTAAGCTATCTCTCCAGCCCCCCAATCTTTTAATTTTTAAAACAAGTGTTTTAAGTCCGCTCTACTTTTTACTTTTACCCTCATTTACCACCATTGAAAAGATAAAAACTGTTTCCTTTCAATACTTATGAACCAAGTCTCTTAAGTTGAAAAAAAATTAATATATTATCTAGTTCAATCAACTGAATCAGATATACAATTTCTATTTGGTAGTATTTCATTTTTACTTTATGTTTATTGGTATTTTGCCATGAGTGTCTGGTTCCCTGGAACTAGAGTTACAGATATTTGTGAGCTGCCATGTGGGGTGCAGTAATTGAACCCCTCTACCCCCGTCCTCTGTCTAATATAGTGGTCAGCACTCTTAACCATTAAGCTGTCTCTTCAGTCCCTTGGTGATAACTCATAAAAGTAAAACAAATTTCAACATTCTGTGAAATCATTTTCAATGTCATCATGACGATTAAAAGACAACTGATGAATACTTTTTTTTTTTTTTTTTACAAAATCTCAAGATTGAAAATTATCAGGGTGTTACTCAGAGAGACACTCCTTCATTCAAAGCATTTCTATAACCAGAAAACCAAGACGGTCAACAAGTACATCAAGTTTTACCAACTCAACCTCTATGACACATCTTAAGAGGCCTCCAGAGGCCTCTTAAGAGTTGAATTATCCCTGACATTAAATTATAAATATATGGTAACCAGTCATTGAAGAAAGGGGTCAAAAAAAACAAATTCTAAGAGCAAAAGCACTTGTAAACTGTCTGCCATGTCGACCAGTGAGATCAGTGCACAGCAACCTAACATAGTCACAGCTACACAAGACTTAACAATCTTATTCCATGAGAAGCAATGTGGAATTCGAAGGGCAAATATTTTCAAAGCAACCAAGTTTGGCATTTCAATGACACTTTGAATTGGTAGTTAAAAACACACAACAAAAGGAGAAAGAAAAATCTAACACTGTTTCCATTGTGAACTTCCAGTGTTAGGAAGGGAATGATTCAAATATTGGAATGCCCACTGCACAATTTTGTACCAGTTACCCTCATTTCACAAACTCGAATTTGGGTCTAAGTAGTTTTATTTAAATTACAGAAATTGAAGTGTAAATATTTAATAATTATATCCAACATGCTCAAAATGTTTTCTGTTAGAAGCATGAAGTTGCTGGAATTCCCAAGGAATCCTTTATTTATTATTAAATTTTCAAATAAGGATTTATTCGTGCAATAAAAAGCTGAAACGCCTCAACTCTGGTGATTCGTAATCATACTCAAATACTTCTAAAATTTTCACTCATGACTTTTCCATTTTCTGTCCTTTTAACTTGCAATTCTTACCATTTTAATAACTGGCCCAAGTACTCTTGCTCTGCCCACATTTGTAAGCTAAAAGCTGTCTGTGGGCTTTATGTTTAATTCTCATTTTCTGGTGATGACCATAGAAAGAACATAGTACAGACCCCAGAATGGCTAACACTGTAAAATTAAAAGAAATAAATGAAGTGGGGCCAGGAGGAGAAGCAAACAATTACAAGAATTTGTGCTGGGGGGGAATTATTTCCTAATGAAATAAATACAACCCTGGGGCAATTATACTACAATTGAGTATAACATCTGAAAGCTCCCCCAAAACTTCTAATATTGCAATTTTACGAACTGTGTGACAGCCAACTAGTTCAACAGCTAAGTTCTGGGTCAGAAAAGCAGGGGTAACACTAAAATAAAAAGAATGTTATAACAGCATAAAACAACTACCTAAGAATATTGCAGTTACACATGAAAAAAAAAAACCCAAACACAATCAGGTCATTATCTAGGAAACATTTAGCTTTTTCTTCCAGAAGGCCTGTATTTCATGTGGATAAAGTAAGCAGAACCAAGACATGGGACCAAAACCAAATCAAACTGCCACAGAAAAAGGACCCATGGATACTCTGGTATACCAACTAGGTCAGCATTATCAATTCCAACAGAACTAACTATAAGCAAGTACCACCAGTGTTTCGATGTAATAGGTTTTCTAGGGTCTTTAAGGAGAGTGGGATAGTCACTGCAAGGGTCTGTATGTAATTCTCTCAAATCTAAGGAAAATGTGATAAGACAATTTAATAAATAAATTGAAAAAAATAAAAAAAATGAGACACTTAAAGTCTACACAATTGTTTGGTAAACAGACTTTTTTCTGGATCCAGAGTCAAACTATAAACAAAAGTAACAGGAAAATTTTAAAAGTAGCCTATTTTCTACTTTTAAAATTCAATTTCTTGAATTGTGAAAATGATTTTGTGGTTATACTGTCAAGAATTCTCTCAGCTATCTATAAAATATTTGCATAAATAAGACCAGAGAGGTTTTTGTCAAAGTAATTCAATGGGAAGGAGGCTGCAAAGGGTAAAACTGGAAAGTCTGAAAGTTGATAAATGTTAAAAGTACCTAGAGAAAGGAACATTAATTATACTATTTGGTTTGCTATGCTTCAAATTTTTGTAACTTAATTTTAAAATCATGTGCTGAGCATATATGCATTTAAACAGTTCCCTTTAATTTAGTAATGATTTCCATCCCCACTGAAATGTAAAAAAAAAAAAAGACATCCGATCCACACAGTGGATTCAAAGAACAAGCACAAAATGGAAATCCCAGCCCATCTCTATTTCAAGATGTAAAATACAAATACCACCCACAAAGACATAAAAAAAAACTAACCTAAAATCACAGCCAATCATAGTCATCCTGGTGGGAAATCCCAACACTGCTCCAACAGCTTCCTGAAACTTCCTGACCAAGTGCTGGTTTATTGGTTTGTTCTTCTGAAGCACTAAAGTCACTCAAGTCAAGCTACTGGAGAACCTACAAAATAAAGGTCAGGGGAAAGAAATATTTATTTATTAGAATTGGGGAGTTAACATACCAAAATTTAAACATAATCAGTTATTTCTAAAGCAAGCCTTTAACCACCAATTTGCATTTTTAGAACCTGCTTTAAGCAATTAACTAAGAACTCAAAAATCAATAGCTATATAGTGTTTTCAATGACACCTAGACAATACCCCTGAAGACTGTTTTCAACCTAAACAAAATACCTACCATGTTTAGCAAACTGATACTAAGGAAAAATGCATATTATTTTTGTGAAAAAAAGCTGTATACATACACTGAAATTATTTTCCACCCACATAAGTGCTTTTTGGCCATACTGGAAAACAAGTATATATCCTGGAAATTCAGGTTGAACTTTGTCACTGAATCTTAGACAATGTTTTTATTTGGTAGTGACTCCCTCTCTTCTCAGAGATCTACTTAGAATAAATTAAACCTTTTACGTCATGCCTAGATCATTCTCAGATTATAATGCAGAAGGACAAGAGAGCCAAATTTTGAGTTTAATTGGTGATTATGGCTTAAGCATTGTAAAAGGCACAAAGACAAGAATCTCAAAATGACCTGTCTTCCAATGAATGAAGAAACTGAATTACCTAGATAGAGCACCTCCAACTCAAACAAACCCTGAAGCTCAAAACTGAAATCCACATGTAGTTAATTATCATAGTTACCTGCTCTAATAAATTTCTTGTATGTCATCTCCATATTCCTACCCTAACCCCATCACCCAAACCAACAAAGCTAGTTTAAAAGAAAAAACACTATACTAATTGTCTAACACCATTAACCGTAAGGAAAACTAGTTCCAAGTCAAATGTTAGAAAATACAAAATGGCAAAAGCACAACAGGAGGTAGTTATCAAAGAGCCAGCTGTGGTTGCCTTTAGGGGGAGGGGATGCTGGTATTTAGTTCGACCCACCTTCCTAATGTCTTGCATATAGATAGGTATTATCCTGCTTGAAAAGATGCCTCCATAATGACCTGAAGGACTAAATGAAGTAGAGAGAAAGAAATACAAAAATCTCTCTAAGTTCTTTTTAACACTTCAAAATGGCATGGCATGAAATTTCATTACTTTTGTGGGGTGAAGGACAGGGCACACTGTCTTTGAAGGAGTGGCAGAAATGAGAAGCAAAGGATGAAGCACTCCTTCCCAAAAGGTAGAACACCTGGGTGTGGTTCATGACAGAAACATAGCTAGCTGATGGTCATTCTAAGAGAATGATTTTGCACTCAAAGCCTTACACTAGTAGAAGCTTCAAAGAGTGGGAACACATTCTAACATCATGAGCTATTGGTCATACAAAGTGGTTCATGAGGAGGAAAAAATACAAAGCAGATAGAAGTTGATGGCTACTATTCTCAAATATAAAATTTACAGCTTTAGAAATAACTATTTTAGAAAATCTTACTCTTTCCCAGGCTTTAAAGGTAGCATATGACATAAAAACATTTACTAATATATTCTCACATAAAAAAGCACCCAAACTTATGTTCCTATGGATCAAGTTTTACAAATTTTCTCAATTCTAGTAATGTTATGGTAAGCATTACTATTCTCATTATATAGGTGAACAGAAATCTAAAATAATTTTCCCAAGGTCATCAGTTCAATGTGAACTAGAAGCAAACACTATTTTCTACACCAGGCTGCTTCCCATAAATAAATGGGGGATGTTGTCATCTCCTCAATCTATGCAACACTTGCACTAAAAGTAATTCAAAACATGTTATCTACAAAGGAAACACCCGATAGGGAATTGTTTATAATAGAGGTGATGTGAGGATAAAGGAAGTAAATTTAAAAGAAGAATGTCTGTTTGAGGCATAAAACACGTGGTGGAAGGAAAATGCACTGGAGGTCTGACATCTCTCTAGGGGATTCCGTTCCTGTGGGTGGTAGGAAGAGTGGTTGAAAGAAGTTTAAGGGGTAAAAAGTAAGAAGTATTTAAATGATGACTTACAATAACCAAAAAACAAAAAATGTGCCACAAACCCAGCAGAGGCAGGAAAGGGGGCGGGTCCCAAGGTTTGTAAAGTGGAAGGGGTCAGGAGGAAAGACAAAGTTTGATGGAGTGGGGGGGGGCGAAAATGAGAACACTAAGATTGCAGTTATCCAACCACTGACCGGCTTATTGTTCTGCCCAAGAATGGCCTCAAAACACTCAAAGCTGAAGAAATCAGTACCCTGTCCTCGCGTCGGGAATAAACAAGCTAAAGGACCTAAGAAAATGGAAGGTTTCTATGGCTTCATCCACAAAGATGGAGTAAATGCAGGGAACAAGTTAGTTCTATTAACGTCTGCGCCAACAGCACCAAGGAAGGAGATGGGGCAGGCTAGATGATTCAGGCTAGGCTCTAAATTAGGACTAGGGAGGAGTGATAGGAAAAATTTTTTACTTCCCCCTTAATAATGCATCCCATCCCAATATCCACGAAGCTGAGAGATCTGTCAGGGAAACAGAATTTGGGGAGAAGAGTACTCTAGTTACTCTACAGATTGACCTTAGCTCAAAAGCCGTGGGAGCGGGGAAAGCAGAGCCCACCCCTAGGAAAGACTAGGGGTTTCACAAGGGTCGTCGCAAGGGCTGAGAAGCAAGCACGCAAAAATAATATAGACCAGTCCTCGGCGGGTCCACTCTCTCGCCTTTTAATCTAACCACCAGCCCACTACCCAATGAACTATCAACTCCCTCCCACACTTCCCAACCCGCCCACTGCGACGAGGAAAAGGAAGGCGCAGAGCGATTGGTGGGGCAAGGGCAGGCCCACACGCGGCTGAAGCCGGTGGAAATGGTGTCGCCTTAACCGGTAAAGAAACAGGGTGGTCTTCATCTCAGAAAAGATCTACCGGTACCACGACGTTTCGCCATTCGTCATTTCCTTAACGTCTGCTACCTGAGAAGCGTCACAAACGCAGAGAGCTAACCCTTTAGTACCATGTACTAAGAAGACAGACATCAACCTCCGCCGCCATCTTAACAGGCGGACCGACCCTAGTCACTGCCCCCCCCCACCCGAAGGTATCTCCGCCACCGCCGGAGAATCCCACGAGGACATAACCCTGCTCCCGCGAGAACTCACCGGCTAAGAACACTACCAACAGAAGACAGTGCTGCGCCTCCGCAGCTCCTGCACTCAGTAGCCAATCTCTGCTGCCTTCGCGTGATCCCAGGAAAACCTCTACTGGACCGGGAAAAACTGTACCCAGCCCGCCCCAGCCCTCTCCTTCCACCAAAGCCAAAATCGCTATTGCTCCGCTCTCACCCCACGCGAAGCGAAAAGCAAATGACGCACAACCTCACGGAGCACTAAGGGGCGGAGCCAATATGCCGCCGCCGGCTCCCGCATGCGCTGTAGAAACTATCGCGATATTACGTTCTAACTCAGCGAGACCTTCGTAATTCACTGCAGGATGCCGCCCGCGCCTCGCCTTTAGGAAACGAGAGATCTCGCGAGACTGAGTGCACGCTCCTAAAAAGGAGAAGGGCGGGGCTTCGTGAAAATGACTGGGAGTTTTTCGGGGAAAGGGAGGAAGCTCTCCTCCTTTAGGGATCTCGCTTACCACGAGGTTTCCGACCCACTGCGGAGCTTGCTACCAAACCTCGCGATGACACAGCTCAGCGCCAAATCTCGGCCATGTCTTGAAAACTGCCCCCGCCCCCGATTTAGGTGTCTAGAGCCTGCCTAGTGCTTGAGGAAAATTTAAAAGTCAACCTGTTTATTCTCACGCTTCCAGCAGGGCTGTACCAATTAGCCAAACTCCATCCGGGAAGCGAAAAAATGGGTCCCCATTGTTACCTGCCTCGAGGAATAACGTGCTATCCTTAACTAACACATAAAAGATGTTCAGTATCACAATAAACACAAATGCAAATGAAAACAATGACACAACAATTTTTGCTCACAACATCGGGGAAAAATTTTAAATACCTCTAATATCTATATTTCTTCCTTCGCCGCACTGCAGGCTAACCTGAATCCATCTTAATCTAACTAAAGGCTCATATCATTAGTTCTACCTCCAAAGTCACCAGTATTAACTACTGGAGCTTTACCTTAGCATAGCCTAAAAGACCTACTAAAGTGGTTTTCTCCAAACAAAGGAGTCTGCCCTCAAAAGCAAATTCAAGCTTGGGGTGGGGAAGTAGGTGCGTGAAGATTTTAATATGGCAGTTTTTCCATGTCTAACCAACAATGTTTCTCCAATAAATCTTGGGAGGCAATCTGGCCCGTTTTGGGGCTTTTCCATTCTAACGCATTGTTCTGTCTATTCTAATTTAAACATGCTTCCCTCGGAGTACAGTTTAATAGTACAAGTATCCCCCATCTTTAGTTATCTTTTAAAACATTTTCTCTATTATTCTTAGCCATCCTCTCATCATGAACTTTAGAATTGTTAAGTTTCAAAAACTTAGTATATTTATTGGGATTGCATCAATTGCATAAATCAATATAGAAAAATGGACATCACTAGAAAATTGAGCCTTTCTATTCAGAAACATAATATTCCTTCTCCATTTATGCAAACGCTCTTCTATTGTATTCCTCAAAGTTTTATAGTTTACTTCCAGATATTTTTATTTTTCTTGGTACTTAAAGTGAGGCTTTTTAGTGTTAAAATTTCAAGATGTTCACTGCTTATATACAGGAAGACTTCATATTTGACTATTTACTTTTGTAATTAAAAAATAAAAATAAGTTTAAATGTAGTAATAATCAATAAAATGCAAATGAAAGCAACAACGTGATTTTTTCTCTATAACTGGAAAAATAGAAAGATTAGTAACAATTCATGTTGGCAAAGCTATAGAAAAATAAGCAATCTCGCACTACATTGGGGAGCGTAAATTATTATGGCCTTTAGGGAAGGGAATTTAAGACAAAACTATCCAAATTCGAAACGCATACTTTTTGATTCCGTAATTACTCCTGCAAGAATTTGTCCAGAGGAATACCCTCATACATGTGCATGAAACATACACAAACCCATTCATTACTGCATTACTTGCAATAGTCCCCTCTTCCCCAAAGAAAACAAGCTAGCGTACAACAATCAGATATGGTTAAGTAAACTGTAGTCTAGGCATGCACTGCAATGGTATAGAAATGGGACAAATTCTGATTCCCTGATATACTGAGAGCTATATGATAGTTTTAAAAAATAAAAGCAATCAGACAAAATGAATGTGTGTCCAGCACCATACATATATACATATACATCAAGACACGCGCGCGCACCCGTGCGCGCCTAGTAGTAACCATGAAGCTCGCCTGCTTGCCCCTCACCTTCTTTTTCCTCTGAGGCCGCCTCCCCCGAAACGTTAAGAGAAAATTGAAGGCCCGGCCTTTACTCCCCCCCCTAGGGCCACTTGGCTAAGGCTAATGCTGGTACCTCGCATCCCCACTGTTGGCCGCTCTGTCGCGCGCTGTTCGCTGCTTCCCCGCTGTCCTGCTGTCCCCAAAGATGCAGCTAGCTCTCTGCAGGAGGCCGCCGAGGGCTGGGGGAGGGGAGAGGAGGCGGTTCGGGGAAGGTTGCTGCTGCCGCCCGGCCCCTTCAGCAGCCTTTCCCGAAGGCTCTCCAAGGCCGCCACCTCCGAGCCTTCGAGCCGAGTCCCGTGGGAACTGCCCCCTACCTCGAGGAGTCGAAGATGGCCCGTCCCCCAGGCCCAAGAAGCAGGAGGGGGGTGCACAGCTCACCTCAGCCGCAGTAGCTCAGCGGGCCTGCAACTGCGTTCGGGGTCTGCGTCCAGCAGCAACACTGTTTTTCCCCCTGCCCCCTCCCTCGGCCTCGGTTTAAAAAGCCTCCCCCTGCGGCTCAGCTCACACTGGATTTAAGGCTCCACCTACCACGCGATTAGCCCCGCCTCTGTCCCTTGAGAGGGCTCTCCTGATCCCTGGGTGGTGTATTCTGGTCACCTTGCTGGGAGCTACTCAGGGCCCAAGAAAGGCAACCGTGCAGGAGGATCGCTCAGGAAGTGAGATTTGATTCTTGTACAATGGAAATCCCTGAAGGGGCTAAAACTTGGTTTGCATTTTACAAATTAAGGAATGGGGAGTGGCGGCTAAGAGGGCAAGGTGGGACACATGGTGGAGGACCAAAGAAACAAGAAAAGCACAATGCAAATCCACAAAAATACTAGGCACATAGCACTCCCTCAAACATTTCTCCTTTGTACTATGTAAGGTAACACTGTGATTGGAGGAATCTGTAGACGATGTACATTTGTGAACATAAATATAAAAATTACCTGGTAGGAGATGACCCTATTAACTGCTGTTCTCTGGGATATAGAATGAAATCGGCAAGTAAAGGGATTGGGGGGAGCACTGGTTCTCAACTCTTCAGTAAGATTTGAATTTTAACAAATTATTAATTTGATCTTTAAAACAAAAATGAGCCAGCTGGTAGTGACACACACCTTTTACCTCAGCACTCCGGAAGCAGAGGCAGGTGAATCTCTTGAGTTCAAGGCCACCTGGTCTACAAAGCGCGTCCTAGGATGGCCAGAGCTATACAGAGAAGTCTTGTCTTGAAAAAGAAAAGGCACTAGTGGAAGAGCCCTTGAGACATTAATTCCATCATTACAGAACAGTGGCTCGTGGCTTGGACCGGATATCTGCTGAGTGGAACCATTACCAACCTCCACGTGTACAGTACACAGTAAGTTTTCTTTACAACTTTGTTGCACAAAGGGCCCTCTTAAGTTGTTACATTGTATTTTTTTTTTAATGGAACGCTTCACGAATTTGCGTGTCATCCTTGCGCAGGGGCCATGCTAATCTTCTCTGTATCATTCCAATTTTAATATATGTGCTGCCAAAGCGAGCACACACATTATATGTTCTTAACAAAGATGGATTTAGTAGGTGAGTGTTACTCCATTGTAAGGATATTTAACCAATACCCCATGTTTAAGACTTTTATTATTTTTTTTTAAAAGAAAGACTTGGCTTCCATTATAGCAGACATTAGAAAGTAGCAGCCATGGTCTATGCCATTCATCCATCACTCTGGCTTCAAAAAAGGATACAAGTTAACAAGACAATGACACCAATTACATCAGAGAGATGTAGCTTTGCCCAAGAAAACAGCACACAATCGACAGACTTGAGCTCTCCAAGG